>JAVJGI010000055.1:669181-682134 GCA_035590275.1 Ibycter americanus | reverse complement strand
TGCATGAAATAAATACCTTTGCTGCTTAAAGACAAAAATCCGTCTCTGAGCAGTTACTTTGTGCCCTTTTGGCATCATCTGAATCAAAATTCTTGACCAAGTGTGTGTGTGTGGGGGGGTTTCTTTCAATGGAAAAGAAAAAAATGTGAAATTTGGTCTCTCTTTAAAACAACAAATTGCTCGAGAGCCAATATTGTGTGAAGTTACTGTAGCATAAAGTAAGCATGTCTTTAAGGACAGCTTAAAACAGACGTTTTGTCTTTGTTCTTCCAATAGCTATCTTTTGGAAAAGCACAATGCAGATATCGAAAGCTGAAAATATGTGTTCCTAAACCCAGGGACAAATAGCCAGAGGTGGCCTTGAAAGATTTGTATGTTCTGTTGATTAAAAGGGGAACTTATGAGTCACTGACTACTGACTGAGATAAATCTTCTGCACAGAATAACAGAAAAATGGATTTGAAAAGTCCTCAAGAAATCAAGTGGGCTCTGCGCAAGAAACCCATCTTAAGCAATGCAGTCCCAAGTCTAAGCTCTGAGAAGGTCCCAGCATAGGACGCACTTGACAAATCAGCTGGACCAGGACAGATTTTGACCCCGTGTCTGAGCGTCTGTCTGAGCGCCATCAAACAGTGGATTCTCATCTCTTTAGCTCAGATACAGAGGGGAAGTAGGCTTCCTAGCTGATCACAACTTGAATCAGAGGCTTTGGTGCTTCTGAAACTATCACTTCTTTGGTTTCCTTTGCCTCGCAGATCATTCAGTTTATTAATCTAAAGACTTGCCATGTCCACTTCATCTTTCACAGCCATCACTAACCCTTCAATTTACAGGACATCACCTACTCCAACTCAGATGCTGCTCCAGACAGGGCAAGACACTAAGTGCCAGGACACCAGAAAGCAGAGAGAAAGGAAAAAGCTGGGAGCTCTATTTCAGACCTGTCAGATTAAGCAGTTCTGGAGGTTTGGGTGATGGCACTTGTGCTTCATGCTTGCTTAAGCTGAATTGCCTTGGAGAAAGTTGAGCTTTCTCCATGGTTGATGGAAGGAATTCAGTGGGACCAGGTTAGATCAGCCTTTCTGAATCCCTCCCTCCCCAATTATTAGTAGTGTTTACAAGTCATACAGGTGACTTTTTCAGCCCAGCCCCAGCCAGAAGACTGGCCTGCCTTGAGCTAGCTGACAGATGGAGATATCCATTTGCTACTTAGTGTAGAAGAAGCCAGATCCAGGCTCACTGAGAGTGTCTCTTTTACCAAAGGGAAAGCCTATGTCTACTGCTGTCCTTACCATGTTTGTCTTTCCCTCATGGTGAACTATGTCACACTAGCTTTTACTATAAGCAGCGGCAGCAGCAAAAAAAAATAAAAATCTCAGCACTTTGGGCTTGTGACAAAACCTGTTCCTAATTTGTGACATTTGTGGTCTTTCTGTCACAGACTTTCATGTTAACCTTGGTAGATGCTAAAAATGGGTGTTGTTTCTAGTGCTTCTGGAAATGCAGTTCATTCTATAGACTTTATTCAAAGTCTATTGAATAACATGCATACACATGACTTTGTGTGTGAATATGTCAAAGTGGGAGGTCAGAGTGACAGAAAAAAAGGTAAAAGTTAACCCACAAAAGTAAATGTTTTAACTTTTTAATATTTTTATGGCACATGAACATATAGGTATTATCATGGTAGAAACATAGGTACATATACACATATAGACTAAGAAAAAGACAGATAAAGAGACATCGCCACTTACCAGTAGTGCTGACATTTTTAAGTGATACATTAACTGGTACTTTTTCTGTTTCTTAGCACTTTCAAGGCTGCTTTGAACATTTTCCCTAGATTACTGTTAAGTATTAACTTCAGGTATCTGTACTATGCTGTTACCTTTAAAAGCTTGAATTTTTAAAATTAGAAAATTCAATTTTCTTCCAAACAAGCTTTCTGAAACCTAGTAATTTCCAAAAAAAGGAAAAACCAATGAAAACAAGGTTAAAATTTCCGGCTCACATATCCTTTTGATAGAAATTAGCACAATTAACAATGGAAATGCTTTTCTTTACCATATTCAAGACTCTACCCTTATTTCACCCTGTTGTTGTAAGAAAAATTTGGATGGCAACATTTAAGAGGAGTGGCTGGTTTTTTCCTTCCACAGCTTGGATTGACCAAATGAGGCAGATCTTATTTCACACAATATTTCTGGCTGACATTAAGAATGGAAATTTTCAATAAAAGGAAAATTGTTTTGAGGAAGTTTTCAGCAAGCATAAAAGGGAGAATTTCAGAGGGACGTTGGTAACTGGTGATTGCTAGTGACACTTGCTACACTACTGGAGTCATTGCTCACCTGCTACAGAATTGCAACCACCTCGGGATGGAATGCACTAGCAGCTGTAAGTCCCAGTCCTGTCATTTAAGACAACAGGAACTTTGGCATGTCTTCAGTGGAATCAAGATTAGTTACTTATATTCTACAGCAGCTGAGTATGGGAGGAACAGTAATTTCTTATAAAGTATTTCTGTTAGACTTAGAAAGTTCCTAGTATGCTCTAAGACCACAGTCCCAAGACCAAGATCACTCCCCTGGCTGGCACAATTTCAACAGTGAAAGTGGCAGTACCGTAAACCAATGGAAGTAATCACAAGCTCTTGAAACTATTACGAAAACAGATGCAACATCCTGAAGTTTCTCCTGTGATCTCAGTCATAGCTTCATACTGTTACATCTTCTGCAACTTAGCTCCAAAGGGCTTGCAAAAATGCTGCTCATGCCTTCTAGACAGTGCGTGTCCAATCAATCCATTTGATTTGTAAATTAGGACTAATTCTTTCAGTCAGACCAAATGATCTCATTGCTGCTAGCATGAATGCAAAATACTTTGAGTGAAATCAAGGGGATTGATTTAAAAGGACAGAGGTAATTTAGAGCAAAAGTTGGGCTTTTGTGTATTAATTAAAAAGTTTGCTGTAACCTATAGGACACATCAACTCTCTTGCAAAGGTTGTCATCTCTGTGCAGCCAGCCATTTGTTTTGCTTTCTTCCTAGAGAAACTTGATTTTCATAATGGGCTATGCCTTTTGCTTCTATATCCTCTGGGAGAGAGGTCTGGTCAGATGATTAACATTATCTTCTCTCTTAAATATTGCATTATTAAAATTGGGCAGGGGTTTTTATGGTAGCTGACTAATTAGCCCCATGTCTCATCTCAGCTGTCAAAAATCTCCATTCATTGACAGTTTACTTTAAGTGGCTCAATTAGCATAACAAATGACTCACCAAAAGTTCTGTAGGCATCCTGTTGATTAATGTCATTTATCTTGCAAACCAGCAGTAGATGCCTGAGTTGCTCCTAACAATTATTATATGTGTTTATATATGTTATGTGTCACTCTCAGGGAAACAATGCAACTTAAAGAGTTATTTGTAGACATTTAATTACAATAAAGAGCTTTCATCAGCTGCAACAAGATGGACAACTTCCCAGTTAAGAACCAGGTAGAGGATGAGGTCAAGTTTCCTTGCATATCACCCCACACACATCCAAGTAATATAATGAACAGAAATTTATGAGAACATGTGATCAGACTGAGGAGGAAAGAACCTGATGAGAAGCCTTAAAGTCTGTCGTTTTTTGACTTTTGTCTACTGTCAGGATACACCTTTTGGTATATTGGCCTGGTATGTAGTATCTTTGGTCTTTCTGGATCATGAGGCCTTCAGGTTGTCTTTTTATCAGTGAATCACCACAGCTTAGTTTAAAACAGGGTGGCTAACTGACATGCTGTCAACTTTGAGATAATCAGAGCCTCTGGAAACTAGCACATTGTGGGACTGTGAAAGGAAGCCTCTGCAGGGGAGAGTAGGAATAGTGTTCACAGCAGCATTAAATTGGCATCTATTTGTCAAAAACATCCTTTGCCACCTCTTTTCTCCAGCAAAAAAATGCCACTGCAAGAAACCCCACATTCATTCTCCAGTTCCTCAATTAACATCTGAATTGTAGTCAACAACTTTGCAGTACAGGAATCTTTGAAGAGATGGGAAAACAAATGTTGTTTTTCAAGCTGAACATGAAAATACAGTGATGATAGTGGGATTATATTGGAAATACATGGTTTTATCCATTTCAAATCCAAATCCCTTGTGGTCCCTTAATCCATAAAGCTTAGTAAAGAAGTATGCTATTGCTAAATACTTGCATTTCAGATGTGCAGCTGGATTTTCATGTACAGTTGTTTATCATCATATATCTGTGAATGCATCTTCAATAATTGCTTTATACTTGCAAAGGGCTTGTCTCTTTGTAAAGTGATACAAATGTAAATTTTGAATAGCAGTTATGTAAGTGGGAGATATTTATTAGCTCTATCTTACAGACTGGAAAACTAAGGGACAAAGGGTTAATTGAGTCTAGTTAAAAAAATCTAAATTATTTGTAGCAAAAGAACACATAGAGCTCCAGATGTGAACCAAAACCCTTCTAAAATGCAAAGAAAACAAAGAGCTTTCCTGTCTCAAGTGGCTTTCACCTTAATTATAAGACAATAATGTATAGACAGGTAGATTATCACAAAAAATAACAAGAGTAAAAGTTACTTTGTTCTTTCCCCTTCTTTTGACTGTATGGTATCCATGTGGGTCTTAATTTTTCCTGATTTAGTGAAAAGGGCAGGAATTTTCTGGTAAACTGAATAAACATGTGTACGTCCTTGGTTTAGCCTTCATTTACTTCAACGTGGCCAATGCCACAGGCACCACTCACCCTAAATTTTCTGTCTTTAGATTAGGCTATGAGGAATGTAGTCTAGGATGCTCCTGCCTAGCAAAGCAGCAGGATCTTGATAGCATCTGCATTTTCATTAGCACATAGACTATAACATAATTTGTTTCTCCTTTAAACTAATAAGCAAGTGAAGTCATTCAGAAGGGCCAAATTTCATGCTGCTTTAGCTCCACTGACTGCAAAATCCAAGACCTAATTGGAGACCCCAAGTATGCCACAGTGTAGAGGGTTAATTAACATTGATAATATACAGTTGTGGGCTTGCTTCAGGGCCGGTGGGTTGGCTGAGGAGGATAATGTACAGCTGTGGCTTGTTCCTGCTAAGTAGCTAAATAGCACTGAGGAGCCTGGAAGAAAAGGAGTACTGGTGGAAAGGAGTACTGGGTGGAGAGAGAGGAGACTGGATAAAGAAGAGCCTAGGGATGTAGGGGAGACTAGGAGAGGCCCTGGGAGAAGCTCATAGAAGAAGGGGACCTGAATGAGGAGAGGCTGGCTGGAGGAGAAGCCAGGAACCCAGATGCAGCAGAGGCAAGAAGCAGGGTGGACTGGCCTGAAGAGGATGAAGAAGCAGCACAAACAGTAGATGAACTTTTGGAACCTTGCGTGGAAAAGCCTTGTTGCAGCTGGCTAGTTTTGTAGTGCTGCAACACCACAGATCAGTCAAGCTTCAGTGGTTCCACAGTTTTTGAGGAGGAACAGATGGACAGGAACACAAAGAGGCTGATTGCATAAATCCTGTTTCTTAAGAAACTAGATGGTTTAAAATCCAGATAAAGGATTAATTTTCTTTGAAAGTAGGTGTCTGAATACTAATACATATGGCTAGGACAGTAACTGTTTCTGTTACTGTTGTCAAAAAGAGGTTCTGATATACCAGATCCAGTTCTGGTATGTCATTACAGACTGTTACGTCATAAAATGAGTCCTAGACCCATGTATATCCAGGTAGGTAAGTAAGCTTTATGGTCACTTCCACTTCAGCCATGCAATGTCCGAACAATAAATTCTGTTTTCAGTCAATTACTTCATAATTATGTTTTACAATGTCATGTCTGACTTAGCCAAACACTTGGCTCGTAGACTTGCCAAGACTGTGGCATCAAATTGCAATATTAAAAGCAAAAACTGTGCTATCTATAGATATACTCACAATTCAGGGCTATATTTCTATGCGTAACTTGGGATATGGTTCCACAATAGATATCCTTCAATCACAGCCCTCAGAAAACATCTCAACTTAACTGTAAAATGAACCACTGGCAAAATACTAGTATTAACTAAAAAAAGAGTTAAAACAACAAAAACGCACACCTCCGAAATTCCCAATCCTAAACAGGAATATTACCAGCAATGTATTTCATTTAAAGTTCATCCAAACAATCAATTTTCTTGGTACAGGTGAGAAGGGCAATAAACCCATGTATAACAGTGGTGAGGACAGGAGACTCTAACACAGAAGATTGGTAAATTATGTAACTTATTTCTGAGATGCCAGAAAATAATTGTTTTTTCTGACACACCCTACCTCTCAAAATGCTAGAGACACTCCTAGATTTCCTTTTCTCACCTCCCTAGAGGAAAGGTTTTTGCCATGTGATGAATTTCCACAGAATTATGGAGGTGAGCATCTCTAGTGCTATCCTGGAATATGCATGCCACACAACAGGGTTAAAACCTGCTGCAAATCCAGATGCAGCTGCAGTCTTCCAGGACTTCTACAAATGTTCCTCCCATCACTTCCTCTAGCATTCCCCACTGCATGCCCTGATACAACTCTTCTTTCACAGTAGAAATGGAAGATGCTGAAATTATCTTGTGGTACCTGATTACACTTATTTATGGACTGGAGTGGATAGTCTGAAACTACCTTCCTTTGCACGTACCCAAAGCACTCCATGCTAATTTATTAGGACTGTCACTGTCTATTCATGGACCCATATGCAACTCAATTCTCCATTGTGGCTTTGGAAAAAAAAAATCTACCCGGCAATGCAGCTGTTTGTCTCCTTGTGAACTTATAATGATAATAATGACTGAAATTTGTATAGTATCTTTCATCCAGAAGGATTTTGTAATGCTTTGCAAACTAGCACATACACATATTAAGCACCCCATCCTTATGTTAATGTAATGTTAATGTTGCAAATGTGAAGAAGCAAAAAGACAGGAAATGCAAAATACAGCTTCAGGAACAATATGCCGTACATCTTGGCTATGAAGGTCTACCATTCACAACATCACATGGCAAATGTTATGCAGCAAATAATACTTCCTGAACAGAAGGAAAGGTGCTCAAAGCCTTGCGCATCTGGGCACGAAGGTAAATTGGGTGAGTGAGGTGGAAACTTCAGTAGTCCACTTCCTCAGGCGCTGATGTGGAAAGCTGAGTGATCTAATTTTCTAATTTTATTTGCTGCAGTTGAGAGGACAATACTAGATGTAGGTGCCTAACACTCAGAAGTAATGTGGCTAATGATGCTGCAATTGGACAAGGGAGGGAATGGAAAGAATCCTGCTGACTTCAGTGAATGCTGGATAAAACATTTGATGAATTATCTGAACAGCAGCGAATTTTCACTCTCTCACGTTCTTCTTATTATCGATATAGTGAGTTGCTCTATGTTTTTGCAAAGAGGAAACCATTTATTTCTTTTTCACCCCTTTATTCTTCAAACTACAGGGAGGATAATCTATTCTGGAATTGCACATGGCAAGATTCAGCTGAAAAGTGTTTTACATCCAGTTGAGCTATATTTCTCTGTTGATAGAACAGATGAGCCCAATGTTAGCAGTGCAAATGGTGCTGGTTTCAATGCACAATTAACCAGATCAACACTGTGATGAATAAAAAAATAAAGCTGCCATCAGGGAGGACCCCATGGAAGTTGAAATCAGTTGTTTAGGTGCTTATGACTCCAAAAACATCCTTATCTCTCAACAGATACTTTCTTTTCCATGTAAGATCAAATCACCTGTGTCAAAAGACTGAAGCACAATAGTTTAAAGGAGAGGAATTGACGACTGAGAGTGAATGGTTTAACAGAAACAGCAGCCCCAACCCTTTTGACTCCAACCAGCTGTAAGTTGCTTTTTGGACCATATGGACAGAGAGGGATATTTTTTACTTTCCCTTTTTTCTGTGTTGCAAGATGGCCTGGTGAATAGCATGAAAGTGCATGGGCAATGTCCTGGTTTCACCTGGGATAGAGTCAATTTTCTTCTTAGTAGCTGGTGCAGTGCTGTGTTTTGGATTTGGTGTGAGAACGATGTTGATAGGACACTGATGATTTTAGCTGTTACTTGGTAATATTTATATATTACGTCAAGGACTTCTCAGTTTCTTGGGCCCTACCAGCGAGAGGGCTGGAGGGGCACAGGAAATTGGGAGGGGACACAGCCAGGACAGGTGACCCAAACTAGCCAAAGGGATATTCCACACCATATAATGTCATGCTGAGTATATAAGCGGGGGGAAGAAGAAGGAAGGGGGGGACATTCAGAGTGATGGTATTTGTCTTCCCAAGTAACTGTTACATGTGATGGAGCCCTGCTTTCCTGGGGATGGCTGAACACCTGCCTGCTGATGGAAAGTGGTGAATGAATTCCTTGTTTTGCTTTGCTTGCATGTGCAGCTTTTGGTGCACCCATTAAACTGTCTTTATCTTAACCCAGGAGTTTTCTCACTTTTACTCTTCCGATCCTCTACCCCATCCCACTGTGGGGGGAGCGGGTGAGCAGCTGTGTGGTGCTTGGTTGGCGGCCGGAGTTAAACCATGAAAGGCAAACACAATAGACACTGTATGTATAGGGCAGACACACACCATCTCATCGCTATAGCTTCTTGAAAGGAAATATTAAAGCTAAATTATGTTGTTAGGGGCACTCATTTCTCACAAAATGGGAAGTAGATTATGACTTTGCAGGTCACTTGGCTGCTCTGGCAGGAGTTTGGCATTAGTGTGGACTTGTTTGTCTGACCTCCTGCCATACCTTTTATTGCTGGGTAAATCTCTCAGCAGAGTGGTGAAAAATAAGTACAATTTTATCTATCAAGTTCCTCAAGGCTTTTCTTGCCATTTTGAGAGGATATTTCCTGCCAACTCTGTGTATCTTCACACAGTGATGGCACCCAGAGGGGGGGGGAAAAAAAAAGCAGCAGCAATATATAGAATATAAATGATTTACTTTAAGAAGGCCTTCCACTTGTGTTTGCCTCAATATCAGTTTACAAATGTTAGAACTCACTCTCCTGTAACCGGTGCTGTCAAGGTAGGTGGTAGAGTGGCTTTCCAAATCTGTTGCAATTACCCTGGGGGTGACTTTACCTTATCGTTTTTGCACCATGAAGCCTTTCATCCCACCTTGGGCAAGACTCTTTAATGCCTGGCTTTGCTCAGCTCTGGGAGAAGAGTGGTTAATAGTGTCATTTTGGAATTTCTTTTTAACAGGCCAACAAAACTGCAAGGTTGACATCACTATTAAATATGACAAAGTCTTCTTTAAAACACTGACTGTTTGACTGGCAGGGGAAAAAAAAAAATCATGGCATGATTTATACCCAGTTGTATGACTCACAGACCCTCCTCTATATCTTGTGTCCAGGGAATGATCACTCATCTACAGTCTGCAGTGTCCTCAAACAGCTTGCCACAGATGGTTCATCTTGACTCTATAACATTGAAACATTCTGGTGTATCACCCTGCACCTTTCCTGGACAAACCACCCCCTTTGGCCCCCAACCCATAGGAGGGTTTCCTCCCAAAGTGACATATTTAATTGATCACTACTACAGCTGGCTGTTCTGAATGGGAATGTCATGCCCATAACAGATGACATCACTGTTTGGGGTGAAGATTTCATAGCTAGATTGGTAAGGTGAGAGGGTGTCTCAAACTAGAATGCCACTTTCAAATGGGATTGAGGAATTTATTAAAAAAGTTTTTATGTATATACCTGGGAGTTTTTGAGACATGAAAGAAAAATGCATTAGGATTAGATTAACAAAGCACAGACATACTGGACCAGATCAACAATCAGTCTTATATCAATAGCCTGTCCTCAGACAATGGTCAATACCATCTGCTCCTCTGCAACAGGCAGGGCACCCTTCAGTGAGCAGCTATGAGGATAACATACTCATAAGGACAATGTCTTCCTAAACCTCATTAATTAGAAGTTGGTTTAGGCACTGAACCAAGAAAGCTTTTATTCACTGTGAAGCTCTGGGATATTTTTTTTTTTTTTACATCCTCACAATTGTAAATCTGGATGTTCTTTCTACTTAATAGAAGTCTAATCCCATTCTCCTCATTCCCCTCCTCCTCCTAAACTGTCAAAATTTTGGTTTCATACACTAGGAACAAATTTATTTATTTATTTATTTTAATCCGAATTGCAGCTTCTGCTTGGGCAGGACTGAGAAACCTATGTAACAGGTCACAGCAGCTCTGCCCAACACTGAAGAAACAAGGGAGAAGAATGACTTCAGTCACTGACAGAGATAACCGATTTTGTGTTGTCTGGCTGTAATCGTTAAGGCAGCTTGACAAATGGCATTGCATGTATTTTCACTTTTCACATTTACCAACCATTTCCTTTATGAAACAAGTCTAGTACCTAAACCAGCTGGGGAGGAATCCAGGGGACATGGTTAGCACTGCGTATTTTACGCATCTTAAGTTCATGTTTCTTGGCTGGGCCACTGTCTTTACACATTTTATAATACAAGGTTTTACTGAGAGGAAGAAGTAGACAATAAGGAGAGATATCTCCTAATCTGTCTAGAAGAGGCAAGGGAATATTTGGCGGCAGGCTGGCCAGCTTGGTGAGGCAGGCTTTAAACTGAAGGACTCAGGGGGAGGAGTCCAATGTGGCAATGCTCACACCATTGCATCCAACTGAGGAATAAGCCATCCCAACCAGAGCAGTGATATATGTTCCTTAGCTGCCTCCCAAGATGAGTATCAGAAGGCCAGCCACCTCAGGGGTGTCTGTCACTATGGTGGATCCTCTCACACCCCTCATGGGAAACCTGCATGCTCGATTACCTCTCTGAAATGCCTGTATACCAACACACGCAGCAGAATTAGAGATCTGTGTGTGGTCACAATTACAGAGACACGGTGGGATAGCTTGCATAACTGGAATGCTGTCATGGATGGCTATGTACTCTTTTAGGAAAGACAGGCCAGCAAGGTGAGGTGGTGGAGTTGCTCTTTATGTGAGGGAGCAACTGGAATGTATCGAGCTCTCCCTTGGGGTGGATGCAGAACGAGTCAGGAACTTATGGGTAAAGATTAAGGGGTAGGCCAACATGGGGGACACTGTTGTGGGTGTTTGCTACAGGCCACCTGATCATGAAGAGGAAGTTGATGAGGCCTTCTACAGACAATTGGAGGTAGCCTCACAATCACAGGCTCTGGTTCTCATGGGGGACTTCAACCTCCCTGATATCTGCTGGAAAGACAACACAGCTAGGCTCATGCAGTCCAGGAGGTTCCTGCAGAACCTTGATGATAACTTTTTGACGCAGCTGGTGGTGGAAGCAACGAGATGAAGTGTGCTCTTAGACCTTGTACTAACAAGCAAAGATGGGCTGGTTGGGGGCAGCCTTGGCTGCAGTGACCACAAGATGGTGGAGTTCAGGATCCTGCATGGAGGAAGCAGGGCAACAAGTAGGATTGCAGCCTTGGACTTCAGGAGAGCTAACTTTAGCTTCTTCAAGGACCTATGTGGAGGAATCCCACGGGATAGGACTCTAGAAGGTAGGGGGGTCCAAGAGAGCTGGTTAATATTCAAGTATCACTTCCTCCAAGCTCAAGATTGGTGCATGCCCATGAGTAGGAAATTGAGCAAAGGGGGCAGGAGAACTGCATGGGTGAGCAAGGAGCTTCTGGCAAACCTTAAACAGAAGAAGGAAGTTTACAGGATGTGGAAAAAGGGACAGGCCACTTGGGAGGAATATAGGGATGTGGTCAGAAGATGCACAGAGGTGACAAGGAAGGCTAAGGTCCGTTTGCAATTAAATGTGGTGAGGGAGGTCAAGGACAACAAGAAGGGCTTCTTCAAGTACATCAGCAGGAAAAGGATGACTAAGGAAAATGTGGGCCCGATGCTGAACGAGGTGGGTGCCCTGGTGACAAAGAACATGGAGAAGGTGGAGTTACTGAATGTCTTTGCTTCAGTCTTTACTGCCAAGGCTGGCCCTCAGGTTTCTCATACCCTGGAGGCAAGAGAGAAAGTCTGGAGAAAGGAAGACTTTCCCCTGGTTGTGGAGGATCAGGTTAGAGATCACTTAAGCAAACTTGACACCCACAAATCCATGGGGCCCAATGGGATGTACTCCCAAGTGCTGAGGGAGCTGGCAGATGTTATTGCCAAGCCACTCTCCATCACTTTTGAAAGGTCATGGCGGACAGGAGACGTGCCTGAGGACTGGAGGAAAGCCAATGTCACTCCAGTCTTCAAATAGGGCAAGAAGGAGGACCCAGGAAACTACCTGGTCAGCCTCACCTCCATCCCTGGAGGTCATCTCGAAGCACATGGAGGAAAAGGTCATCAGGAACAGTCAACATGGATTCACCAAGGGGAAGTCATGCCTGACCAACCTGATAGCCTTCTATGATGGAATGACTGGCTGGATAGACAAGGGGAGAGTGGTAGATGTTGTCTACCTTGACCTCAGCAAAGCTTTTGACACTGTCTCCCATAACATCCTGATAGGTACGCTCAGGAAGTGTGGGTTAGATGAGTGGACAGTGAGGTGGATTGAGAACTGGCTGAATGGCAGAGCTCAGAGGGCTGTGATCAGTGGTGCAGTCTAGCTGGAGGCCTGTAGCTCGCGGTGATCCCCAGGGGTCAGTACTGGGTCCAGTCCTGTTCAACTTATTCATCAGTGACCTGGATGAAGGGACAGAGTGTACCCTCAGCAATTTTGCTGATGATACAAAGCTGGGAGGAGCGGTTGATACACCAGGAGGCTGTGCTGCCATTCAGCGAGACCTGGACAGGCTGGAGAGTTGGGCAGAGAGGAACCTCGTGAAGTTCAACAAAGGCAAGTGTAAGGTCCTGCACCTGGGGAGGAACAACCCCACACACCAGTACAGGCTGGGGGTTGACCTGCTGGAAGGCAGCTCTGTGGAGAAGGACCTGGGAGTGCTGGTG
>JAVJGI010000055.1:514611-529341 GCA_035590275.1 Ibycter americanus | reverse complement strand
GGGGCTCTCAGCAACCTGATCTAGTTGAAGATGCCCCTGCTCATTGCAGGGGGGTTTAGGCTAGATGACCTTTAAAGCTCCCTTCCAACCCAAACTATTGTATGAATCTAAGATATGTGGCATTTTGAAAACATTACAGTGTGAAAAAACTGTGGCATGTTTTTTTACCATGGTTTGGTTCTAGCAAATCTAGAATGAGTGGAACAAGCCAGTGCATTCATTAATTGTCTGTGGCTGAAAACCATAGAGGGCTTGAGGAGAGGGTAAGGCTGGCTCTGGAAGAAACATGCTTTGCTATTTTGATTTGTTGGCTGAGGTGCAGCAGACACCATGTGCCTGCAACTCAGAAATTAAAACAGAAAGAAAGAAATGGAAGGGAGGGTAGGGCTCCAAGACTGATTACTGCTGCATAAGCATTTTGTCATAAGCAAAAAAGGAAGGCAGACCAGATAGGGGCCTCTAACAGTGACAGAGATAAAGAGGCTAAAGTTTAAAAGCACAGAAGTTTAACTGCCAGTGTTTATTTATAGCTTCGCACATACAAAGGCACTGCTATTTCAGGGAAACGGCACTATTTTTTATATGTGTCAGTTTTGAATAGTCCAGACACAGTAAAAGTAAAATAAAGTGAACTGCATGTGTTAAGGAACAAATTTAAATAGCAATGGTTCTGAGAATAAAGTGTACATTAAAATAAGGGAAGAGGCTATAGCTCACTTAATTTGCAGAATAAATCTCTGACAAAGATCCTTGTCTTGGGTACAGAGATGATATTAGGAGTTGAGAAAAAGATATAACCCACTGTCTAATATAATATGTGTGTTTGTATGTATGCGTGTATAAATACTGCCACTTATCTATCCCACTATCTATCCATCAGTAATACATGCACATTCAGAAACGTTCATGTTTATAATATTCTATAATAGACAAAGGCTTACCTATTAGCTATATCGATACTTTCTTTTAGCAATAAATTATCTGAGGCAAGGATTTTCCTTGTTTTTACACATTACACATATAGAGCATGGAGAGATAATTGGTTCTATAATGATAAAAAAAGCCATGCTCCCTTGCCACCTTATTTCCTACTGACAATATCAGAATTGTTCAATAAATACCAGTTCTTCACTCTCTGATACATCCCTTTTACTCATTATACGCCACATGGTTTAAAGTGAGGGGAAAAAAAGTGGATTACATTAAAAATATTTTAGTTTTCTAGAACTTTACTGGAGTGTGTTTTCATTGTCTCTGTGTTTCTAAAGATACTTTCCTACACAGCAAACTAACTCTTTAAATAATTTTAGCTGGATGACCTCCTTTAAATGAAGGATACAATATTATTATTTATGCTATGCAATATGCCATCACTCTGGAAAAGAAGAAAGAATAGCTATTCCAAATATCCATTCCTATCTTTTCCCTGGATAACATGTATGCTATTTACTAAGAGCTGAATTGTAGACTTCTCCATTGATTATAGAGGTATAAAGAAGGCTCCTGCTTTATTGCAGAGTTTTTGACTTAGGCTGTTTTCCATTCTGATGTCTTTGTCAAGGGAAAGTTTAAGTATTTCAATTTTTATGCCTCTCATTCATGGAAATTGCCTTTCTCTGAGATATCATAAAGACAAAACCCTCAGTTTTTTGTGGTCTGCTGCTGCAGCTGCCCTTAGGAAGATCAAGCCCTGAACTCTGTGTTTCTCTTCCAGAGCCTGGACACACCTTTGCTTACAAGAGATGGGCCACAGTCTTGCTGGGTGCCCCACAGCAGATAACTAAAGGGAAGAGAGGGCAGCTCAGCACCGTGCCATAAAGGGCATGTGCCTAGTGCGTTACAGAGCATCAAAATAAAGCTCTGAGAGATTCAATAATTAGTACAGAGGTCTGCCCAAATTAGAGTTCTTTACCTCCCAGGGCAGCTGTGCCACTGGAATTTGGGCTGGCACTGTCTAGCTCCCATGCCTGTAGGAGGTGGGATCTGTTTTTTATCTATCAACTATCTTTAAAATACATGTCTTTCCATTGCTTTAAGAAGGTCTACAAATTTCAATCTGGAGGAAAGTTGCAACCTGAACTCTGATTTAAAGACAAGGTCCGGTTTTTTTTTAATTTTGAATGGTTTTCTTGTAAACTGTTTATGAATTGAGAATTCCCACTGCAAGTAGTGAACTGCCTCAGAACTGTCTCAGAAAAGCTTTGCCTTTTTTTTTTCTCCTTATTACAGCTGTGACTGAAAAAAAATGATAGAAACTTGTGTTCTTGATTTCTCTCTTTTTCTGTTTCTTTCATTTTCCTAATTTTTACAGATTAATTTGTAAAACTATAACGTTATCTTCTGGGACAGCAAAATTAGTCACAATTTTCTCATTTGAAAAAGATTTACTTATTTTTCTTAGAAAGCAAAACAGCTTATTGGTAATCACTGATTTCTATATCGTCTTTATTTTCTCTTTCTCTGTTTCTATGTTAAGATTTTTTTAAAAAATACTGAATTTTGCATTCTTTCAATAAAATATGAAAGTAACAGTCTGAAAAAAATCATCTCAACTGATATTCCTCATCATCTTTATCCTTCCATTCTCACCTTATTCTCCCAATGACTTTCTGACAAAAAAAAAAAAAAGGCTAAACTTCGAAGAATTTAATGAACAGTTGAGGTTTTACTTATCTAGTAATTGGTCGCTTTGATTTCAGTGGTTCTGCTCATAAAGTAAGATAGAACCAGGTATTATCAAGGGTTTATTAATCATTAACAATTATCTAAATGATGAAGGATCTCAATTTTACATAGAATAGATTAGATTGTTTGTAAGATTATATGCTTATGAAGAAGCCAACAACATTGTAAGAACCCCCAAGGCTAATCTATTTCTTGGATCTTTCACTTAGTACTGAAGGGAGCTAATCAGTGCCTTTCTATCTCCTTAGTGAGAATTTGTGAACATTTATTTGGTAACTCCCCCATTTTCCATCAGACAATATTATATGGGTAGTAATTTTCTACATGTATGAAGCATAACTCCTCTCTCCCAGGAACAAACAGAAAGAAATGAAATCAGAGCTATTCAGAGAGACTTCAACCCTTCTGGGTTATTTCTGCAGTAGTTCACTGTGCATCCATCTTCCACTTTGCTCAGGGCTCATTCTAAAATCAATCTGTAGCCTTATACGTGTTTATATAGCATTGTATTGGCACATCTAAGTATACAACTGCACCTCTTTCCCCCCATGGTGACTTCCAGCATCCTGCTGCAAAAGATATTTTTGGGATGAGATTTTGCTTGCAGTTATTCTGGGGTGACTTTGTAAAGGTCAATGAAATTACTCTCAGATTGTTCTAGTCAAAATCTGACACGCCCGCATGGGGGCAAATAAAATTCATGTGGATTATACTGACATTATAATAGCGATTTTTTTGTTTGTTTGTTTATATATAAACATGTGTGTGTGGTTCTGTGTGTATTTCTCTCCCCCTCATCACTCTTAGACTCTCACCACAGCCCCTGTCATATCTGAAGGGAGTAGACAGTTATCTCATGACCTAAAGGCATTAGCCAAATTATCATGGATCAGACATCCGCAAAATACAAAATGAGGTTTCATTTGACATAGACATTTACATCAAACATATACAGAATAATTATTTCCACTGGAGCATTGATGAATCAACCAATGGCAATTTAATGAGAATACTGTCTGTCCTTGTAAGTTATATTCCCCTTCAGTTGCAAAGGTGCTAGCCAAGCGCATTGTATCACTCAGTCTTGTCAGGGTAGATGTTCTGTCACTGATTAAAGAGCTGGATGTCCTCTTTAGTCACAAAAACATTTCATGGAATAACCTTGTTTCTGTCTTAATGGATTCTTGCAATGTAATGAAAGGCTCCAAACTGGACTTGAAGAAATCCTCAGAGAGACAGAGAGTGTCACTTCTCACTTAGTCACCGCTGGCAATTGCTGCCACTCTGCCCATAGCACACCTGAGAAGAGATGTACAAGTCATTTAAAAGGCACATTCCGTCAAATGCATAATGGGCAAGAAAAGCATCAGAAGAGTTTTACTTCCGTCCCCCTCCCCAGCCTCCTCAACTTTCAGTTTTCTCAGATTTGTCACAGCCAAACGAGGGGGTCAGGCATAAGAATAAATATTTGACACCGTTCCCCGAGCTGTGTGTGACATGCTGATGGCACCTTGGTAATCTCTGCCAGGCGAGTGATTTCCCAGAGTCTGTGGGGATGAAAGGGGGAAAAAGAAAGGAGAACTGACGGTGCAGTTTTGCTCCACATCTGCTGCCAATTTTAAGGACCCACTAATTCACAAACTATATGGTAAGCACATTTAACTGTTCTAGCATTTTTCTCATGCTTCATGAAAACAGAGATAATAACTGGTAAACCAACTGTAAAATTAAAAGAACTAGATGTTGCCAATAAAGACCATCATTTCAGGAAAATAAATTTGTTTCTTGGAAGCTGCTCTCTAACGTATGCTTTAGGTGCCCACAAGAAAAGCAATTCAACCGGAGAGTAAATTGATCTTGCTCCACTGGTTTATATGAACAGAGCAAAAATATACACCAACAGGTTATCACTTAATAACTCTTTGTTTCCCTAATATTGAATCAATAGCAGGATCACTTGGAGTCATCAAATCTTGAAGTGCAATATAAAAAGTAATTCAAGGACACACACCCGTAGACACACGCACATACGCGCACGCATGCACACATGCACACACGCACACACAACACTGAAGGAATAAACATTTCCAAGGCAAAATGTGCAATCACACTTAAGACAGTATTGGTCTTCTGAAGATAAGAAACAGTAGCTTAGTATCATCTCATGGAACTCGTGGTCCAAAGCATCGTCTAGTATAACTCTTCTTATTCCTGCAGAAGAACTGGTTATGCATGCATCTAGAACTGTGTCTTAAAACACTCACTAGGTGCCATGTATGTGTAAGATGATCATTTCCCCCTGGTATCCAGTAATAGGACTCGTGGGAATGGTTCAAAGCTGCACCAGGGGAGGTTTAAACTGGATATTAGGAAGCATTTCTTTACTGAGAGGGTGGTCAAACACTGGAACAGGCTTTCTAGAGGGGTGGTCAATGCCCCAAGCCTGTCAGTGTTTAAGAAGCATCTGGACACTGCCCTTAACAACATGCTTTAAATTTTGATCAGCCCTGAATTAGTTAGGCGGTTGGACTAGATCATTGTAGGTCCCTTCCAACTGAAATCTCTTTTCCCTTCTCTTCCCTTCCCTTCCCTTCCCTTCCCTTCCCTTCCCTTCCCTTCCCTTCCCTTCCCTTCTCTTCTCTCTTCTTCTCTTCCTCTTCTCTTCTCCTTCTCCTTCTCCTTCCCCTTCCCCTTCTCCTTCTCCTTCTCCTTCTCCTTCTTCTCCTCTTCTTCTCTTCTTCTCTTCTTCTCTTCTCTTCCATTCCATTCCATTCCACTGCATTCCATTCCACAAGGTAGGCACTTACAAAGGCTGAAGATGTGGTGGTTGGGCCTAGAATCAGGTCCATTTTGCTAATAATCACAGTCAATGTTAATGTTACTTATGGTACTTTTATATGCAGAATTTGGGGAGCAAAGGCTCTGTTAGAGAGTTTTTCCCTGCAAAGATTGGAGATCTGTTGCTGAGGTGGTCACTGACTAAACGGCAGTTTGTAGAAACACCCTTAGCCTGAAATTTACTCAGGCTCCATCAAGGTACCAGATGGTTTCAGGACCTAAACCACTGCATATATGTTTCCTTTACTGTAAGTAAAAAGAAATAGGCAGGTCTCCTATGATCTGATTTCAGTGACTGCATTAGGATAAGGTAAATAGCATCTGAAATGATGTTATTTCTTCCTTTTGACAATGAAAGGCGCCTACGATGCTTAGCACAAAGACAGCTATCTACATTATAGGATGCATCCTGTGAAGGACTGCTATAAGCCACAGACTTGTTCATACCCATATGGCCCATTAAAATGGGTTAAAGTACAATTTCTATCAGCTGTGGTACACAGGAAAGAAATGCGTCTAGAAGAAAATGAAACTACTTTAGCTCCATTATTTGAAAGACTAACTTCCTTGGGAAAGAGCCTCTGACTTAAATTGAGAAATAGCTCAGGACAAGCTGTGAAGTCTTCAAATTCCCTTCTTTCCATGAAAACACACTCCAAGCATTTCTCTTAGGATCCTGTCCTTCTGTATGTATAAAGAAAAAATTTTAATAAACTCTCTTATATCTCAGCATCAGCTGTACTGGTGTTAGCAATATGGGGAATAACATTATTTTTGTTGCCAAAATCTAATCTAGACAAATGAATAAGATAACTTCTTTCTCTGTTGCTGACCTGTGAAAAAACACATCAGTGTGAGATGCAGATGCCATTGTGCTGGTTATTGTTTGCATACAATAGATAGGTCCTAAGGCAACGGCTTGGTTTAACGCTTCTAATACTAAACACAGTACTAGCTGCACTGTCATAGCTGTGGTCAAATTTGCACTCTGAGTGAGTGAAAATACAAAAAAGAAACAGAAAAAAAGTTATATTTCAGGGTCATGAATTAATTGGAAAGCTGTATTTCCACTACAGTTGATATTAAGCTTTTCCTTTGACACCAGAGCTGTGAAATATAGCTGACTCAAGGGGTAGGAAAATAGAGGAATATGTTTTCCTGACAACTGACACATGGCCTGCTGTCTCCTTAAAGGGCTGCTGGCCATCCGCTCTGCTTCCTGGCTCCCGCAGGCCACCCTGGGCCTCAGCAGCAACGGGCGAGTTTCAGCAGAGTTTGGCTGCTCAAACACAGCGCGCTCCAGCCAGGGAACGGGACTGGAAATCACAGACGATTGATTCATCTTGCTGGATTTCCAGCGTCACCTGGTTTGGGGATATAAATCAAGCCCTCTATTTCTCTTAGTCCAGAAGCAAGCAAGAAGGGCTGCAACCCATTTATTTTAAATTAAACCAAACTCTTTTTCTTTCTTGGGTTTTGTTTAGGGTTTTTTTCCCCCCTTTCAAATTTTAAATAAGGTTCAGTGCTAGTCCTGATCCACACTGGTGAAAAACGATGTCAGTTCTAGTTTTTAATCAGCACTAGCTGCTTTATTAGTTCAGACTTTGTTTTAGATTTAAGGAATAAAATAAATGACTGATAATGATAGAAGGATAGCATTTGTGTTACAGCTTATGTATTGTGAGCACCGTAAATATCAGTAAACCAATATCTTCCAGCTGCCATGACTACTAACAGTCCATTCAGAGAAGAAACTGAGGCTGAAAAGTCTCTGTGCAAGAGCTATACACAGAAGCAGATATGAGCTGATCTTTCAGTGTCATGATCACTGTCATTCCTCCAGAAAAAAAGATTCCTTAATTCTTTTGTCTGCTTATAGGTTGCACTGAATGAACTTTGTCTATGCATGTGTATAAGAAGCTTCTGGTGTCTCAAAACAGAGATGATGCTTCCCGGTCTGGAAAGGCAACACCAGGCAGCATAAAAAATCTGTGATAAACGTATTTATCCACTAGGGGATGCCTGGACAAGCTCCTCTCGGTAGAAATCTGGTTCTTAAGCTGAAAACATCAGCGACTGATTCTGAAAAGCACAGGTTTGTGGTTACATTCTGAATTTGTGTGTGCCATCACCGTTATCAGGACTGCCAATAAAGCAGCAGTGAATGAGCAGCTATGCATGCACCAACAGGCTTTTTAGAAGGCAGATTTCCTGGTGCAAGTGATGCAAAGCACACAGGGAGTTCTGGACCACGGGTCCAACAAGCAAACAGTGAAATGGGGTGAGATGTGCTTTAAACTTAAATGGGTGCTTTACTGAGGCAAGAAGCTTAAGCACAGACCTAGCAGCTGCCTGCGCATAAAACAGCTCCATCCCTTTTCCATGAGTTCCCTGCTACTCACCTGGTTCTGCAGAGTTTTATTTATATGACTCAACATCAGCCACCAGTAGGGATGCAGAAGGCAGTGGGAGCTGGCTGCTCAGGAGAGGGGGACACAAAGAATGCATTTTTGCAGGATTTACGGTTATACTTTTAGAAAGTGCTGCAGAACTGAGCCATACAGTTTGGTTTGGTACAATTCCCCAGGACTGCCCAGATCTCTCTAAGGAATGGGAGTTCACAGCAGCTCCGGCTCATCGGGGTTAAGGGGTAAGGGACAGACCTACCAAGCTGGCATTCTGCTGCTTTGACAGAGTCCATGCTTAATGTCAGTACTGAGCAAAACTGCTGATAAGCAGTGCAGAAATTTTACCCATATGTAACAGCTCTCTGCATTTAGAATATTTTCACCTTAAACAACTGCATCTGAATACACATGACAACTATGGCTAATTCACTCAGACTTTGCACATCACACAATGTATTTGCTCCTCCTCTGGTGCTACCAAGAAGTTACTGTGAAAAAAAATAAAAATAATTTGAAAACCCCACAACCCAAACCTAAAATCCCAAGTTGCAATGTCTACTTTGAAGAAATATGCACAATTATTTCTATTGTTTGTGCCTGGTCCTGTTTATTACCAAATATTTAACAGGATGAAGTTCAACAGATTGAACCGCTAATAGTGGTAGGTATTGAATTTACAATTCAACACAAAGTGGACGAGTCTATTATAAAGCTTGTCCAGGGAATGCATTTATGAGACATCCTCTAATCAGGCAAAGAGAGGCGGCATGTTTTTCCTTTCTTTGTTGCATTGTGAGTTAGTGTTTCACTGAAAGACTGGCTTGTATCCAGGAAACAGCAGATGTGGGTGGATAGAATTTTTTTCCTTGCCTTTCACTTAAAATAGGTCAATTTCCAAAATTTAATTATAAGAAAGATCATCAGAATTGTTTCTTTGACAACTAAAATTATTATGAACATAAGCTCAGAAGACTTCCTCTCCATCTCACTATATCTTTCCTGAATCTGGCTCAATGCCATCACTTTTAAATGTGATTTTTGCATGCATTGCAAATCTCCAAATGTTTCTGAGAGCTTTGAATATTTGATTTATTGAGTTGTTTTAATGCAACTTAATTCAACTTGTACCTACCTTCTCTGGATACTGGAGGACCTGTGGTAGTAGTTTACATTACAAAAAGGAAACATTTATCTTGTTGCGATATTGTTGTTATCCTGTTAAGTTGCAATATTTAACTATTCTTAGTATTGAGGAGGGCCGATACCAACAAAATAAGATGAATGCTTCCATTTTGTTTCAAAGCAAAGTTCATGAAAATAAAAGGCCATGGTCCGTACTTGATTGCATATTCTTTCCTCTCCCTAGAAATCTTATTATCAGATGAAAATGCAGATAATGGGCTATTTTGCTCTTTTTCTGTCTAGATTGGCAAATCATTATCTGTGTCCTCTCATCCATTCATAGTACAGAAGAATTATCTCTTAATACTGACTACTAGATTTTCAACAACTATAAAATACTAATATATATGCAATCTTTTTATCTATAGATCCTATGATCATTTATAAAGAACTTAAATATCATCATTTTCTCTTGTCACATACAAACAGGCTATAACATTCCTTTGGCAACTGTAGAAACTGAGGCAGGAAGCAATGAAAAGCCTTTCCCAAGAAAACTAAACAAGTTTTAAGTTGTCAGCTATATTCTTGGGAAAACATTGGCCAAATATAAACAGATCTAACCATGCAGTGGCCTTAAAAAACAGTGCCCACCATTATACCAGAATATAATCTATATTGTTAGCTATGAATCTGAAAGTGTCTGGATATGTTAATCCAAAGGAAGATACAGACTGTTCTTTTTTTTGCTGGAATATTCCTCCTGTGTAACTCATTTGTGCCATTTGAGAATGTACTTTATGCAATAAGGAGTACTAGGAGTTCCTAATAATAGCTACAGAAATTTAAGTTGATTGATAATTATTTTTTTTTTTAATGTTGTAAAATAGATCTTATCTTATGTATTGTCTTGGTATTGAAAACAATTTACTCAGGCATCTATATTTTAGGAATGAGTGTTTGATCTGCATGAAACAAGAACTACCCCCGAATATAAGACAGACTAAAGTAGAATTGCTCCACTGATGAATGTAATTACTAATGAGTACCCTTTTTTCTCGCTGAAGTAAATATATTCTTGCATGTTTTATTTTCAGAATTCCTGAGTTGTTCGCTAATCTTCCCTTCTGGCATCACAGTGCTGCTCTTTCCCTGTGCTTGGCTGCTGTTCTAGCACCCTCTTGACTGGTAAAAATCTCCCAGCATCTCACTGCCAAACCCAGCCTAGGAATGGGCACTTCCAGGGATAACCATGAGAAAGCAACAGGGGAGAGGAGATTTGGATTTCAACACTATGCTAAGGTCCTCGTAACTTTTTTTTTCTTTTTTTTTTTGGTCATTTAGTGGCCTACTTGTGCCTAAACTGATAAACCTCAGCCTCTGAATGGAGATGCACAACTCAGTATTGTAGTAATCTTTCTAAATACAGCCTCTATAAGCCATACCCAAACTTCAAGTAATTTGATGGGGATCTCTTAGCAACGTACTCATAGTATCCTGTAGCTCAGAACAAACTACCTCTCAGTTCTTTACCCAGCTTCTAAGTGTAGGTACTTCTGACCACAATGAGTTCCTTGTAGCAACAGATATGCTATAAAAAGAATACATCTTATTTAAGTTCTCATGTATAAGTCGCAGAGACTGAAGCATAGATGTATTCATTTCAAGACAAAATGAAGTAGGTTAGTGTTTAGGATTCAGATGACAGTGTCTGTGGGGAAAGTCTTGGAAGTATAAAGTGTACTCGTTAACTTTTCATTTATACATCTATTTTCTTGGGTTTATCTAATCATTTATTTATAGTAATGTAAACACCCTTCTTTGCTGTG
Organism: Ibycter americanus; assembly: GCA_035590275.1. Classification (NCBI taxonomy): domain Eukaryota; kingdom Metazoa; phylum Chordata; class Aves; order Falconiformes; family Falconidae; genus Ibycter; species Ibycter americanus. The sequence goes on along the minus strand of JAVJGI010000055.1, from coordinate 518,459 downwards.
GCTCAATGGTACAAGTGTTACAATACAAACAGATCTTTTCAGAGCCTTTCCTTTAATGAAAGGACAATCCACATATATGGCAATACATTAAAGCTGCTTCTTTACAAGAATCTCTCCATTTCTGCAGTTAGAAATATTGAATTGGACATAATGAATAGTTAAAAGACCTCAAAATAGGACTGAGAGGTTTCTTTTGGAAAACATCTGGATGTTTGCCCATCTTCCTATTCCACTGCAATTCCAAAATCAATGCCTTGTCTAGTTTGAACTGTAGGAGTCTGCTTTAACTGTTCAAGATTATATAGGTGTTATAAGTCATAATTTCACAAAGAGTAATTCTCCCTTTACTCAATGACATCTGTCTGGAAAATCACTAAATTATCCCCACACCCACCCCCCTCCACGGGAATCCCAGGTCAAAGTTCTCTGTGCATATTTAGGACTGGAATAATCATGTCCAACACCTGGTGTGTATCGTAGCTCTCTCCCTGCCATCTCCCCTGGCAATAGCTTTTGCCTTTTTATTAGAAATATGTTGTGCAGTGGTAGCAACAAAATGGATGAACAGCATGCTGAGGCCACCTGCAATAGCCTCCGCCGTGGCTGTGCTCCTGAAATGAAACACCCTGAACGCTCATTCAGAGGTGTTAAAGCAAGGAACCACTGCAATGGGTTCTGCCGTTTTTCAGGTTGTTGTTACTGCTTGCCCAGTGCGCCCTTCAGTCCTTTTCCTCCTGAGCTTACAGAGTCTTGAAGTGCTTCCTTAAAAGCACTGAGTACTCAAGGTAAGAGAGACAGAAATACCTTTTAAAGAATATGACTGCGATTCTCGATCAGTTGTTCCACTCGTAATATGAGCAAAGAGATTCACAAAGAGGCAGACCAAATTTGGCTGCCATGTTATGGGCTTGATATGTGAAAGTAAAGTTGAGTGACAATCTAGGATGAATTTTCTTGGTTGTCATTGGTGTAACGAGGGGTTTCTGCCAGATTTTTATTATCATTTGGCTATTTAACTTGAATGGGAAATAGATAGGTTGGCTGTTACTTGCTTCTGAAGTAAATAAAAGTGAGGAAAAACATCTGACACAGCTCAATTAATTTTTTTATTAGGACCATAAGAAACCATAACCAATTAACAACATAAAGTATGCTACCAACAATTTGTCTGTTGTAGTTCTGAACCAGTTAAAAAGGAGGCCAGCTCAGCATGCCTTTTCAAGCTGCCTTCTTATTCTATCTCTTTAAAACATATAGTTTTATAGAATTTAATAAACCTCCATCTGCTTATCTTTAGAGCAAATGTACCAAAAATATCAATGTGTACCAGACACACAAATTATTATTACCGGTTTCCATTTGACAATTTTAAAAACAGAAACATAAAAGTGACTGAAAACCATCTAAGCCTAGTACAAGGAAGAAAGTCTTCATATTTATATAACAGAACCAAAGGTTATATGAAGTTTAATAGGTCTCTTGATGTGGGTGTTGGAAGTCCAGTTCAGAGCTTAATATGTCACAGGAAGGACCTTCATACACACATTTTAAAATATCCCCTTGAAAACATGTCGGTAGTTAAAATAAACCAGGCTATAAAGATGTAGAGTTGGTTAATGGATCATTCTCCTCTTTTTAATTTTTTTCTTTCCTTTCCCACTCACCCACCCACACACACACACACCCACACCCCCAATCCCTCAATTCATTAATGACCATGATGCAACATGGACTTTTCCAACATTTGTTGTATCTGCAGCATACCAAAAATTATGCAGTTATCTGTAATATTTACGTTGATTTTTCATGATAGCTGTGATTTCCAGTGTCCTGTCCAAACTCCAGATATGTCAAAAACTGTGTAGTGCCTAAGACTGCACCATGAAGACTGTAGTATGTTCTGTTCTCTTTTGAAGAAGTTTATCCAGATTCAATCCCTATATTGTAGCTTTCATTGTAGCTTTGTATGCATTGAAGTCAGTAACATTACAGCCCAGGAAAGGAGCAAGTCAGCTGATATTATTGACATTTCCTTGACAAGTAAGAAAAACCACATCTTGCAGATTTAAAATGTGGTAGATCTCTGAGTGGTTATCAATGCCTTCTTTCAACGGAAGGCAACAACTCTCTCTGCAGAACGGTGCCTTATGTATTTTAAAAAGCACACCTGGTGCCAGGTGTCTTCAAAGCAGAAGGAAATAAGTTTTTTTGTTTCTCTCTGAGTTTTATTCCCATTTTGGTGAACACAAGTTTTCAGTCATTTCCAACTTCCTTTTCTATCTTATCTTTGATCTAGAAAGCTGTTTTGTGCCACTTCATAAAAATGCTTGTGTGCTACTTGCTGCTGCCATTACAAGGAGAGGTGGTATTCTAAGATACGATTTCAATAGGTCTAATTCTGATCTGGATAGCAAACATAAACATTATTTTCTGAGAGGTACTAAAGCTTTGGATTTTGCTTTCATTGTGAATTGAGACAGAAGGAAGAAAGGGAAGAAGAAAGAAAGAAGGGAAGAATAAGGGAGAAGGGGTTGATGAGAAGGAGCAGGGAGAGAGGGAGGAAAGGAGGAAAGGAGTAAGAGGGAAGGAAGGAAGGAAGGAAGGAAGGAAGGAAGGGAGGGAGGGAGGGAGGGAGGGAGGGAGGAAAGAAGGGACATGTTCATGTCCTTCTGTAGCCTCACAAAAGCTAGTCTTTTCTTACCTCAAAAGAAAGTAACAAAAACATCCATCTAACACCCCTGATCCCCCAAAGAAAACACAGCATTCCTCCACTGTCTGGCATCTGTTGTTACTAAACACCGACAAAACAAAGCAAAGAAAATTCAAAATCATAGTCAGAACCCCCAAATCTAGTTTCCATAAACTCTTTGTGATGGCTGGTATGTCAAGGATAAAATCTAGGTTTATTAACAATCAAGCTCCTCTATGCCAGTTTAAAATATTTCAATTGAGAGTCCTCTAGCCATGATCTTAGCATGCAAGGCACATACGAAGTTGACAAAGGAAATTATTGGAGGCAGTGTCCCACTGTAATTAAAACAGTGGAAGGGCAGAGCGTAGAAACTGTCCCACCCACCGTTCACCCTTCCCATCCTAATACAAGTAGAAATACATGCTTTGTAGACCACAAATACCCGGGCTGATTAATTACATGGCTATGCAATATTACTTATGCATTCCTCCTGAAATGTCAAAAGGATTAGGAGTGCCACATCTTTCCTCCCAAACTCTAATCTTAAGGAGCCCTGCTGCAATGAAAACAGTGCAATTACTTTCGTACACTGTCAATTTTACAATAGGGGGAAAAAAGAGCTTTACTAAAAGCAAATAATTATACCACCACTTAATGATTGATTTAACATAGAAAACCCATCTAATTCCTTTTGTCATTACAATCTACAGTACTAACACTCTAACAATGCTGCCTTAGTGGTTAGACATTACATTAGCATTAATAATAATGCTAATATAAAACATAGCTTAACTTTTTATATTGTTAGTCTGCATCAATGCACTATACACCTGGTGTATTACGAGGCCTATTAGTGTAGCAAATGTTTGGGATGATACAATCCAGTCTAGCACCATCCTTTCAAGAAAGGCACCAGTGCAGCATATTATACATTTGAAAAACGAACCTCCTACATGGCACACAGAGGAAGCAGCCATATAGTTTCCATTTTACTGCAAACAACAGCTGCAGCGCTATGGAGTAATACTTACCCTAGAACACAATTTCATGATTTCAATCCATGCCTACCTTTAAACTGGTCTCGTACAGATGATTACTGATTACTGCCCCATCTTGAGGCTCTGAGATAGGAGTGGACCTGTTTCTGGTATTGTTT
>JAVJGI010000055.1:469028-497375 GCA_035590275.1 Ibycter americanus | reverse complement strand
TGGAGCCCTGCTTCCCTGGGGATGGCCGAACACCTGCCTGCCCATGGGAAGTGGTGAATGAATTCCTTGCTTTGCTTGCATGCGCGGCTTTTGCTTTACCTATTAAATTGTTCTTATCTCAACCCTTGAGTTTTACATTCTTTTCCAATCTTCCTCCCCATCCCTCTGGGCGAGGGGGAGTGAGCAAGCGGCTGCCTGGTGCTTGGTTGCTGGCCGGGGTCAAACTATGACAGGTACTTATATGGATGCCTCTATTCTCACTCTAGAAGAGGAAATACCTGTCCAAAATTTTTAGGAACAAATATTTATGTATTTTTGTTATTAACTCCCTTTATGAAAGAAACAGACAAATTATAATTTCCTTCACTAAAAATACTGAAAATTTTTAAATGCTTTTTTGGAGTTATTTGAAATACTTGGAAAAGCACCAGGATTTGGGGTTTTTTAGTTTGTTTGGTTTGGTTTTTTATTAGCTACTATTAAGTTATTATGATTTTCCATTTAGCTCAACTTGAAACAAATGCTTACTTTTTTTTTTAGCCACTTTAATAGAAATGAAACATACAAAGTTCATTTTCCTATATTTGTCCACTACAGTCAGAAGAATTTGCCAGTTTGTGATAATAAACATAAATGGCCATGGTATAAGTATATATATATTTACACAGAATATCATCATATCCCAGTCTGACTTTGTCTGAATTAAAACAAAGCATTTTCATATTTTTATATTTTTGCCAACACTTTCATATTGTTACTGATACAATGTTCAGAGGACAACATCTCTGCTTTGTTGGGCTGAAATATTTCAGTTTGTTTTGACATATATTATATCATAATCTGTCATACATAATACTTTTAAACCAAAAGACATGAGAAAGAAAAAAGTATTTATGAAATTGTAAAAAAAAAAAAAAAAAAGATGCTTCAAGTCTATTAAAATTTAGGGATTAATTCCACTTTTTTAGTCTGGAGAAGAAAAAATAATCAACAAAATAGGAATGATTTTAAGAAGTACTTAAACTTTGCCTTAACTGCATTGTCTGGCAGAAACCCACTCTGTCAGCAGAAGTCAGTAGAAATATCTTCCACCTACAATTGCTCAGAAAACTTTTATCAGTGTGTATTACTAGGTATGGCAAAAGCAAGACATGGTCTGTATTATCCTCTCTCCGCAGATGAGATCAGATAGAGTAAATTCTAATGACACCCTCCGAATCAGCTGCCTGTGATCCAGGCAAGAGTTGGATGTGCAATGGATTGACCTTCTAGAAAGCATTCATTGGTGTTGGGTTGTTATGGTTTTGGGTTTTTTTGTATAATCAGGTACAAATCTGACAAGTTATAGTAAAAGATGACCAGACAGAAAAAGTAGTTTGACATGAACAGTTACAAATGCCAAAATTCTACATTGGATCTGTAGAAAACAGGGGGTGGGGAAAAAAAAAACCAAACCACCCAAACTTCCACTAAAAGTGTATATACCCGTTTTGGTGTGTTCCTCAGATGCTGTGTTTCAGAACCTTGGTTCTTCCTGAGACAGTCCTGCACGTGGAGTTCAGTTTACAGCTCACTCTTGATCGCACAGTTGAGATCTGAGCTTCTTGGACCAGAAGAGGATTTCTTTCAAACCATGACTGCATGTTTCAGGCTTCCTTCTGATTGGAAGAACAACCAGGGGCAAAATTGCTTTATCCAAGCTGCTTTTCATGTCTCTCCACACTTTCCAGGCCTTTGTGGCAATGTGCTGCAATCTTACTAAGCCTCTGCTAGATCAGGTTAATGCTCAAGTATGGAATATGCCATAGAGATCCCCTGTGATAGGGGAAGGCCTCCTGCACAATGGCAGCAGAGAAATTTTTTTGCCCTTCATCTGTGCCTTTAAACACGGGAGTTAGAAGGAAATTTTCCAGGCTATTCATTTATAACAAGCAGAATGAGCTAGAAAAATGTCCTAGTTATTGCAAACCTGTGAGAAAAGGATATGGTTTGAATATGACTGAATAAAAATGAGGGCACACAAACTCAGTGAAGAGAAGAGATGTTACAGTGCTTAGCAATAATGGTTACAGTCTCATTTTCTGACAAACTGGTATAGAATATAATCACAATGTGAGCTCCATAATTAAAGCAAAGATAGCAGTGACATTTTTATTGTATATTTCAACTGCTGAATAAGTTCCTTTTTTTTTTTCTTCTTCTTTTTTTTTTTTTTTAAACTCATACAGAAACTATTCATTTTTGCAGGCAGGAACAACCCAGCTAGTGGAACTCTTAATTGCATGCAGCTCTGTGCCAAGAAAAACTCCAATTCACTGAGTCTGTTTTGTTAAGTAGAAATGGTGAAACTCAGAGGTTTGGTTTTGAAGTGTGAATGTTTAGTTACAAAAAAAATGCATCCTTCAAAATGCATTCAGAAAATCAGACTCTGTCCCTTGATCTAAACAGGATTTGTATTGGTTCAATTTTTAGCCAAATTATGCTGGTTTTCTGCCTTGCTGAAACAAAATTAAATGCCCAATTTTGATAATGGTGGAATCATAAAAGGAAAAAGAATACGGAGACATCTTTTAACCAGAAGTCAAAGTGAGAACAACTAAAACTCAACCATCTGCTTGCAGCAGCAGAGAGGTTCTTTGACCATTCGATTCATTTATTCCAGTGCTTGCCTTTCTAAATATTGAATTTAATCTCCTACTCTGCCATTAGTTCTTATCCTGCCTTCAGAAGACATGAAAAAAATGGAACTTGTTCCTTTTAGCAGAAATATTTTTGTAAATTTGAAGACTTCAGTATATTCTACCCATTGCATTTCTAGACTATCAACCACAGTTCTTTCACTTGCTTTTCTCTGCCCACCTTATCCAGATGGCTAGTTATACAGCTTTCTATCTTCTGCAGTCTTTCAATCTGGAAATAAAGGGGTTCTCTGCATAAAAACCATCCCCCCCTTTAAGGTAACAGCCCCCACCCTCCTCAAAGACAGTGAATACTTCTGAAAGGCACAGCCTTCTGCCGGGTATCTCAGATGAGGCATTTCACTTGGGAGGGAATGAAGAATGAAGAAGCACAAGCTAAGATAGATTAAATGGCCTGCATGGCATTATATGGAAAAGATGTAGCAGAAGTGGGGAAGAGAAGCCTGGGTTTCTAAATATCAAGCTCTCATAACAATGATTCATGTAGAGTTTTCACTGACTGGTCACACATAGATGAAACTTGATGAAGAGATCTCCAGGTTTTCTAAGCTCTAGTGGATTGGAAACATCCTGAAAATACCTAAAATACCTTTTGTTCTGATGTGTTCTGGTCTTACTTCACTGTCTTTCTGAAATCAGGAATCACCTACAAGTTAAAAAGGACAACACATACAAATTAAGGTGGAGATTGCCAGCTCAACTGACAGTGAAGATAAATTAATTACTCTGCCAAAAAGTTTAACAAACTTTCTGAGCTGTCAAAATAGCTTCCCGGTTTGGTTTTGGTTCTTTGGGGTTTCTTTGTGGGTTTTTTGTTTGCTTGTTTCTGATATTTCAACCAGTTCTTTTTTTTATCTCAACTGGTTTTTCCTTTCTTAAAACCCTTTGGGAAAATTCCCAATAATAGAATAAACCTGTCACATGAATTGATTTACTGCACAGCAAGATCATGTTTTTAAAGATGTCTCTATTATAGGAAAATTAATTTCTCCAGCTACTTAACACAGTTCTAGTAAAAGCCTTCCACCCCAGGGAGTGCAATGAGCAACAGTACCTGTGCAGGCACAGTAGGAAGTTTATCAGTCTGTGTTTTGTTTACTTTTACCAGCGAACATCTTCAAGTTGCAGCATGGAAAATACAGATGCAAACTTCTCAGAACTGTCCCACCCACAATTCCTTTCTTTTTTTCTCTGTTCCTGTTGCCCGAAGATAGACACTGTGGTGCAAGAATGACTGTTTGCACCATTTATTTTTATTATTATTATTATTTTTAGTAAGTAAATCTTCCAAATATTCTGGCCTCTTCTATGACTCAGAGCACAAGGATAAGTTGACACCATGGCTGAATGGTATGTTCCAAGCACTAAATGGCCTGATATTTTATGTCTGTGCATCTATCTATCTATCTATAGATTCATAATCCAAACCTAGGTCCTTGATATGCTTCCCCAGACTTTCAATATCAGATGATCCCACGGGATAAACAGTGTCACAGTGTCGTGGTTTAACCCCGGCCGGCAACCAAGCACCAGGCAGCCGCTTGCTCCCTCCCCCTCACCCAGAGGGATGGGGAGGAGAATCGGAAAGGAATGTAGAAGTCAAGGGTTGAGATAAGAACAATTCAATAATTTAAACAGAATAAAGAGGTAAGAACAACAACAATAACAATAATAATAATAATAACAAAATGGAAAGGTGGGGAAAAAAGGGTAAAGCAAAAGCCGCGCACGCAAGCAAAGCAAAGCAAGGAATTCATTCACCACTTCCCATGGGCAGGCAGGTGTTCGGCCATCCCCAGGAAAGCAGGGCTCCATCATTTGTAATGGTTACTTGGGAAGACAAATGCCATAATGCCAAATGTCCCTCCCTTCCTTCTTCTTCCCCCAGTTTATATACTCAGCATGTTGTCATATGGTATGGAATATCCCTTTGGCTGGTTCGGGTCACCTGTCCTGGCTGTGTCCCCTCCCAATTCCCTGTGCCCCTCCAGCCCTCTCGCTGGCAGGGCCCAAGAAACCGAAAAGTCCTTGACTTAGTCCAAACACACCCAGCAACAACTACAACCACCAGTGTCCTATCAACATTGTTCTCATACCAAATCCAAAACACAGCGCTGCACCAGCTACTAAGAAGAAAATTAACTCTATCCCAGCTGAAACCAGGACACACAGATTCATAGACTCATTGGTTGGAGAGAACCTCTGGAGGTTATCTAGTCCAGGATTCAGGGCAGGCTGTACTCATCATCACTAGGTCAGAGCAGACGGGGTTATAAGTAGCCACATATGGAAAGTTTCCAAGGGTGGAGATCCACAGCATCCCTGGGTGACATGTTCCAGTACTGCACCCTTAGTCTGATGAGAAAGTTTTTTCCTAATGTCCAGCCTGAACATCCCAAACCACAAGTCATTATTCCTTGGTATATCACCTGCTGGAAAAAATTTAGCCTTTTCATCTTTATTACTGCCCATCAAGCAGTTGTACAGTGCAGTTAAGTCAACCCTTACTCATGTCTTCACCAGAAAAGTTGTGAAATGGATATATAAATCGTAATTCACTACAGACCAAAACTAAAACTAAAAAAAAAAAAAAAAAAAAAAAAAAAGGTTAAAACATCTGCCATGGAAAGAATTACATCACAGCTATCAGAAAGCTAGATCATTTACAATATAGATCATTTACAATGATCTTCATGGAGTCATGCTGACTCCTCTTGACCCATCTATATATTCCATCTGAGTAAACTGTCTCTTTTACTCAAAGATGCAACCAGAAACCTCAGCAGATCAAACGTCCTTCAGGACCTTTTCTAGTTGAGCTGGAACCAGCTTAAATACAAACTATGGTAACTTCATAAATATTCTTGGCAGTATACAGCTTTTTCATATAATTTAGCTTGTAATTAAGATTTGGCCAGACCAGGAGCTTTCACTTACTGGTTCCACAGTCCAGCTTTGCTGATGTTTTTTTCTCAGATGTGTGAACTTTTGCCTTGAGAAGAGCTGGGGTCCTTCAGTAATGGGTTTATTGAGGTAAATTCTGTGGTCCATGTGTGGGATTCAGGATCTCGCTACTACAGGAAACTGACTGGCCTTAAATTCTGTGAAATATTTGAATCATAACTATCACATCGGTAGCCAGTGGCATCTACATTGCCACTGATGTAATCCCACCCACTGCTCAGAGCTGTACCACAGATTAATCAGAACAGTTTTTCCACAGCTATTAGCAGTCAGAAGAGATCTATTGTTGTTGGTTAGAGGGAACCTTATTTCCAGAATGTCAACAACATGTTTTATATAATGATTTTAAAATACGGTCAGTGCCTTTTAGCTCTATGTTAATCCTTATAAAATTAATAAAGTATGTTTCCACTGCTGTTAAATTAGCGGTGCAGTTTGCCTAATAAAATATGTTTTGCTGTCTTGGTTTTATGGGCAAAGTAATAAACTACAGTTTTCAAAAGCAGCTTGATACAGTACAAGAAAAACCTTTACAAGTTTCTACTTCAGTTCTAGTTGAAAATAATACGGCACAGATTATTTTAGATTAAAGACCATATGTTAGACAATAGACATTTTGAAAAACACTGCAGTTTTCATAATTGCATTCGGGTGCTATTTTCATATTCTGCCCTACAAGTGGAAGATATTCACTTGCTAGTTATGGCTGGGAAGAAGGAATATAGATATACATAATATGCCAAAAAATATAGAGAGCTGTTAATATGGTACGATTTATTAAATTCTTGATAAATTCTTATATGCCCTCTTCTCCCCACTCCTGAGACAGAACAGGAGATTTCCTCTTGCTTATGATTTCTGTTGCATTTTTCCACCGATACAGCTAATTTTTCCATACAAAATGTTACGAGACAAAAAAGAAGAAAAGGGGGTGGGGGGGAAGCAGTAACTATCTCCTGTTTTTTCACAAAAAAAAAAAAAAAAAAATCCATTGGCCAAAAAGACAGATTTTTTTACAAAACTAAGATCTCCTTATAAAATGACTCACAAAGAATAAATCTGTGTCTACCTGAGAGATTAACTATTCCTAAGAAAGTGAATAGAAAAAGTAAATAATTCAAAGGATATGGTGGCTTAATCTTGACAGAGTATGATCTTGATCTTGATTGAGACTAAATAGCTCAATAGTTCGAAATCTCTCACAGCTAGATTCTGAGTTAGTCTCCTAAAGAGTATTTAAGCATATGAATGAAACATTTTAGTTTTTGGTGGTGTAAACACAAGCAGCTTTCAGATGTTGAATCAAAAAATACCAGGGTGGGCTTAGCTTTAGGCATCTGCAATTAGGGACATTCCCTAAGTTCACAGTCTTGTGTCTTTTCCTGGTCAGTGGAGAGAAACAGCCCTTTACAAAGTATTTTATCAACTTAAAAGATGCATGCTTATGGTACATGATATGAATCATGTTCTTAAGCACATCACCCTCAACTGCCTACTCAAGGTTCTTAGACAACTAACTTAGTTCAGCTTGGAGAGGCTTAACTCGGAGATGCTTAAGTTTAGGCAAAAAATATATACTCTCTTTAAGGTTTTTAAAACAGGCGTGTTCTTAAATCCCTTTGCAGTCTCCTAGGGGATTTACACATATTTCTGTGGAATTCTTTATTGATTCAATTGCAGTTAATCAACTCCTTAAGCTAGGTTTTCTTTTTGCTTGTTTGCTTGGGTTTTTTAGGTAACCATATTTCAGCCAATGAATTTGAACATTTTGATCTTTCTCCAAAGTTTCTTTGAAAAATCGGATAATCACCTCAAAATTAGTGCAGAAATCTTACAAGACCCTGAGAAAAGTCATTTATCTTAGCTTGTAAGAGTTTGTATTTTATTTATATTTTTTTCCCCTAGAATTACACGACACATGGGATCATCTGCCAAAATTAAAAGATGTGTGGTAAAGAGGAATTAGTTTAGAAAGAGAACTTTCAGTTCAGGCTGAAAATGGACAGAATAAGGACAACCTATGTGATCTGTTCTGACTGCTCATTCACATCCATCCCTTTTTCTTCATTCGGAATTTTGTGCAAATGAGAAATGAAATTTACCTTGAATTGGTTTGGTGATTTAAGATGCTTTCCTTAAAATAGGAGCCTGGTTGCAGACAGGCTTTTCCCAGACTTCACAGCTTAGAAACAACCTTTTACATGGTGATAAAATCAAGTGTTCCCTGACCACCAGAATATAGAGTAACTTGTTTTAATGATTTCAAAATTTCTACAACTTAAATAGCAGAACCTTGTACTTTATCAGAAAACCTGTTAGCCTATTGTACTGGACTTCTCTGAAATATGGAAGATATGAGGACACAACATTTTAGAAAAAACAAGATTTTGAGTTAGTTTAACAATGTACTGTACATATGTTTTAATCGTTAGATTATTAGATAGAACAGAATCAAGACTGTCTACACATCTTGCAGGCCTTTAATGTGGGCCAGGTGTTGAACTGGATTTATGTGACTGGGCAGCACAGAAGCAAATGTCTAACTCCATGGTACTAGTCGGTGAAGGAAAAGACAAGTCTTTAGGCTAATGCAAGAGATTAGGGGACCTGTGTTCTTTGTTCAAGCATGACAGTGTTGTCTGAAACTAATAGTATTTAAAGTCATTTTATTCAGGTTAACAATATAATTCTAAATTCTATTTTTAATCGTATGAGACAAATCTCTTTGCAATACTGAGAACAAGACAATTACAGTAATGCTAATAAGGCTTATGAATACTGTTTCTTCAGGTATAGGATCCATGGAGTGCTGAGATGTATACAAAACAACTGTCTATACTAGAAGTTCTGTAAGAATAACAAATCACAGCTCCATGAGGGTTGGCTTTGCAAATAGCTTTTTAGGGGTGCTAAATCTGGTACTAAATGACACCCAAACTGAACCAATATGAACATCAACCAACAACATTTCCATTCAAAAATATCCCTGTTTCAGTCAAGCTTACAAAATACTACATGCAAGATAGGCACATGATGAAAATACTCAATTAAAATCAGGAAATAAGATTGTTACACCACCAGTTGCTACCTGAACAATATGTTTGAATTACATGGTTTTTTGGTCAGTAAAACAGAGGTAAAAGATTAGGTCTTTTTCTGCAGATGGAGGTCAGTTTTTAGAAGGAATATTCAAAGGCAGGCAGGACAACCCCTCAACCCAGATCCAGAAGAGGGAAGAAAATGTATGGATATTGACAAGACCTGGGTCAGTTTCCAGAAGGACCTTGCAAGTATCTTATACTGCTTCTTTCCTTTGTGGATTTTGTTTCCGATTTTGTAGAGATATCTTATCCTGAACCTTGCTGGAGTAAACTGGGCTTACTATTCTTGCTAAATCTTTTAAGTAATAAAAAGTGATCTCTGGAAAACATGGAGAACTCCTTTTCTTAGGGATCAGTGAAGTGTGAAACTCTTTATAAAAGTGTGTTTTGAGATGTTTGTGTCCTTTTGTATGTGTTACCAAAGTGTTACTTGGAATGAAGCAAGAACTGAGAAGACAATTAAGACCTGATAATAGTTACATATATTATAACCACTAACAGGACATTTAAGGATCTATATTGCTGGGTTTGGTTCTGTGTAGAAAAGTTAAGCTGAGATTTGTTTTATGTTGTCTCTTTGAAACTTAGATCCATCAAGATTTTCATTGATTTCATTTTCTTTGCACTTTACCACCATCAGCTGTATTGATAGAACAGCTGTGTATAGCTCCAAATAACTCCTGCAATAAAGCAAAAGAAGAAATACATTTTGCTCCATCTAAAACTTCTCTCCCCCATTACATTTCTCAAAAGGTAAATCCAGCTTCTGTAAGGTGATCTTGGTGTCTTTAAGGGGAAATTCCAATTATCAGGCAGGGAATGAGCAGTGGCTGGAATAAAAGAAGAGGTGGCTTAGTGAGAGAGATAATACGCTGCTTCATTCCTGAATAAAACAGATCAAACAGTAGAAGATTCATTCCTGCTTGTGAATGCAGGCACTGGACTCATTTCATTTAAGTTAAGGATTATAGTTTCCAAATTTCTTCAGGGTTTGCCTGCACCTGAATGTAAGGTGGGAACTGGAGGCACAGCAGGGAGGCTGGAGAGCGTGGTGCAGGTGTAGCAATCACATTTCCCAGCTTCACAAGAGCAACTCAGGTCTGGAAGCACCGGTATAGTTATAACACAGATAGAATCTGGACCCAGGTTAATGAAGACTGTGTGGATTTACTGGTTCAAGGCTTGCTAAATCATAATATCCACATTGTGTTGTATTTTATTGTGTGGACATGCACTACATAAACTCCACTGGATATACAGGCAGTCAGCTGAGGTGTCATGATTTCCATAATGAAGACACAAGAAAACTAGCTCAGGTGCTTTCCTGGAAAATGATTTGTCGTATCAGCAAGGCATAGGTTGCAATATATGTAAACCCTGTCCTTGGGAAAACAGTCCATTTCCTGGGATGTTGTAGGATGTGGTTATTAGTGAGGGAAGTTTCTTGGCTCTAAATCTCATGTCAAGTTCTCCCGGGTAGGTTAGATGTTTATGAGGACACCCTTTTTATGTATTTGGTGATAGGGAAATCCTGAGTACATAACTCTAAGGCATAAGCAGCAGAATGCTGGGAATGTAATAATGGATTTCACACTGAAGCAATGCCTGAACACCTTTAAGAACTACACTTATGTGACTTCAGAAACATGTAACTCTTGCTTTCCATGAAATATGTACTCCTAACTCATAGACATACATCTGTAGGTGCTAAAACCTGTGAATTGAGTTTCTGTGAAGTCCTGAGAATAGCGTATCTTTTACTCAAATTAATGATAGCTCTTGGCCAGCCTTTGGTAAATAAACCATTTAGGATCCTAAGCATGTGTTTAGAAGACTACTTTTAAGCATCCATTAAAACAAACTAAAAGCCAAAACTATTACTCAAAATTCTTCAGGATTCTATTAATTGTTGCCTGTGTCCTTCTGAAGAACTCCCACATACCTCCAGATTTCACAAAATAACACAATTTTCAGAACAAATTTTAGCATGTCTGACACTTTGTACAGATCATACATTGCTAGCTTACTATTCATATGCTCTTTCCTTTTTTTAATGATAAGGGTTCAGTTGTTAAATTAATGAAAAATATTTCACCACATGACTTAAATCAATGCTACACAACATGAATAGCAGATCGTTGCAATGAACTGTTCATATGAAAAGCCTAAATAATAAAAAAAAGCATCTAATTACTCATTCTAATAATTGTAAGACTGACTTGGATGCATGATTGATTTGTGACTTGTTCACACACACAAAATCTTTAAATCATAATGCAAACAAGCAGGTACTCAGATTCTATATGACTATATAGATTAAATACAGAGATGAATAAAGAGAATATGAAAAAAATCATCAAAACGAAATACAGAGATGAATAAAGAGAATATGAAAAAAAATCATCAAAACGTTATGTGTCAAATACCTCAACAAACTCTATTGCTTTCTCTGTGTCATTTATGGATAAAGACAATCTGAATCACCTTTTCCTCTCAAAATATTCTGGTCGGTGCAATAGCGCAATTTGTGAAGAAACATCTAGAAAAGAGCAAAACCAGATATGTTTCAGCTACACTGCCAAACGCATTAGATTTTCTTTTACTCAAGGAAACGCAATAATATAGGTATCACACTTAGCATGAAACTGATCATGCTAATGAGATGATGTCATGTTTGTTATAAGATCATTATTCCAAGGACTATGTTAATTCATTCAATAAGCCTCCTGTGAACAGTGTGTGGTGGCCGCCCTCTTGGTTGGTACAGCAGCGATTTAACCAGGGACAGCCAAAGCTAAATACCTGATGTGCTACTTTGTGACCTGGAGTTATACTGCTGGGGATATAACAAGAAAAGTTCTATGTAGGTCACCAGAGACTGGGGTCTGTAACTAGAACTGGATGAACACTTGGTTTATCCATCTAGTAAGGACTTCTAATATTTTGAAAGAGAAATTTACATCAAGCATCAGGAAAAATTAAAACCTGAAAAAAGTAAAAGAAAAAAAATGTAAAAAAAAAACCCCAAACAAGTCAACTGAAACAGCTTTTCTGACAGCTTTTTTTTTTTTAATGACTTTTATACCTCTTCTTATATTTAACAAGTGATAAATGCATACTTACTCCTAAATAAATGAATATGCTTAGGAATATGTTTAAATGAAAATACTGTAGGTTTCACCTTAGAAAATATGTTGAAATATGTTCTTCTTGCAATTTCAGTTCCATTTCCTCCAGCACGCCCTGGGAAAAAGTCTCGAGAAAGCAAGAAACTGATTTCTTCTGAAAAGAATCATAAATTGTAATTAAAGAAAACAATTCTTTAAATATAACCTGACTTGCTCTATCTGTAAAACACACTCTTCAGTGAATTACTCATCTAACAATAATTTGGTGCTGAAAAATTAATTAGATATTTTCTGAATCTCAGTTTGAGTAGAGCAATCATGCAGGTAATCAATATTTGTTTCTTCTCTCTAATCAATCTGTGCCCTGAGTACTTTGGTAGATATTATAGACAGGAAACTCTTCCCCTTAAAATCTTAACAGGAGGACAAAGGAATTATGATGAGAAAGTACACATGGTTGCAGGATATTTTGCTCAGATATGATTCCTACTTTAGCAATTAAAAAAAAAAGCAGGATGCTTGCATGCCCATCAGTGTTTGGGATACTATAGGACTACTATATATTTGAATCAAAGTGAATGAGAATTAAACTGGACCTTAGTCTTTATATTCAACTATTAAAATGCCAAGCCTACAGAATGTACAGTATGATTTGTTATTACTACTGAATAGTAATTTCTTCCAGCATTTATACAGTGCATTTCTCCCTAGCTATTGGAGCAGAATTTTATTTAAAAGGGGAAGGAAAAAAAAAACCAAAAATCTTCTTCACCTCCCCATGTCCTCATTACTGGTTAATGGGATTCATTCCATTGTGCCAATGTGTTAACTTTGCACTTTTCTTTCACAGTTTCCTGTGCTATTTTGTATTTTCAGGTTGAGGTGGATAGCAAAACCATTCAGTCTCAGAGGCAAAGAGAATGTACTGTCTTGGATAATCTCAGTGTTTTGACATGCTGGCCCTTTGGGCTTAGGAGCGCAGGACACTAGCAGGGGAAAAAACAAAAACAAGAACAAACAAAACCCACCCCACCAGTAACTTGAAGTAATATTGTGCGATGCCACCACCTCAGCCCCTCACTTTGGCATAGATTGTGCCATTGAAAAAGAGTGCTGAGCTAGGCTTGGCACAGCAGATGTGTTGTCCCAGAGGCAGACCTGCCTCTTCTCTTTATGCGGGCTGTTATCCTACTGATCAACCTGCAATTCTTCCCTGTACCACCAGCCTGCAAACAGGAGCAAGCGCCTTCATAACACTGCTGAATACGTTGGCATGTGAAAGCAGACATCAAAGTTTGGATACTTAACTTTGTGCTTAGTTACCTAACACTATATCTAACTGAAATGCCGAAGTTAGGAGTATAATTATCCTCCTTAGCCAGTGAGGAGAGAAATATTCCTCCAGGAGGTCATCATCCTGCACACCATCAGCACAGGTTATAGGATGCACTGGAAAACCCTTGGAAGTTCTTATCATTCTTAAAACTAAAGGGAGTCACTACAACTACCCCAGCTTAAATTTCTAATTCTGAGGGAACTATTTAGCTGAGATTAAGTTAATGCCTTGAATTCTACATTAACAAGAAAATCATATGATGTTCTACAAACTGGAGGTTTGTATTATGATATTAATAAAATACTGTAAAAAAAAATAATTGACAGGAAAACTGACTGCAAAAGATCATGACCTGTCATAAGCACACAACTATCGCAGGACATGGGTGGAAAAAGAAGGCAGAGAATTTCATGTTCCATAGTATGGGAGCAAAATCAGCTTAATTCTCTGTTAAGAAACAATTAACAATGGCTAGAGATGATCAGTAGGAAGCAAAAGAAAATTAAAAAGTAGAAACAAGAGGTCAGACAAAGGTTTTGCAAACTGAAAGAGCTTGAGAATCCTAATGAAAAAAACCTGAGGCTTAAAGTTGCATGGAATCAGGTCTGAGTTGCATATGGAACATTAGTTTAGTTCTGTCTGTCTGCTAAATATATAAATATATATATATAGACATAAAAATATAATGTAAGTATGTATGTATATAATTTCAAAAAAACTTTGTATATTGGTATGAAAAATTATTTGTAGAAAATGTTTGATATCAATTGATGGATAAATATATTCAGAGGGACCACAAAAGTTTCACAGCATATTTGTTGACAAAGGGACTAAGCTCAATCACCGCAAATAGGAACCTGTGTGAGAACCTCAACACCGTAAGAGAACCACAATATAAGGATAAACTAACAAACCTAAACCAACAAAAACATGCTTCTCACTTGAAGCAAAATGGCATATTTATGAGCTAGCAGAGGCAACAGATTTTACAAACATTAGTCCACAATTTTTTTTTGATGCATTTTTCTCAATGATTTTCTTAAGGTTTTTTTTATGAATTTTTGCTCCACCCATCCTTCCCAGCTTCCATTCTATTTACTTAATTATGACTTTTTGTCTTGATTCCAAACACAACAAAAGCACACAATAGTATTTCCTACTTGGCTCAAATCAGAGTGAACAAGGCTTGGAAGTGTAGAGGTATACCTGTGTGGATAGAAACTTTCAGTTATATTTAATAGACTGAATCCTGAATTTTCAGCTGATAAGCAACACAATGTTGATTCACATAGCCTGAGACTCTAGCCCCAAAGCTGCCCAAAGCTGCCCAAAGCTGAAGAATGAGCAACCTCTTAAACTTTTGCACACTTACCCAAATTAAATATGTTATCATAAATTCAAGGCCTTCCAACGTCAAATACATGTGAATATCTCTGAAAGCATACCACACTCCAGAGGATGACTGGAACCCCATTGATCTATTATCAATAAACAGGATGTTGTTCCCTGCTATGAAAAAATGTTTAGTGACCCTTAATGTTGAAGACAGAAGTCAAGGGCTTCTGAATGAAGACAATAAAACTGATAGTAGGAACAGCTTGGTATCTCTGGACTGAAGAGAGGATGAACTACCACTGCTGGTGCTGGAACCTCTTTACTTTGCAAAAAAGCTATTATTCTTAGAGGAAAAGACAAGCTCCTTCCATGGAACAAGGGTAAAGCAACGTTTGGGAGGTTCAGTGCACAAGGCAGACATTATTGGAAAGAGCAAGGCTACAAATACTGGAGCGTATACTGTGATAAAAGGAAAGCATATAAATAAAGTGCAGGCAGCTGAAGACAAAAGCTATGGACTGATAAAAAAACCCTCAGTAAAATTAGTAACTGTTCTTGATAATAGAGGGAAGTAAAAATTACACCCGTTTTGCAAGTATGTGTTACTCTTTATTGGCTGTGTTTAACAATAAGTTCCTTGTCCCGATTATACACTTTAAGAATTAATTGTGCACACCCAATTTTCTGTCCCACTGCTGTCACTGCATCACTGTTGCATGAGGTACCTGTTTATAGCTAAATGTCCATCTTACCAAGGGCTTTAGTGTAACATGGTTATAAATTTTAATAGAAACTCTGAGAAGAATGTGAAACAAACAAACCCCAGTCCTCGTGCTTCTCTGTCCCTTTTTTCTTTCTCTCTTTCTTTTTTTTTTCTCTTTTTTTTTTTTTCCTTTTTCGTTTCTTTTTTTTTCTTTTTTTTTTTTTGGTGGGGTTTTTTTTGGGGGGGGTGTTTGTTTTTTAGTAATCTCTCTGTTTTAATAAAAAAAAGAATCTACATTCAAAGTGGAGGCTGGGCAGTTTGCAGTTAAATGAACAGAAGCAAAGGCTTTTTGGGGAGAAAATTAACTGATGAAAATTGCTATAGCAAAGTGTGCGAGGTAATAGCATAGAAGATGCAGATTCTGGGCTCTGTGTTGTGGCTCTATTAAATTTACTGTTGTAAATGCTTGAGGGAAGACAGGAGTTCCTCCATCCATGTTCAACAGGGCTCATTAGTTCTTGCACAAAAATACAAATTCATGGCTGTAGAGCTCCAGAGGGGAGCTGACTATAATGTAACCATCCATCTGGTTGGTTTATATGGGCAGTGTTCAACAAGTCCATATACACCCATGGCTCTAAAAGTAGTTATCTATAGGAACATTTTGGGTGGGATTCAGCTCCAGATTAAGGAATCTACATGAAGTATCTGTGTGAGGAAAGCTTTCCAAGCTCCATGATCTTCACTGATCTCCCAGTTTATTTGCTGACCTATAGGACTATAGCACATTGAAATGCCCTTTGGATTCCTATGTAGCCTCCCATTACTCTGTCAAAAGGTCACATAAAATTCATTATGGACAAGACCCCAGCAGTGGGACTCATCACCTAATTTTAGATCTCTATGATGTAGTTATCTATGAATCCCTATCCTGCTGTAGGGCACTATTAAGATAAGGTATCTTATATGTTTGTCCTCTTCAAGTTGACCATCGACCTCACTAATGGCTACCCAGCCAATGAATTTTGGTAGCTGACATGCACTCCTGCATAGGCAAATTCTTGCTAAAACATGGTCTACTAGCACTGATAGTTTATGTATAGTACATATATGTAATTTAGTCCTGCAACTCATGTTACTAGACCAATCAATATGATTTCTTTCCCTGTGTTATACAAATGAGAAAGTATCTGAGACACTAGACCCAAAAGCAGGAGGTTTATTCCAGATTAATATACATGTTTGTCTTCAATGGTTATTAGGCAGATGTTAAAAGATGTTAACAGGTAAACTCTCCCACAGATTCCAAGTATTCCAGATTCCAGATTCCTCATCTTCCTCTTCTAGGATGGTTCTTGCTAAGAAAATGAAGTAAAAATTACTGAGACACTTTAAAAGGAAAAACAGAAGATTAAAGAAAAGTTGTAATATAGCTTGAGAGGGCAAGTTCTGTAAAAAAAATATATATACCTTGCTCCCTACACTGCACAGAACACATTAAAACCATAATATTCCATGTCCTTTTGGGCTTTTGTGAAAAGCAGGTTGTCCCCTGAATAGCAGAATAAATGAAGCCTCATTTCTTACGTTTGTTCTGCTTGAGATTAAGTTCTGTGATACCTAATAATGTGCAAGTTCTGACTGATAACTTTTGTCACTTCATGTTCATTTCTGAATTTTCTTCTTATGGATAGATTTTGAGGTCCAAAAAAACCCACGTGTACAAAATACATGAGAGCTCTCCTCTTTCGTAAACTTAGCTAAAATTCAAATATTGGTTCAAAGCTACCGGAGAGAAAAAGTAGAGACAGAAATACAGACGTAGATACACAGACATAGAAACGTGATTGCAAATGCCTTATTTCCTTAGGGAACCAGGCTCACATTACAGATATGAGTCAGAGATCTTTTCTCTTCCACTGATCAGATTTGCTCACATCTTTTCAATTTATATGGTATTGCTGGCCCCAGAAACAAAACACAGCTTTAGATGAATTGAGAGGCACAAGCTAGTGCAAAGTTTAAATAAAAGTGTCTAATATTACTGGGGGTCCTTTCTTAAAATGAGTTTGTATGATGTATCCAACAAGGTATATATGCCTGGACTGCCTAGAATCATCCCATTTCTCCCACCACAATTTTAAATTATCTAAATTAGTTGAATTTAATTTTCATTTATGCTTTATTCAATTCCTTGCTGCAAACTGTTCACTGAACAAGACTAAGAATTCCAGCAACCCTACTAGCAATAAGAAGCACCAGCTTTTGTTGGGAAAATCAAAATATAATGGTTACCTAGAGTATTTCAAAAAGAACACAGAACAATTAAGGTTTGAAATAACATAACTGCCAAATACATGTCCTTATTTCATCAGAGGTAGCGGTGCAAAGGCAAAAGGGTTAAATATAATTACAGATAGCATAAGAAAATCCTGCTTCTTCAGAAGAGGCAAACTTTTGTTTCTTTCTCACAGACATGTATGTACCAACTTGGTATCCCCTCCAGAACCAACAAAAATTCTGTGAAAGTCAGGGAATTGGACATCTTGTTTTCGTCACTGTTGGAGAAATCATATTTATGTACTTCAGCTGAAGTTACTGGCCTGAAGTGTCTGGTTGATTCAGCTGAAGGGGAAGAGGAAGACAGGATTGGAGAGGTGAGGAATGGCAGGGAGGGGATGGGAGAGAGGAGGGAGCAAGGGAGCAAAGAAGGGAGGAAGGAAGGGAGAGAAAAATAGTAGAAGCTGATTATTGGATCATCTGTTTTATTAAAACCAAGTCAGTATATTGAATCACAGTGCATGCAGGGTTATGGTATGAATAAAGATTGTATAAATCATAGAAGGATAAATACAAGACAATCCTTTCTTTAGTTAGGTCAGGCTTTTAAGACTTTTCCCCCCACACACACTCCCCCACCCCCCACCCCCTCAGCTCCTAGAAATAAATAAACAGAGGAAAACACACACAGTACATTTTTGCATTGGAAACATTTCTGATTTTGAATGTGATCTGGCTCAGATTTTCAGTGAGAATGGAAATGGAGGACTGCATCTTAAGGAATCATATGGATTATATAAGGAAATGTCCTCAGACAAATGCTAGAAGGGAAAAAAAAACCCCACAGCCCAGAAGGAGAGAAGAACCATAATTTAGTGCAAGTTGCTAGACTTAGCAAAAGGAAAAGAGGCTGTGTTTAGTGTCACTGAATTCAGTAAGTGATTACACGGCATGGGGTTCATTCAGGGCCCAGCAAGTGATCTACAGCCTGTGTTTTGCAGGAGGTCAGAATGGAGATTAAAGTGACCTTTTCTAGCCTCAAATTCTATGAATCCAGGTCTGAACCCAGAGTCCCAATGGAAACTAAGTGACGATATGGAGTCTTTGGGGTAAGCTAACCTATGGTTGATGGATGGTTTTACTTCTTTATTTCCATAGAGTCCCCCACCACATTACTCACACAAAACAACTTTCTCACTTGTGACATTCAAAACTTTTACAGACAAAAGACCAATGGGTATACATAACCACAAGTACCTCCAGGCTGGAAATGAGAAAAGGGCTGGCAACTACTGGGGGATAGATACAGTTACTGCAGCAACTTTCCAAACAACATAATGGGACAGGAATGCATTTGAAGATGGACCTTCTTATGTTCATGGACAAGACTAAAAAATATTATGATCTGTAATAGCAGGGAACTGGACTAAGCACTTGAGAAGATGTGTTCAAGTATTGTTGCTTATGTTCCCAAACCCTTGGAAATAACAGTATAGATTTTCCACTTAATGACTGAGACCCAGGATGCTTTTCTGTGTCCAAGGTGAGCTGAATCCTCCATAAGCAAGCACTGCCTTAACACCTTCATATCAGAACTTGTGGTGAAAGAGAGAAAGCTGTATGAGTTGTTTGGAAAAGCAAATCCGGCCTTCAGTCATCGTATCCCCTTTCCTCCCTCTCTTTTCAGTTAGCTGTCTTCATGGCCCTTTATTTATATGGCAAGCACTCACCAGGCTAGATACATCAGCTTCAGTTTCTGCTCTGAATCCACTTGAGTACATTTGCACTGGGGTAGGCAGAAATAATATTGGCATAGAGAGGGTTAATCCTGAAAGACTACAAGGGGAAAAAAAACCTGTGTAGAGTGGGAAATTAGTCAGCAGAGACCTGACAAAGTGCTTCCTACACATGCTGTTCTGTCAGGCTGCACAGCTTCTTCTGCTTCAGAGGTAATTACATAGATTTTCTGTCTTGTACTTGCAAAAACACAGCACAGCACTCCACCACTCCTTGTAGCTCAGTGCTTCAGGGCTCCAGCTGCATGGGGCTGGAAAATGTTTACACAATTTCTTTTAAGATTTTTAAACCACAGTAAGGGATGTGGCTAACTCTTCATCTCAGAGGGGAATGGAAGAGTCCCCTATGAAGCTGGACTTGGGTGGAGGGAAAGACTTCCTTGTAAGGCAATATAATTATCTCTTACTCAAGGAAATGGCTTCTGCCATACTGTAAACCATCCTTTTTTCTGAATGTTTTAACCAGAGAGGAATTCAAAGAATTTGGACATTGATCTGGATTTCCAATTCTCACTGTTTCAGGTCCAGAGTCCTGATTTGAAACTCACTGCTAATTTTATTCAGTAGCTTTCTGGGTCCCATTAAGAAATGTGTCCATTCTTTTTGATTTGACACACAAATATGCATATTCAACATATAGACAATGTGCTTATCAGTAAAAATAATACATGTGAATATGTGTATTCCCCCCTCATTACTTTGATGTGCTTGAATAATTGCTTGCTTAATGCAGCAGTGAGATGGGTATCTTAAATCATATATAAATTCAAGTATTCAAATCAATATACTTGCAACATGCATTTTCATTAGCTTTTGTGACAGATGGAATGTCCAAATTGTTTTCAAAAGACATTTCTATACTTAAGTATAAACTAAATGTCTTTTTCTAACATGGACCTGCTTATAGTGTTGTAATCTTCACTGGCAAAAATGATACAGCAGCTTTATATACGTTTACCTCTACATACTAGGTATGAGACAATAGAAACTAGAAAATTAAAAATAAAAAATTCCAAACAAAAAAACTCAAAAAACCCCAACAAATCACAAACCCCAAGATTAAGGGTGAAAGGGACTTAGAGAGTCTACCTGTCTACTGTACCTTCAGATGGGAGAAACGTCTCTTCTGTTGCCTATGACACGTTTGTTCAATCTCTTCATAAAAGCTTCCAGGTGGTCACTGCCAGTGCTTCACTACTAGAAACTGATTCCTGTTGCTTTTGCTACACCTTCTTTTAGTTATCACATGTAATTGCTGTTACCCATAATACAGAATTCCCTTCCTCTGTGACACTGCCTTCAGAACATCTGAAATGGTCCTCATCCTTCTCTTTCTTTGACTAAACAATCTTTGTATTTTTCCACATTTGTCAGGTTTTCCAGACTTCTGACTGTTCCTGAGATCCTCAGAAAACTCTCTTAAAACCAGTTTCCTGTGCTGCAAAACTTAAATGAGGCAGATAAATTGAAGTGTACATTTTAAAAGATTAAAACCAAAAGGAATTTTAACTTAGCTTGTATTTTTTTATTCATAAAATGAACAATTCTGGTTAATTTGTGGCAATGGAGACTTGGTTCATTTCTGAAGTATTTCTTCAGTAAAAAAATGGGGATGTTGTTGACTTGAGTCACATCTTCATTATGAACACAGCAGTAGATTACCATTGTTTTTATCTACATTGATACTTACACTTGATTTTCCATGCTAGAGGAAGGGATATATAAGTGCACCACAAAAACCTGAAATAATGAAAGCATTGTATTTGATTTGAGTAGGAGCTTGGTTTTGTATTTCAGCACTGGGAATATTTTCTTCCTTTTTTAATTTCTATCATGTTTTTCTTCATCACTGTCATGACTTATGTACCCTTCTTATACTCCATCAATCTGTCACCTCCAAAGACAAACAGTTCCTTTTCCTTGGTGGCAGATATTTGGCTCCTAAACAATTTCTCTTCTCATTGTGACCTTGCTACAGGCTGGGATATAAAGGGGAGGGAAGGGAAAAGGGAAAAGGAAAAGTAAAAAAAGGAAAAATGAAAAAGGACAAAGAGAAACACTACTAAAGGAGAAAGGTGAGGTCAGACCTCAGTTCTTTAGAAAATGTCAGCTGATTTGAACAGGAACAGTACGAGGCATGAGGGAGGATCAAAGTAAGGTTTAATCATTGCATTTCAGGATGGTTTTTTTCAGGGTTTGGTATTTTCAGGAGCTATTTCTCACCTTTTTTTCAGGTACACAGATTTTTATGTGTGGGCAGAAGGTGACAAGCTGACAGCATAACTTCACCACTAGTAAATAAGAAAGATTTTCTTTAAAGCAACCACTAAGAATTTATGTTGTGTCTAGATAATCTCAATGAAGCTGTATACTGGACAATTCCAATGAGGACATGTGCTCATTTTATTGCTTAGAAATAAAGGCAACTCTACTAAGTTAAAGGAATTTGCACTCTGACTGGTTAATAATAATTCCCTCTAAATTGAGAGGAGGTATTTATTTTCTCTGGGGTTTTTATGGTATACACTTATTAGGAAGATTAGACACATAGGTATACAACTTAAGAAATCATACAAGTGCAGGGAGAGGAAAAAGAGGAAAACCAAGATGCACCCACTTCCACCATGGATGGAGATAATAAGTGTATATGAATCCAGTTCCTACAACAGCTGGGGCAATAATAGCTCATAATAAATAATACAGATGTCTAAGTCAGGAGGATGTGTTACCTCAATAAGACGCTTAATGAAAAAACAGTCTTTATCAATCCATTAAAAATGGCCATTTTCAGGGTATAGCACTTTTAGAGTTCAACACTCTTTACCAACCAAAAAAAAAAACCCCCACCCCCAAAAAAACACAAAAAATCCCACCACCACAAAAAGAAAGAAACAAACAAAAAAACCCCAAACAACATGGGCATAGCTCCTTTAAGAGACTGTAGAAAAGGTAATTGGCAAACACAGAGTCAGAGGGGAAGCAGCTTCAAGCAAAAGTTATTATTTCTCCTCTCTTTGTGGGTTTAGGCCTAGACTGGATTGTGCTGTGTTTGAAGTTTTGCGTTAGAGGATATTGGACATGTGCTGTTACTCTTTGTCATTAAGGTTAGTTTTTATTGCTAGATTGCAAACCTGCTCTCTCTGTTCTGCAGGCCTTTTATATCTACATAGTCTTTTGGTTTCATCATTTTGCTTTCATCAGGAAGGTATTCAAAATGCTATCTGAGCAATGCATATTTATATGCTGAAAGTATATTGTCATACAATGTCAGTTTAGAAGTGATCATCCCAGCCACCACTGGCAAAATAAAATGCACTTCTTTCTTGAATGAAGTTTAATAATTTCCATCATGAATTTAGGACGAGAAGTAGAATGCTGAGGCTGTGAAACTGTTCGCTGCAATACCACAGAGCATGCACAGGGTCCTATTTTCACACAAGCTTTGATAGTTTCTCTTCATGAAAGCCAGCATAGCAGATATTAGAAATCAGCTTTTATTCACAAATGCAGCCAGGTTTTGTTCATAAGATCCCTTTCTGCTGGGCTTTTACATTAGATTGGTTTTGAGCTCTTGAAAAATAGAAGTTAGCTTAAGTGTGATCTCAGTGCAGCTCCTAGAAGACAATTAACATCACTCAAGCCATCAACACAATTGTCATTAATTGGCTCCCTTGCCATAGTTCAGAAATGTAAGGGTCATAAAGATCAGGAGTCTCTTGGAAGATTTATAATCTAGGGGAAAAAAGACCTTCTCTACTAGCAGTCCAAAAACTTTTTGTTTTTCTTTTTCTTTTAAACAATGAAGTTATTCAAAACATAATTAGATATTGTCTGGGGGCTTGTTTAGTTGCATGGTTTTGAAAAAAGAGTAAGAAAAAGGGGTTAGATTAGAAAAAGAGACAAGATTTACCATATAAGCAGTACTGATCACCTGCTCTCCCAGGTGGTTACAGAAGCTCATTTTTGACTCAACGCTGTTAAGATGCTGAGGCATTCCTGGGATGTATTGAACATTATTATTATTGTTGTTGTTAATGATGATGTTGTTGTTATTATTATTATTATTATTATTATTATTATTTAGTAGCAGTAATATTGTTGTCACCATAATAATCATTATTATTACTTTGTCTTACATAAAGTTTCATGTGCTTTACCAAAGGTAAGCTTAGCCTCTACCATTTCGAACAGGCACGACAAATATAAAACCAGAAGACAACTGGATATATAGCAAGGTGACAAGTCTTGTCAAAGCTGACACATCAGATCATTACAGAAGTGGGAAAACAATGCCATTTCCTCAAGTTCCAAGTCCACTGTTCTAACCACTGAAGCAAGTTGCCCACATTCATTTCTTTCTAGCCACATGCTGCAGAAGAAAAATAATAGCTCCAAAATGGGAGAAAGAGAAAAAATAAACTAGTAGAAAAATATTTGCCTTTCACACTACTGATAAGGGCATCACTCACAAGGGGTTTGTTTTGGTTTTGGGTTTTTTTGTGGTTGTTGTTAACTGATTGACAGTATCCATTTAAGAGGCGGAATTTTATTGGGATAGCTTGAACAGCAACAGCTAAGACAAAAGGAAATGTGACACAAAACAGTTATAA
Source organism: Ibycter americanus (assembly GCA_035590275.1). NCBI lineage: Eukaryota > Metazoa > Chordata > Aves > Falconiformes > Falconidae > Ibycter > Ibycter americanus. The sequence goes on along the minus strand of JAVJGI010000055.1, from coordinate 473,423 downwards.
AAAGATTTATAGAAAAATAAAGGAAACTCTTTGTTTGGTTTGGTTTTATTTTTCTGCTAAGATTGCATGCCCTATTACTTCCACTTGTTACTAAGAAGAAGAAAAAAAAAAGATAACTCATATCTAAAGAAACATCGATTTCAGTATATTTTCAATTCAAATAAACAGCCTACCTTCAACAATGAAATTCATAAAAGAAATAAAAATGGCAGGGGTTTTTTCTTCTTTACTTTCCTTCTTCTATTTATATAACCACAATCACAAACTATAATGCTATCTAAACAACTATACACATTAAGAAACAAGCATAGATCAATAGCTGTAATTTGACACGCATATACTCTTGTCTGTGAAAACATCAATAGTACAAAAACTTCATGGGCATAGCTGGGAAAAATCGGTTCAGTAGCTGGTGTTGGCAGAAGATTAAATAACCACATGTCACAAAGAAGAAGGAGGGGAAAAAAAATCAGTGAAACTGAGCGCGTACTGGAGATGTGCAAGTACTCTGAGCTAAACTGTTAGGATTAATAATAAGAAAATTATCTTTGTCTTCCAGTCATTCAATTACTTCATGAACAGATATTTTGGCTTGGATCTCTGATATTCAAATATATACTGTCTTTCCTATCTGCCAAATGACTGGTATTGAAAGACAAGAAAACAGGAAATGACTTGCACATTGGAAGACATTATCTTGAGCTGCTATATGCTATTTCATAAACAGTGCTATAGGTGACTATTCATCTCATCCTGATCCCTAACACTCTAACGGAGTCATGAGAGATGTAGCAAGTAATTATTTGGCCAGGAAGAAGACAGACACAACATTTATTCGAAGAAGCTAACAGAAAATAGAACTGAGATGCTTGGCTATATGCCCATGCCCAGCATGTGCACGGTGAACTCTCCTATTGAATCCCACAGATATACACTTAAGTATATACTTAAAAGCTCCTAAGATCTGATTTTCCATGTCTCAGCTATGCATTATTCATTAAATTATTTCAATATGCTAACTGATTTATAAGACACAATGAAGTCAGAAATTATCTTGAAGACCACAAGAAAGTCTTTAATAGTCTTTAATACCTGTTAACCAAGTAACTATATTATTTTAACCATTGTGCCTACTCCATAAAGCCTTTCTCGTTGATTTGTTTTACAACCCAGCTTTTCTTCTTTCTTCTTCAGACAGTCTTAACTTCTGGCTTTTGTTCTTCAGGTGATGGGAATTGTAGTTCTTTTTAATTTCAGTTAAAGTTTTGAGACATAACCACTTAGAAAACCAGTCCCAACACATATCTCACCCGCTCACTTGCTCTCACACAAAAAAAAAATACAAAACAGCCTGGAATGCCACTTTCCATTGAAGAGATTGTATGAGGGAAGTCCTTCAAACAGAGCTGATATCCTCAACAAAGGGAAATAAAAAAAATTTTAAAAAAGGAAAATTGTTTTGAAGTATGAAATATGCATCTCACAAAAAGGTATTTCCATATTCCTCCTGCCTGATGGTTATATATGACAAATGGGTACTTCCACACATAAATTACCCTCCTAAAAGCTAGTTTGTACGTGCTTATGCACCTAGTGAGATTTCTGAATATACATATCTATCTTGCGTTTGCTACTATGCTGCCAATTCTGCATTTCATGATGATATAAGTAATGTGATTTTTCTGGTGGTGTTTACATTTTTAAAGACTCATAGAGTGATTGGATTATATGCAAATTCAATTGTAACTAAACCAACTAATCAAAAAAAAAAAACCCTTGACAATACGTGTTCCAAGCTTATATGGTTAGGAAAAAGCACTTCAGATCCTGAATCTTAATAAAAAAAAAATATTTTTAAAAAAAGACTATTTTAACAGCTTTTTCTTTAAATTCTTTTACTGAGGCCTTTATAATTTTAGTAAGGTCTGATCTATGATATCTTAATGCCTACAGCTAGCAATATAGAAATTTGGAAACGGATTACTCTGTCCAGTTTAAGTTCCTTAGCTGAGGTGCTGAACTCAGGAGCTTAGTTATTATAGACTTTTTGAGATTGATGCTAAGATTTAAGTATCTGCACAGGGCTATTCATCCACCACAGATCTTGGCTACCCTCTGAAGTGCCCAAGGGGAATATTCAAGTTGATAGGACTCAGTATTAATGCCATATTCCTGATATATACATCACAGTTAACATTTATTATATATTAGTCCAATTCAGTTCTACCTAAATTTTAATTTCCCAAGACTGTGGACCCAAGCAACCCAATTTTTAAACTTGTTTTTCTGTTCCCTGTATGTGTTGGCAATTTGCTCAATGTTCCAGCTGCCAAAGTGCTGAGATACATCTCTCTCACCTTTAGCTGATCAGTTCTCAATGACTTTATAAAGCCTTATGCAGTCTGAGTCCCAAACATCATGAATCTGACCGCTGAAATCAATAAGGATGTCCTCATTGATATTTCCCACAGGCAAGGTATTGGCCTTGCCTATTTTGTGGGTTTCTCGTATTTGGTCCAAGAAAGTCAAGCTTTACTGACCTACAAGGAATGCTGCTGTGCTCTGTTCCCTCGTGTTTTTACCTAAGGATGATGGCTCAAGTGGATAGTTTACTTTAAAGGACAAAGGAATGGTTGGTCTGAGTCAGTTGGTCCACTTTTAAGCTATACAAGAATTCCTTTCTGCTCTGTAAAGAATCATATAATCTTCAAATACATGTAAATAGAGAACTAAGAGCAGTCATAATTTCAGCATTTATCAAGCGAGTCTGTTCTTGTTTACACTGACAGTCAAACTGCTTAGAGAATTCAGTACGAGAAAGGCAGTTCAGAAGATTCAAGGCTGCAGCTACAATGCCAAAGGCATCCACCCAAACACACAGGCAAAATAAGGCAGCAGGGCTTGCACACACATTTCTCTGTACATTTCTCCTCTTCTAAAGCCAGTCTGCATACTTCCCGTGATCTGGTTTGGCTTTCCTAAGGCTTTATTCAGCACTCCTCTGGCCCTAAGATATTTTTTATTATTATTACTACTTTATTATTATTCTTATTATTCTTTTTTATTTTACTGCCACTTAAAGTGCCTGAAATAACATAAGGGCTGTACTGTGACTCATGTGACTGATACTAGTATCTGATATGATAGGGTCAAGGCTCTGTATTGCATTTCTGACTGATGGAGGACATGTGGAACTGTTAATGGTCCAAGGCATGCTGGAATAGAGACCGCAATGCCTGTGTAAATGGAGAAAGGGAAACATGGTACAGTCTCACACCTCCTGCCTGCAGACACGAACTGTCCACAGAACTGTATCAGGATTTCACCCCAGAGGAAAACTATTGGCTTAGTCCTAAAGAAAGAGCCTGTTAACAAACTAACATGAGGATAATTAAGGAACAAGGAGCAAACCAAGGACTTAAATTATTTGACAATTTAAATGCATCCCTACAGAGTTACTTCATTCATATTCCTCACGCAAGAATAAGGATAACTTAGAATCAAAACCACTTTCTCTTCCCTTCTCTTTCAGCAAATGGTTAATTTACATTGACAGCAGAGGAAGAGATGGCTGTGTTAACCTGGTCATTATCTAGTGTCAAAGGGCAGTGGTACCTTAGCTTCTAGATTTGAGATATTGTAGAGCCCTAGAGATATATAGCTGCTGATAACGTCTGTGTTGATAATGTCTGAAGATTTTTAATATACTGAGAAATGTCTGCAGACAAGGTTAGCAACGCACTTTTTTTTTCCTTCATGTTGAACCACTGCATCACATTTTAATAACCTGTTTTCCAGGTTCCATAGATTTAACAAAATTTTCAGTATTTTTGCTGAACTTTGTCAAATAACACAGAATTGTCTTGAAAAAAAAAAAGAAGTATATTGCTCCTCCTTTTTATATTACTCACTTGATCAATTCATCTTTCTTCTTTGGTCTATCCACTTAGGTTTGTATTTCTTGTAGCTGAAGTCACTGAGCGATTTCAGATCAACTGACTGAAGAGTCAGGATTTAGGCATCTGCGGTGGGCTGACCCTGGCTGGATGCCAGGTGCCCCCCAAAGCTGTTCTCGCACGCCCCTCCCCAGCTGCACATGGGAGAGAAACCATAACCACAGGCTCATGGGTTGAGATGAGGACAGGGAGACCGGTCAGCGATTACTGCCACAGGCAAAACAGACTCAACTTGAGGAAATTAGTTTAATGTATTACCAATGAAATCAGAGTAGGATAATGACAAATAAACCCAAATCTTAAACACCCTCCCCCCACCCCTCCCTTCTTCCCGGGCCCACCCCCCTGCCCAGCCCGCTCCCCCTCCCCTCAGCAGCGCCGGGCCGGGGCCGGGCTCAGCCCCGCACACGCTGTCCCTGCCGCTGCTGCCCCTCCGGGC
>JAVJGI010000055.1:438402-468928 GCA_035590275.1 Ibycter americanus | reverse complement strand
AGCCGGCTGGCGTTGGCTCCATCGGACATGGGGGAACCTTCTGGCATCTTCTCGCAGAAACCACCCCTGCAGCCCCCTCCGCTCCCCCCAACAAAACCTTGCCATGCAAACCCAATACAAGAACTGTCTTAAATAATGAATGTGAAGCTATTCTCCCAGATTTTTTTTTTCTTTCTTCAGATCTCTTTGCTCCCAAGGGTAACACATTTTATACTCTGCAAAGGAATGTGACTCCAACATGAAGATAGTGAGTCATCTAAAAAAGTGTTACCCGGTTCACTGGTGCTAAATACATTTGATGCATTATGCATGGGGGCGGGGGGGGGAGTAGTAATTTAAGAGAAATTTACACACTGCTATTTTATGTATTTATTTGTCTTTTTTTTTTTTTTTTTTAAGCACTGTTCAGTAGATGTTACAATCTTAGCAACTGCTGCATCAAATGACGATTATACTAACATTAAGCTATAGATCACCTCCTTAAACAGACAGTGGGAATTACATTTCTGTGGTGTTACACAGAGCTTTTAAAGTAGGCTGTTGCAATTATGCCACACAATTACCTAAGTGGCCCTGATTCAAGAACGTATTAAACATGCTTAAAGTTAAATTAAAATGAAGATTGTGCTTAAATACTTTCTTACATGAAGAAGGTGTCCTAATTTTATTTTTTTTTAAGTTAGGTAGGAAATTGCTGTGTTGAAACTACAGGTACTTTTTTCAGGTATTCACTGTCACCTCCAGGAACACTGCACTGGAGCCCCAGACAGACAGCATCCAGTTCAGTTAAACCCAAACAGTCGTCACTATATTCCCATTTTTACAGCTTTTTCTCTCCTAGTCTGTGATTTACCACAGGGCACTTGCATGCTTGGCTGTGGGAAGTGGGGACAGTGGTCAACAGTGTGATTTTCACACAGTAAGACTTCTCAAAACGTCTCTTCTCAACGTTAGACCAGACAGACCCTGCCCAAAGATGGAGATTTATTTATTCTTTAATACTTTACAGGAGAACTCTGTTAGGTTCCTTCCTCCTTTGGAGTGGATTCAAGCCCACATTTCTCACCCTTAAATAAAGCACTTTAATCACTATGGTGATGGCCATTTAATAAGGGGAGAGCATGGTTCTTATTCTTCTGAACATAAAAGAATTAAAATGTGTTGGATGGACAAGAGAGAAAGAGGGACAGTCACATAAGCTCCAAAACCACAAAATGCAATTCTTTTCCCAGTGAGTATGGCACTTCCTTGGCTTCTCTACCCTCTTGTGAAGATTATTTCATGTAGAAGTCATACACTGCCTAGAGCTTAAGTTTATCTTTCTTCCTGTGGGAAACATTGCCACAAAGGATGAGGAAATAGCTGAGGTACTTAATGCTTTTTTGTCTCAGTCGTTAATAACAAGACCAGTTTCCTTCTGGGTACCCAGCCCCCTGAGCTGGAAGACAAGGCTGAGGAGCAGAATGAGGTCCCCACAGTCCAGGAAAAAATGGTTAGTGACCTGCTGCTCCATTTAGACACGCACAAGTCTATGGGGTCAGATGGAATCCACCATTGAGAGAGCTAGTGGAGGAGCTCGCCAAGCTGCTCCCATCATTTATCAACAGTCCTGGCTAATGAGGGAGGTCCCAGAAGGCTGGAGGTTAGCCAAGATGATGCCCATCTACAAGAAGGGTAGGAAGGAGTATCCAGGGAACTACAGGCCTCTCAGCCTGACCTCGGTGCCAGGGAAGGTTATGGAGCAGATCATCCTGAGTGCCATCATCAGGCCCAGCCAGCATGGGTTTATGAAGGGCAGGTCCTGCTTGACAAATCTGATCTCCTTCTAACACAAGGTGATTCGCCTAGTGGATGAGGGAAAGGCTGTGGGTGTTGTCTACCTGGACTTTAGCAAAGCCTTTGACACCATTTCCCACAGCATTCTCCTGGAGAAACTGGCTACTCATGGCTTGGAAAGGTATATTCTATACTGTGTAAAAAAACTGACCGAGTGGCCAAGCCCAAAGAGTGGTACTGAATGGACTTAAAACCAGCTGGTGACTGGTCACAAGCGGTGTTCACCAGGGCTCAGTACTGGGGCCAGTCCTGTATAATGTCTTTATTGACAGTCTAGATGAGGGGATCAAGTGCACCCTCAGTCAGTTCGCAGGTGACACCCAGGTGGGGGGGAGTGTTGATCTGCAGGAGGGCAGGAGGCTCTGCAGAGGGATCAGGGCAGGCCAGACCGATGGGCTGAGGCCAGTTGTATGAGGTTTAACCAGGCTCAGTGCTGGGCCCTGCCCTTGGGTCACACCAACCCCACGCAGCGCTACGGGCTTGGGGAAGGGTGGCTGGAAAGCTTCCTGGTGGGAAAGGATATCGGAATGCTGGTCGACAGCTGACTGAAGATGAGCCAGCAGAGTGCCCAGGTGCCCAGAAGGCCAACAGCATCCTGGCTTGTACCAGGAACAGTGTGACCAGAAGGACAAGGGAAGTGATTATCCCACTGTACTGGGCATTGGTGAGGCCGCACCTGCAATCCTGTGTTCAGGTTTGGTCCCCTCACTTCAGGAGGGACACAGAGGTGCTGTAGTGTGTCCAGAGACAGGCAGCAGAGCTGGTGAAGGGTCTGGAGCACAAGTCTGATGAGGAGCGGCTGAGGGAACTGGGGTTGTTTAGTCTGGAGAAGAGGAGGCTCAGGGGGGACCTTACTGCTCTCTACAACTACCTGAGATGAGGTTGTAGGCAGGTGGGGGTTGGTCTGTTCTGCCAAGTAGCAAGTGACAGGTCAAGAGGAATTGGCCTCAAGTTGTGCCAGAGGAACTTTAGATTGGATATTAGGACAAATTTCTTCCTGGAAAGGGTTATCAAGCACTGGAACATGCTGCCCAGGAAAATGGTTGAGTCACCGTCTATGGAGGTGTTTAAAAAACACATAGATGTGGCACTTAGGGACACAGTTTATTGATGGACTTGCAGTGTTAGATTAACAGTTGGACTCAATGATCTGAAAGGTGTTTTCCAACCTAAATGATTCTATGATTCTGTCATTCTTCCAACAGTGTCCTAACACTGATGGCATAAATTCATATTGAATCAGTCACTGGCATTTTGTTCTCAGGTACTTGACTCTAGCTCTCTGTCTTGTGGAAGCCCCAACTAAATCATAGAATCACAGAATGGTTTGTTTTGAAAGGGAGCTTAAAGATCATCTAGTTCCAAACCCCCTGCCATGGGCAGGGGCACCTTCCATCGACCAAGTTACTCAAAGCCCCATCCAACCTGGCCTTGAATGCTTCCAGTGATGGGGTATCCACAATTTCTCTTGGCAACCTGTTTCAATGCCTCACCACACTCACAGTTAAAAATTTCTTCTTAATATCTAATATAAATCTGCTTTCTTTTAGTTTAAAACCATTACCACTTGTCCTGTTGCTACAGGCCCTACTAAAAAGTCTTTCCCATCTTTCTTATACACCCCTTTCCAGTACTGAAGGGCCCCTATAAGGTCTCCCTGGAGCCTTTTCTTCTCCAGGTCTGAACAACCCCAACTCTCTCAGCCTGTCTTCTTAGGAGAGGTGCTCCAACCTTCTGATCATCTTTGCGGCCCTCCTCTGGGCTCATTCCAACAGGTCCATGTCCTCCTTATGTTGTGGGCTCCAGACCTGGACGCAGTACTCCAGGTGGGGTCTCACAAGAGTGGAGTAGAAAGGGAGCATCACCTCCCTCAGCCTGCTAGCTGTGCTTCTTTTGATGCAGCCCAGGATTCAGTTGACTTTCCAGGCTGCAAGCACATATTGCCAGGCCATGTGGAGTTCCTTGTCAACCAACACCCCTGCATCTTTCTCCTCAGGGCTACTCTCAATCTGTTTTCAACCAAGCCTGTATTTGTGCTTGGGATTGCCCTGGCCCACGTGCTGGACCTTGCACTTGGCCTTGTTGAACTTCATGAGGTTCACATAGTCCCACCTCTCAAGCCTCTCCAGGTCCTTGTGGATGGCATCCCTTCCCTCCAGCATGTCGGCAGCATCATACATCCTGGTGTCATCAGCAGACTTGCTGAGGGTGCACTCAATCTCACTGTCCATGTCACCAACAAAGCATTAAGCAGCGCTTGTCCCAGTGCGGTCCCCTGAGGAATGCCACTCATCACTGGTCTCCACTTGGACATTGAGCCATTGACTGCAATTCTTTGAGTGTGACCATCCAGCCAATTCCTTATCCACTGACTGGTCCATCCATCAAATCTATGTCTCTCCAGTTTAGAGACAAGAATGTTGTGCAGAACAGTGTCAAATGATTTGCAGAAGTCCAGGTAGATGGCATCAGTTGCTCTTCACTCATCCATCAACACTGTAATCCCATCATAGAAGGCCACCAAATCTGTCAGGTATGATTTTCCTTTAGTGTAGCCATGTTGACTGTCACCCATCACCTCCTTACTTTCCACGTACCTTAGCATAGTTTCCAGGAGGGTCTGCTCCATGATCTTTCCAGCCAGAGAGGTGAGACTGACTGGCATGTATTTCCTCAGCTCTTCCTTTTTCCACTTTCAAAAAATGAGGGTTATGCCTCCCTTTTTCCAGTCAGTAGGAACTTCACTGGACTGCCATGACTTCTCAAATATGATAGATAGTGGCTTAACCACTTTATCTGCCAGTTCCCTCAGGATCTGCTGATGCATCTCATCAGGTTCCATGGACTTGTACACCTTCAGATACCTTAGATGGCCTTGAACCTGACCTTTTCCTACAGCAGGCAGTTCTTCATTCTCCCAGTCCCTGCCTTCTGCCACTTGAGCAGTGTGGCTGGACCATTTGCTGGTGAAGACTGAGGCAAAATTTTCTGTAATAATAAAAGTGATTCCATTTCTACCATTTCCTAATTGTCAGAATTTTTATTAAATGTAAACAGACACGTTTTTCCCTTCTTTTCTCTCCCCTTTTAATCTTCACTTACTTCTTTCCCCATTATATTTTGTCACTCAGAAAGAAATGTGTATCTTGAAGAGTACTTGGTATATACCCCCACTCCCTCAAATGAATGCATTTTCGCATTAGAAGTTTTCAGTGTTGTTCAAGTTCATTACTCTGAACCATTTGTGCAAAAGCTCCACAAGCTACATAACAAAATTCTTTTAAAAGGAAAAGTCCACGTTTTTTGGTTTGTAACGAACTAGTAAGGTACACTGAACAGGCAAAGCACATTTTAGAAGGTATGTTGAAGGTTGGTGTATATGTTTGCTTATATGTACATTCAAAGGTGAAGGTGAAGCTATTCAGATGCTATTATTTTTCTTGTCTCTCAATTGCAATAACTGTTTTAAGTCAAAGCAGTTGCTCTGAAATCAAATGGCAATGAGTCAATGGGAATTCAGGAACACTGAAGTGTTATCTCGACGAAGGTGACACTGTGTATATACATAGACCTGGTTCCTGGAAATACTTCTAGGTCCTTTAATTTCTTATTCATGACTAGCTTGTTCAGTTCCAAATGAGCTGACTCATGCCCAAAATCAGACACAACAAATGTAAGTTTAAACTCAGAGGTGGGGAAAAAATGTGAGCAATAATAATGTGTGCAGATTTTCTTAAAATATATTTTGAGAGTGCGTTTTGATAGAGAAGAGACTATATTTACAAATGGGTTCATAGCCACTTGTGTGGTTTTCCTTTGAAACAGCAAAACACGATGAGTTGAAAACTATCCTGATGATAATCATAACAGACTGATTTGTGTTACAAGGAATTTTTTTTCTCTAAATTATGTTGTGGCTCTAAAAAGTCTTTGTAGTTCAGTTCTTTGTGAATGTGTCCACAGTATAAACTCTGACATCTTTTGTGGAAAATGAGTGTGTCTTTGTGGCCACTTTTGATGGAAAAACTTGGGAGTGGATGGATGAAGCTAGGAAAGTGAACACACTGAATATGAAAGGTAGGGTTCAGGACCTTGCTCTGCTCTTCTGGATGCTCTTTCTAATCCAGAGCACTAATGAGAAAGTTTATTCTTCATATATAATTACCTAACTTGCTGTGGAGGTCTACAAAACCAAGAGATAAGCAGATCTCTATGATTATACTTACCTCTGTGGGTGTTGAAACTCTCTTCCCATAACTGTCACTGACCCAGACATAGAGAAATTGTGCATTGCCACAGCATCCAGGGGTCAGATCCTGCTAACCTTCGTCTTTTCTGCAATCCACACTTTCCTAGAAGTTTTGTCGAAGGCAAGCTCTTGATTTGACCCAGAATCTTAGAAAATAAGGTATAAAAAATCACACACCGTGTTCAGCTTTTCCCCCCTCTTTGTTCTCAGCTTCTCCCTCCATCCCATCACATCTCCAAATGCCTCTTCACCTCAGTAAGATTTTGACATTTGGGAAAAACTCGCTTTTTAAAAAAAAAAAAAAAAAAAAGGATAAAACAGTTTGGCACAAGGGAGCTGCAGCTCTTCAGTTCCCATTAGAATTTCTGAAACGACAATAGCTGAAAGGTTAGGGCAAAACCTATTAGAAAAGAAAAGTTGAGGTAAATCAGGTGAGCTCATCGAAGAAAATAGGGAAAGATTGGTTCCCTTTTGGGATTAGGTCTAATTAAGGTGAGCAAGCAGCTGTGCCTGTTTGGAATAACAATTGTGCTAGCATGTCACTTTTTTTCTGCTTAGTTGAAATTTATATAGTTTGGGAATGGTGGATGTAAGAAAATTAGAGCTCATTTAGAATCTGTTGAAAGGACACTGCGCCTTCATTATTAGTTTTGCATCTGAATTTTCCTGGGGCTGTCCTCTCACTGTTATAGGTAATGGATTTTTCCCCAGATGTAATTGGATGAGTTTAATTTTTTCTTTCATTACCTGTCTAGAAGCCCTCTGCCCCTATTTCCCTTTGTGTTTTATTAGGACTGTAACCCCTATTTAAATAAAGGCTTTGATTGTGATTATATATGTTCAATCAGCACTTTCTGATTGAATAGTTCTGGTCACACAACGCTCTTGCCTAGCATTTTTTACTAATTACATTTTAGCCATGGTTGTGTACTGTAGAACTTGAAACAGTGTTTGTTTTACACCTTTAAACTCTGTCTAAAAGTTTGTATCTCCCATGGGCCAAAGTACTTACAGCAAATGTAGGCATTTTCTGATAGTAAGGTATGTTAGCTGAGCTATAGGTCATTCTACCAGGTTACACTATTTGCCCACTAAAAATATGTAGCACTGATTGCATCCTCTCTGGAGTCTTTGCATATATAAATGAAGCTGGCTGCTTTTTTAAAGTCTGTAGTTTTGATTTTTAGAGCTTTCTTGTGGGTTTTGGGTTTTGTTTTGGCTTTTTGTTTCTTTGGTTGGGTTGTTTGGTTGGTTGGTTTTTTCCCCAGTTTCAAGATGCTTTTTTTTTTTTGCCATTTGCATGTTTTAAAATTACTGTTACTGTGCAAAAACATGTTGAGTTTTCTGCTGTCAGAAATGACCATACAGGAGCTGATTTGTTTCTTACAAACATCTGATTTATTCTGATGTAATTCTGGTATTCTGGTATTCTCACACCGCAGAAGTTACACCAGGGTGAGCAAGGAATTCCATTTTAGGCTTCTAGGTTTTACAAAGCTCACTGGGAACAGAATGTCATCCTGTAAATCCTCTGCAGTGTCTTTAGCTCCCTTAATTAGTGTAAAAGACCTAATGAAAATTTTTGATTACAGTTGTTAGACCCAATTCAGATGTGTAACGTTGGCAATCTAAAGACCTATCTCTTTCCAGCCTCACACATTAATACATTAATTATATTTCTTTCTATGGTGCTTGAAGTATCATGCCAGGTTAAAACTGCTTAAGTTAACAGCACTCAGCTGAGGGCTTTGGGGCCATTTATACCTCTTTAAAGTGAATGCAAGATGGTTTGAACACATGACCAAATCAAAATGATAGTGTTTGATATCATTGTACACTGCCCTTTCATACTTCTCAGGAAAAGCGATTACGCAAAACTGCAAAGAATCCATATCTAGTCTGACACAACTTGAAGATGTTCCTTGCACCACATCTCCAGGTCTATAGCTAAGTCTAAAGAATCTGGCTTAGGATTTAAGAGCGGAGAATGCACCAGGAAATCCCAGTTTTTCTGGTAACTGGGAAAGAGCCACATTAAGTCTAGATCTCTAGCCTAAATTAAACAAGAATATCACCAGCTGTGGGATACATCAGCCTCATACTAGCTTATAGAATCTGCTTTTTCAGGGTATCATTGGTTAGAGATATTGAATGGAGACCTTATTATCTGTGTATTTCCAGCATTATTTTGCTATCCGCAGATGCAATTCGAGCAGATCTATTTGGTATTTCAGCTTTGAAACATTTTCATCCATCATGTTATTACAAAATGACTGAACAGTGGGTGGTTATAAGAGATCACTATTGGAAGAAGCTCACAGATTGCTTTTATTACCATCCTATTGTGCATACAAACAGCTTGTATCTCTCCATACATATTTATATAACTTAGATGCTTTAGAATTCTTTTATCCTGAACAGTTTCAACACCACAGAAAAGCTACTTCAAAACCAATAAACAACCTCAATGTAAAATAATAATAATAGAACCCTGTAGTTATAAATAAATAAATAAATAAATAAACAGATAAGTAAAATTAAGTTTCTCAGTTAAGAATGCATTAGTTACTGCATTTCTTTGGAGAATTGTCATCAGTCATAACATGATGGATTCACAACTGCCAAACTCCTTAATTTCAGAGCTCAAAAGACAAAGCATCAATGATTTTACAGACAAAACAAATGCTGCCTCTAAAAACAGGAGAATCAGAAGTTAGGAGAACATAGTGAAACATGGCATTAAATCATCAATGTGCAACATTGTAAAGAAATAAGTTTTAAAAATTCTTATGCCCAATTTACCAGTTTGGTTTTCTCCACCCATTTTGCTCCTTGCTTGTGTTTACTGCATACTTGGTGTCTCCAATTCTCACTAAACCAATTGTTCTTTTTGGTGATGATTCTCCAGTCTGATCTTTAGGAATAATATAAACACGAACTAGTTCCTAACAGCCCAGAAGCAAACTTTTTCCTTGGCGTAGATAGCGAAGGCAATACAGAGATGAACATTCATTACCAAAGAACAGAGCGAGGGAAGGAAGTGATATAAAGCCAGATAATTTGCAAAAAGAAGGCAGAGGTGACCTCAGAATGACCAGCTCTGAGCCAAATGCTGGCTTCAAACCTTCCAGGGCAAGATATTTCTGCTAGCAGTTTATACAGCACATTTACAAAAGCTTCATTGTTTCTGAAAGCAGAATATCTGAAGATGGTATTTAAGAGAATGATTTCATTAAATAGAAATTTTAATAGTGATTCGTATGAAGCATAGTGATATTAATAAAAAGAGTTTTTGAAAATTTCAGCAAGAAATTCTGATACAACAGATTTCCTACTGGCCTCTCTCCTTTTCAAAGTATTTCCATAGTTTTAATATTGATATAAAGTAAGAAATATTGGTGTCTTTTATATCCAACATACATATCGCAGGCATTCATACTTTATTTTCATTCAAAAATACTGAAAATAACCAATGAATTTTTACATGATATTTGTACTGCAAACAGCTTCGTGGACATCTAAATAAAAGCTGTAATGAAGTTACATCAAACAAGCAAGTAATGAATATTTAATTTTAATTTATTGAGAATGAATTTTCACAATTCTTCTTTTGTCCTCACATTGAAAACAGCATCTGCTACTAAGTATGAACTTCAGTTAAAAGTAAAGTATTAAAAGTATCAAAAAATGAAAGACAAATGGTTTTCACAGAGGAATTGAAACTGAAATGTATATTTTTTTTCATATTGCTGAGTTATTTTCCAAATCAAAAGAATAACAGTTAGTTGGGGTTTTGTTTTCTTTTCTTTTCTTTTTCTCAGCTATTCTTTTTCTATTGTGTTTTTAAGGAATTGCTTCCCAAAAGTTCCAAATCTCACATGGCAGAGACAGTAACATTTTATTTTTACCTTTTGAAGCATATTCTAAACACTACTTTTAGCTATTTGGTTGGTTACAACTCTTGGTAGCTAATAATGGGATTGATACAGTATTTTCAGTGCAAAAGGATTCCAGACTTCAGTGCTAAATGCAAATGGGTCTGTTTTGTGAAAGGTATTAACAAATTTACTCATTACCAAGTTCTCCGTGGAATTATAGCCACCAATGGATAGCTAAAATTAGGGCAGTTATCTAACCTAAGTCTATAACATTTTATACTATAAGGAAATTATCCTGCACCCTCCAATAAGCCTTTTGGGGGAAATTTAATTGTAGAAGAATATAATTACTAGGGATATGCAAATAATGGATTTTTTCATGAATATTCATTCAAATAGAAAGCAATTTCTGTGATTATTTTGTGATCTCTTATGACAAACAGTCATGAGTTCTTGTTTTGCTGACATTAACACTTTCAAAAATGAAAATGTATTGTGTATTTGTTGGATTAGCATGTTATTTTTCTATTCTTCACTGAACAACTTATGCAAGTAGTCAGGCTTCATATCCAAGTTCTCAAGTGCTTAGTAAAGTCATATCACTTTGACATTATTTTTAGGTTAATATTTTGATGATACAGATGCTTTGTGATCTTCTACAATATTTTGCAGGGGTACTGGTGGTGGACATTACTACGGTTTCTGATATAAAAAGAAAGGATATCTACTCCTCATTGATAATGTTCACCCAAGGGATATGGGCATATAAATGTCTTTTATTTCATCCTTTGGGAGGACATCTGCTAGCAGACATAGGTGCCTAAATTTATGTGAAGTGTATTATAGGAGAAATCAGTGTCTAAGGACCCATTATAGTCAATGGACATCTAGTCAATGCAGACTAGAGGGATATTTAGCTGAAAAACTGCAGAGGCTTGACTTAGGTGCCTTTATAGTTAACCACGGCCATTTGACAGGCTGTTGCATTTTTTCTGCAGATTTTGGCTTCCAGTTTGACTTAGGTGTCATGTGGGTGTCGTTTTCCAGGTCAACACTGATATCTTTGAGTAGGTTGGCTTTGGACACCTAAGTATGGGCAACTAAACTCAGCCCCACGACCTCACTTGAGTGCCTCTTTGTCCTCCCCTAATGCTGAAGAAAATGCAGGATATTGCAGTGTGGACAGGAGTCTGCCAGTTAGATAAGTACAAGCAAATTAAACTGTTTTCTTTCTTTCTTTCTTTTTTTTTCTTTCTTTCTTTCCATACATCCATGCTGAGTCTTTAGTAATTGAATACCCATTTAAGAAAAAAAAAAAAAAAAAGAAAAAGAAAAAGAAATTTTGAGTATACTTCAAATTGAGAGAAATTAACCTGACTAGTAACACACTCTAAGGTGTTGACTTAAGCAATGGATAACTGGACATTCTAATTTACACCATTTCTGTAAAAAATTGAGCACTATGCAAAAAAGAATTCAGTATTCAGGGAGGTAAAAGGAAAGAAACAAAAGTGAGATGGGTATAGCACTATGGTTAGAGATCTCAACGAAAGAAGGTGGACCTGGAAGATGTCTGTTTTGCATGGAGTTGGCCCACTTTACATTAATTTGAAATTTCCAAGTCTATATTAACTAATATTTAAAACCTTTAGTTTTAATAAAAGCTAAAGTCCAAATGCTTTATACCTGGATAATCAAATCCAATGCACGTTCTGCTCCTGACTGCATTATGCAGAGAATCCAGCTCACAGCAGATAAAACTCAGCTAACTTTCACTCATGACTTACAATGTCTTTGGCAAGAGCTTATCACTAGAACAATGATGGTGCCATGTGACGTCAGGAATAGCTCTGAGACTCTTTTAAGGAGTATCTCTTTAATTTACGAAGACCTAAGCAGAGATACTACTCAATTTGCTAGTATATGCTGTCTGTGTAATTTACTTCATGAGGTTAACAATCAGCAAAGGCAGTATATTTACACTGAAATAAAGGTAGCTAGCATTTCATTCATATATTTCATTATTGCTTTGAGACAGGGATATGCTGTAAATCATGATCTACTTCATAGATGACATAAAAGATGAATTTGGCTTATAGTATTTTCATATTGACTGCCAGACATATCACAGATGATGCTTATGAACTTGGCCCTTGGTGGAAAGCCTTCAAAGGAGGGAAAATGCAACACATGGCCATGACTTCCAGCTAGCAAAACTGGTAGGTATGTCCCTGGAGTTGAACAAACATCTGGGGAATACTTTTATTTCAATACATCATCCTAACCTCAGTCTGTGGAAATCGTAGTGCATCCTCTGGAGGAAAGTCAGCATCTGTATCTGTGATTTATAGGTGAGATACAGAAGAAGCTCACATAGTTGCGACTGCCATGGTAAGAAGGGGAAGAGTGTTGTACAGGCACATAACCATTACTGTATCACAGTGCTGGGATCACCTATTGTAACTGCCAGCTGGTGAGGAAAGATGGAGAACAAACAGTTCCTGAAGTCCCTCTTTACTCACAGTAAATTGATGTCGGTGGTGCACACACATTAATTGAAGGTAATACCAAAGTTAGTAATCTAGCTTGCATCTCTTGAATACTAGGCACGTTTTTTTTTTTTACCAAAGCACATTCTTCCTCTCCAAACTGCATTTCTGAGCAGCTTTGAGTATCAATTGCTGTGCATTGCACGCTAATGCTGAGACTGTATCAGTACATATAAAGCCAAAATATTTTCAAATTCTCAGAATTCGGGTGAATGTGATTTGTTGGATTCTTTAGTGAAAGCTTTCTAAACAGGATTTTTCAAGAGGGAAGGAAATCTAAAATAAATAATTCTGCATTTCTGTGCTAGCTGTAACAGACCACCTGAAAGTGTGATCCTGCAAAGCGCTGGTTTCCCCTTCACAATATTCACCCCAGAAAACAGCACTATTTTTCAGCTAAGTCAGTAGGCCTGCACCTAATGAGAGAGTTTTCTCTTGCCTTCAGCATCCCTGGAAATTGAAAGATCACAGAGTTTAGCAGGATAGGAATGTTGGGCTCAATTTCCAATTCTTTCTCTCTACAGACATGATCTCTGAAGGGCGATGTTCTTTTGAGATGGTAAAGGGATTACTCCGCTAATGCATATCATCAGCTTATATTTAGGAACAACGCTGGAAGTGACTTGGAAAGAAGGGAATTCTGTTACCTTACTAATTTAATCGGAATGTCTTATTAGTATCCTCTCTCAGTAATCTGATATGAAAGTCACTAATATGATACCTCTGTAACATTGTGTTAGCAACAACATATTCTGATATGATACGAATGCTAATGCAATACAAAGGAATGTTGCTAATGTGCTAATCGGATAAGATATTGCTAATGAGATATGAGAGATTTCACTAAAAAAATTCCTATTACTTTTTGAAGATAGCATTAACCTTGCTCACCAGGGATATTGCAAAATGTCCTTTTGCTCTTTCCCAGACATTTAGGGTTCTATCTGTCCACATTTCAGGTTTGTAGGCACTGTGATTTTATTGACATAGTATTTGGCCTCAATAATAAAGAGAATACATAAGTGCAGTGTGATCTGTGTACTCTCAAGACAATGAAGTTACTTAGCATGGGGATAATATGCATAATTAGGCAACTCTTTCATAGAATTATAGAATCATTTAGGTTGGAAAAGACCTTTAAGATCATCAAGTCCAACCATTAACCCAGGACTGCCAAGTCCACCACTAAATCATGTCCCTAAATGCCACTCTACATGTCTTTTAAATCCCTCCAGGGATGGTGATTCAAACACCTCCCTGGGCAGACTGTTCCAGTCCTTGACAACCCTTTTGGTGAAAAAAAAATTCCTAATATCTGATCTAACCCTGCCTGACACAACTTGAGGCCATTTCCTCTTGTCCTATCACTTGCTACTTGGGAGAAAAGATCTACCCCCACCTGCCTACACCCTCCTTTCAGGTAGGTGTCGAGAGCGATAAGGTCTTCCCTCAGCCTCTTTTTCTTCCAGGTTGCTCAGCCACTCCTTGTTAGACTTATTCTCTTGTTTCAAATTATCACCAATAGTCTTGCAAAAATTAGGGCTTAAGAGTCACAACATCCAGGGGAAATCGTAATGTAATTCCCCACATTACACAGGAAGAAACTGAGGCTCAGAAAATTAAGTTCACCATCACACAACTGGATGTGAGTCTGGACAGAACTGTAGAATTCTTGTAGACAGAGGTCTATTTTATTAATGAAATTTTTCTTTCTTCTCCTACTGTAAATTTTCTTTTTCTTTCCCTTTTCCTTTTCTTTTTCATTTCCATTGCTTAGTATGCTCTCGAGCAGGGATTAAAAGAATGATGGTGGTATGAAGGTATCGGACTGGAGCTGCAGAGGTTGTCCTTTGCTCCCGCATCTATGAGACACCAAATGGAAAAAGACACGCATAAACTCCGTTGTAAAGTTTTTAAGCTCATTTGGCTGAAAATGTTGCACTCTCAATGTTTAGGCTGAACTTCAGCTGATATAAATCAGAGCAGCTCTGCTGACTTCAGTGAAGTTATGACCTCTGTGCTACATAATAACCTATGCATTTGAGAAAGATATTCAGATTTTCCTATTAGTAGAGGAAGGGAAACTTGAGCCATCTTGAAGCTGGTAATGTCCATTTGCAAATTCCACTGTCTTAGGTCAGAAATGGGAAACATACATCATATGTGCTAGAATTGTCACGAAGCACTGATGGTGTGCTGTACGCCCAAAACACCGTGCCAGTTTGTCCTTGATGTCACAGTCCTATGTGCCAGTCTGATAAACAGACATACTGTTGTGAGAAATGGTTAAAAAGTACTAATGGGAAGTGAGGAAGACTTTGACTTAGCGTTAGTGTAACCACGTGAAAACACTTTAGTGTTTTCTATACAGATCTCAATAGCAGGCCTTTTTTATATAAATAGATGTGGCAACAAAAAACCCCCAGCACCCTTTATGGATTTAAACCAATAGATTTTAAAATTCATTTTTGGCTATAGAAATGCAACCAATGCTGTGGAAAGATCAAGCTATTTAGTGTTTTTCCTTTTATTTATCCCTAACTGGCTCAGAGTATAATCTAAGAAAACAAATGCTAAAACAGCAGAGTTAAAGGCTGCGTTGAACTTTCCTAGTTACTGTTATTTAAGGCAAGAAGGTGTTATAAAGACCAAAGTGTAGCTTGGTAAATCAATGAGATCTCAGGTTATCTCTGATTAATCCTGTATTTGTCCCTCTCCATGCATTTTGGAGAAACAGCTATCTGCCCATCGAGTTTGCTGCCCTACTTCTCATGTTTGTTTATTTTGGTCTGTTTAAGAGATAACATCACAGCCCCCTCCAAGAGAAGATCTGTGCTCTTCACTGCTGTTCGTCACTGTCTGGCAGTGTCCTCACATCGCTATTTCGGTTGTGTCAGTGTCATGTCAGTGTCAT
The DNA here is from genome assembly GCA_035590275.1 of Ibycter americanus. Classification (NCBI taxonomy): domain Eukaryota; kingdom Metazoa; phylum Chordata; class Aves; order Falconiformes; family Falconidae; genus Ibycter; species Ibycter americanus. Next base: position 453,502 of record JAVJGI010000055.1, on the reverse strand, counting down.
GTCAGCTGATAGGCAGACTGAAATTTACTGCAAATAATTTTTAACTTACTGTCACACCATACTTTCGATAAAATAACCAGGGAATTAATTCGTGAATGGGCATTTCCCTAAACTCCATTGCAAACTGGAGCTCTTTAAAGACATCTATTTCTGTTTGGCTAGATAATGATCATCCTCGCTTACTGTAGGAGGACTGCTTCATTAGGTGCTAACAATTTCAGTTCCTGTTAGGGAACTAAATACAGCATATTTAACCCCACACTATTTTCCCTCTTCTTATTTTTATATTTTTACTGCCTTAATTTTCTTCTTGAATGAGTCTATACATTGTCCTGTACCACCAGGGAAAACAAAATGAAAAAACAACCCTCCACAACAGCCTTTTCCCCTACACATGCTTTTTAATTGTATAAAACTGGATCTTAAGAGAAGCAAAAAATTATTTTGTGCACTGGTCCTGAATATATAATTTATTTTCAAGAATGCAATAAATTAATGACTCAAACTATCAGTTATGGCAGTGAAAAAGGATAAGTATGGTTCAAAATAAATGCCAAATATTTTGTTGAGTTGAAGGAAGATCCTGTAATGCATATGTTTTCTCTGAGATGGGGGTAAATTAGGTATGCCTGAGATGCGTATGCTTCAGTAAAAATTATGAAAGTAGCACCTGTATGTATAAAAGAAGTGTTAAAGTCAACACTTCTAAACTGATGTTTATTAGGAGGAAGATTCAGTAGAGGAATTTACATCATGCATCACTGGGATATATATATATATATTATGTTACATTAATTAAAATATGTAAAGAAAATATTGACTTCTTGGACTGACAAGTCCTTAGCTTAAAAGCTTTTTCAAAATTCCCTTTTCAATAGATGTAATAGCTATCGTAAGCAGAAATGTCTAGGGAAGGATATGATATATGTGAGGGAGGTGTTTTGGGGTTTTTTTTGTTTGTTTCTCTGTTTTTGTTAACAATGTACTATGTAGGATCATATTTTCATACTTAGAGTTGAAGTAGCATGATTTTCTTAACAGTTACATCTTTTTTAGTGCCTGGCAGCTTGTAGGTGGAATATCTCCTCCCAAGAACAGTGTGTTACTACATGAATTAGAACAGGAACAAGAAGAGACAGGGAACATAACCTTTCTTCTTTTTCTTCTTGGCTCCCTTTTTGTCCCATTTTGGCAAAGTTCTGTAGTTATTTTGTGGTTTAGATTATCTGCAAAATGGGTATATTAATAATTACCATCTTGCAGAGGTAATTATAAACTGTTTAATACTGATTAATAATTAGAAATGTTTTAATCCCTTTACAGGAAGGGAATTAAATCCAAAGTATTACTATTACTGTTAATGCACAGTGCACTTTCATGCTTATATGTAGTGGTTTCCTCTTTTATCCATTTCCCAGTTCAACACATACTTTTAAAATTGAAACTATAGTAAGCAAGGTTATTCAAGAGAAAGTAGAATGGTGGATGCAAGGGTAAATTTGGGGTGAGGGGGAGTTATTGAAGGGAAATGAAGCCACTGACTTCATTGTGTCTTACAACAGAATGGAGGAAAGCAGCACAAAAGAACTATTAGTATTAATATGAATAATGACCTATAAATATGCCATTTGTTAACCATGTAATCAATTCTCTGGTCTCAATGGATGCCTATCTTCCCTTTTGTATATTTGTATATTGTAATTTAAATGCATACATTATAATCACTTCTTTGGCTTACTGGTTTAATGTATGAGAGATTATTCATTTAGCAGTCAGATATTTATTCATTTATATTGGACTGGAATTGCAAAGTCCTTGCTTAGCAGATTTAGTACACTAAGTAGTTATTCCATAGGGTAGTAAGGTTAAAAGTGATATGATGCAAGGGTTTCTAAAGCTGACAGAGGCATCTGGTGCTCAGCTTTGGGTACTGCTGGTAGACGCATTGTTTAGACAGACTTCAGACAGTCACTTTGTTGGATCCTCTGTGCTGTATGTGCGAGCTCCATACCGGAAAGACATACATTTGTTTTTAAATTGTAGCCTGGTGGTGCTCGCTGAGTATTTACAGGTTGGCAGGCTAAAAATGGAAAGTTAGAACATTTATCATGCTGTCCTTGGTGACAGTATTGGGCAGAACCATTTTCAACAAAGTCATTTCATCAGTATGGACCTTTCCTCATCTGTTTTGTCCACCCAACAAGCTTGTTTGACTCCTGGTAGACCATCTAGTACTTAAGAGAGGTTTGGGAAGTGGTTTGTGACAATCATTGGGGTAAGAAATCTACTGTCTCTAGCCTTGATATTCTCTCTTCCCCAGGTTTTTAGTAACTGCTGTGGTTTAACGCCGTTAGGCAGCTAAGCACCACACAGCCACTTGCTCATTCCCCTACATTGGATGAGGAAGAGAATTGGAAGGGTAAAAGTGCAAAAACTAGTGGGTTGTGGTAAAAACAGTTTAAAAACCAAAGACACATGTGCAAGCAAAGCATAATATGGAATTCATTCAATGATTCCCATTGGTGGGCAGGTGTTCAGCCACCTCCAGGAAAGCAGGGCTCCATCATGCCTAATGGTTGCTTGGGAAGACAAACGCCATGACTCCAAATGTTGCCCCTTCTTTCTTCTTCGCCCATCTTTATATGCCGAGCATGATGTCATATGTTATGGAATATCCCTTTGGTCAGTTGGGATCAGCTGTCCCAGCTGTGTCCCCTCCCAGCTTCTTGTGAACCCCCAGCCTACTTGCTGCTGGCAGAAAGTTCCTTGATAACACTACTGTTCAGCAATAACTAAAACATCCCTGTGTCATCAACACCGTTTTCATCACAAATACAAAGCATAACCCCATACAAGCTACTGTGGAGACAATTGACTCTATTCCAGCCTAACCAGTGGAATAGGTAAGCTAGACACTGTTTTCCAAACATACAGGTGAGATTAACTTGCTTTTTATCTTCTTACAGGTAAATGGCTTTCCCAACTAGTGGATCTGTAGGCCACGGAAAACATGATCACTCTCAAAAATAAGTACTCTATGAATATATTTCTTTAGAGACAAACATTTTGAAAGGTACAGGAAAAAAAAACCTACAAAAAGAAGAACTTTCAATTTTCTTTTACCTCTATTTTTTTACTACAGGGCTTCAGCTGCACCTTCAAAATATAACGAGCCATCTGTAGGGTGTGTGTTGTATTCTGGATATCCTAGCTGTCTGAAATGTCACCAGAGTTCTAGGCAAATGAATATTTAGTGACCATAAATGTCAATCAAAGAGTCAGAGACATTCACATGCTTGTAGAGATGGAAGAACAGGGGCACATCTGCATAAACATGTGAAAGTGGTCCAGCTGCTGACCCTTCCTCTCACACAGATATCTGTCTACTCTTCCAGTTCAAATATAGGTTTCTATATGGGAATAGATAGGCAGAAAGACATATGGATAGCCACATGCTGATGGATGGTTGGCTGGATAAAACTGGCACTAGGCAAAGAGGTGATGAATAATTTTGCTAGAGATGAGAGCCAGTACTTTTCAAATGCTGCACATTTTAGAAGCTGGAACTTCTCATTGCCATTATCACTGAGGGGATAGCTTCCCCAAAGAGCATCCCGGATTGACCTGTTATCAAGCTGTTACAGGACTGTTGGTTTTTAGATGCTCTGTCAAGTCTTCATCTCTTTTGGCTCAGAAAGAAGAATAAAACTCAACTGCTGGGCATTTCAGTTTGAAAGGAAGAGAAAGAGAATGAAGTTTCAGTCTGGAAGGGGACTTAATTTCACCTGTAACACTGCCCAGATTTCTCATAGATTTCCATCACTGGCTGCTTTAATAATGTCGCTCACTCCCTCCCTCTTTCTTGCACAAACTTGGCTTCAGTTCCATTTATTCCTTGCCTTCTGATAGACTATAGATCTGTTCATCCAAAGTCATAAATCCTCACTAGTATGATACACAACAGAGATATAGGGACTTTGCCTTTTGGGTCCAACAAAGACTTCAGAATCTCTCTTGGTAACATTATCTTCTACCTTTTTAATTTCTTAGCAGAAACATTTTCTGTAAAATTGAAATCCTTTATCTTAAACCCATAGATCTTAGATGTGACCTTGTACCCTTTAAATATGAATAAAACCCGCTACTGAATGCTACCTTTCCTATTTTGCCTGGTCGGCTTACAGTAGCATCTACTATTTTGTACTGCTTGAGAAACAGCCATCCTCTGTTTATCCACAGTAGTTAATTTTCTTTTTGGCCCTAGGGAGCTTAAAGAAAATTTCTTGCCCATGGTTTGTTTTGGGGCTTTTTTGTTTGGTTGGTTTTTTTGGGTTTTTTTCTTTTTCCACTGTGAGTTGGGTTGTCAAAGTTATTGGAATTACAGTTTGGATTTGTTTCATGTCTTTTAGTTAATGTAACATTACCAGAGTTAAAAACTGTTGCTTAAAAAAAAATATGACTTTATGTTCTATTTCTACTATTCTGTAGTATTTAATCAAGGGATTCTTGATGTCAGTCTATTTGCATTTACATTGCGCTTTTCAAGCAGGTACTTTATAGAACTCTCCCCGCCCCCCCCTTAAGGAACTAGAATGAACAGCTAAATTGCTAGAGAGAGAACAGACAAATTTGAGAAGTTTCAGCATTTTACTTCATGAAATTCATGTATGAGACCTTGCACATGTGGACGAGGTTTTGCCCATTTTCCAGCTACAGAAAAATTCCCTTTTTCACAGATTTATAAAAAGAAAGAAAACAGCAATAAGACAATGGACTATGAAAATTGCCTTTGATACACCAGCAGGTTTTGTTTTGTTTTGTTTTTGTATTGTGTGCTACATGTTATGTCAGGTATATGGTATTGTTTCTTAAGGTTCTTTTCCAGTTTTCAAAATATTTTCTAGTTTTCAAAATAAATCTCAGCCAACAGATCATATTCTCCTTTCCATTAGATGATTTGGATTTAATGAAAGGGAACACTAATGACACAGTATGCAAAGTTGTATAAACAGATTTTCTTACCACCTATTTTACTACTGCTTTTCCAGAATCCCACTCAAATATTCACAGAAGTCCCAATCTAACTTTCAGGCAAATGGTAATGCTTCATGACTTACAATGCTGTCAATTCACAGGGCATGTTAATCTGGGCTAGCACAGGGTGTCCTAACACATTGCATTCAAAGTAGAATACTCTGCCCATTGATTGCTAACAGATCTCATTCACCCTTTTTTCATTCTCTTCTTAGGAAAGGGAGGACACAAGACTGCTGAATAAGGAGGATACCAATCTGTCTTGCACAACTTATGCAGCTAGACTGAAAGTAAGGCAGTGGTTTGTATTTTTTAATATAAAGAATTCAAAGGACTTAGAGTCCTGTGAATTCAGAGTTTCAGGTGTGATTCATTGGACTTTAAATAGATATACACAGACCAGACATTTTCATCTGAGCTAGTCACTGCATACTCTCTCTATAGTAAATGGAGACAAGTAATCACATCCAAGGCATGATTCCTCTCGTTTTAAAGCACGGATCTAAAACATGCTGTGAAGCACATAATTCTATTTGCTGGCTGTAAAGGAAGTTTACCTAAGGTAAAGACATCATGGCACATGTTTAAAGCTAGATAAAAGCTAACCCTTAATTAACTAAATATATAAAGTTATTCCTACTCTGATTTAAAAACAAATAATATTTAAGCATACCTCAAATTGCTATGGATATCAAAGATAGTTATTCCTATTGATTTTTTTTTTAAGTGATTCTGTAAGTCGCACAAGATACCTACCAGTCTTTGGTTCTACCAGTTCCTAAATCTTTCTCTTAATTTGGCCAGAAAGGTTTGTCATACCATTCACATTTTGTGTTCTAGGCTTTGACATAATTTAAAAATCCCTCCAGGTTGTGAAATGAATGTCTCCACCTTAAAGCATTGGGATTTTTTTTCCCCCAGAAATGTCAGGATCTAGGGCTGTTTGCGGTTACACACAACAACTTCAACAATAACACACTACTTCCAGCAGTGAGAAAAAGACACACACACACACACAAAAAAAAAAAAAAGGCTACCACATAATAAAAAAATCTGAGGTAAAGTATATAGGAAAAAAATAAAGGTATGTGAAATGTGGATATTTTTTTTTAAAAAAAAGTGTGTCTGAAGGAATTGGTTTGGTTTGGTTTGATTTTTTGGTTTTTGTTGTTTTGGGGTTTTTTTTGAAAAAAAACCCCAAATTACAAACCTCCACAAACAAGATGTGACAAAGCAAACAGTGCCTAGAATCCCAGGCTTTCTTTTTATGCATATTCCCTTATGTGCAGCTTCTTAAGTGTCCATTTGTTTGCTATGGTAATTTATGTCATTCTGTATTGTATTATACACCTAATGCACAGCTGGTCTCCTAATGCAGATTTCTTCACTCTTGCTTCCACATAAACCTTCTTTGCACCAAGTACTTATCTTTACAATTATTTTCCATGGTCTCTGATTCTCTAGGCAGCATAATATTTCTGGTTGCCAAGCTGCTGGAGCGGCCTGGGCACATTCAAATCCAAATGTTAATGTTTTCTACTTCCTACATAGGTAAAATGGGAATTTTGCCTCTTTTAAGCATACAGCTTGTTGTTCGATACTTCTCAGCACCATACCAAGCTGTAGGAAACTCATGAAAAAGAGAGAAAGATGCTTTGCTTTTGTTTTAGTTTTAATCAATCTATGTTGCAAAAAATTGACAGAAAAAAGGTAGGAATAATTTATTTACTATCTTCTTGGTACTGAATGGTATCATTTCAGAGCAACTGAAACAACTTACAATAACAACCTGAGCATTATCCTGGACTGAGCTAGCTGTGGACAACCAGGCAATTGGAGATCTACAGATGGCTAGACACCAAGTTTTTTAAGCATTTACCTTTTGTTGACTTTGCAAAGATTTCTGTAGGAATTCCTGTGTTATGGAAGGTACTCCAAGATTCATGGACGAGAAATTCTCTACGTATGATGTGTTATGTAAATGTATTGGAGCTAAACTTAAAGTGGACTGAACGTACAGCAGAGGTCAGAAAGAATTAATTAGTCAGGTATCTACACAGCATCTCAGATGGGTTAGTGAACTTGCCCTGACCACGCAGCCTCAGCCATGGTAGCAGTGACACTGGAGACAAACCATTCCCTTGGAAGAGATCAGGCATAGTTTTTAAAGCCAGGGATAAGTCAGAGTGAATTCTCCGTTGAGATATTTCAAAGGGAATCCTTAAGAGCTTCTCATACCATTGCACCATGTTAAAGACTCCAGAGTAGATTGTGACTAAAAGTTTACGAATAAATTGCAGCAGCAGTGCTGCTTCATAGTGCATGAAACTTTAGAAGGTGTCATAACCTCCCTAGGCCTTCAAGGTTATTCATAAGATGTTTCTTTGACAGAGCTGTAGGAAGAAGGCTTTGCACACTGAGAAATAGGACATGCACATCTTAGGGCATAAAACTCACAAAACATAGACCAAAGAAAGAAATGCAAGAGATACCACACTTCTTCCTTCCATTTCTTCCTTCTTCCAAGAGCTTGCATGGGTGCTTATTAGAGCTGCCCTTAGGTGGTTTAGATTTATGTCAGTTTTGTATGGAAGCTTTCTCAGGACTACTTCAAAGAAGCACAATAAACAGAAAGCAAAAGGGGCCAGGGAATGCACCCACCACCAATGTGGCAATTGGCTCAACAGGGGACCTATATACAACTGTTACCTTCTTTTGGAAAAAACACCCAAACCCAAACCCAAACCCAAACAAAGCAAAGAAATTTCACCAGAAAAAAACAAACCCAAACACAAACCAACAAACTAACAAACAGAAAAACCAAAGCAAGCTCCTTAGGAAGTCCCATTTCACCCTTGTCCCCTTAAGGTGATATAAAAGCCTAGGGAAAAAGAAAATCTTAAATCTGATAAGCAATTGATCATCTCCAAACTGTGTACCCCAGTGGGTGGAGAGCATGAAATTCATGACTTTGGTGTCTGTGCTGCTTTCTCCTGCTACCCTGAGTTACTCTTCATTTTACCTAATATACTGTTGCTTGCTAAGATCATCACTAACTGAATGATTTTCCTCTATCTGTCTAAAAAGGCAAGAAAAGTAATGAATAGGTTGAGACATCCTCTCACCCCTAGAAAATGCCCTTTCCAGGTCAAGGTTGGAGTCAGAATGGTAAGAGATGTGTGCAATGGGAGCTTGTTTCTGTTGTAATTGCTAGCAGACTAAGCAGACCTGAGCCTCCAGGGATGTTGGTCCGTCAGTGATAAATTGATACAAAACATTCTTGAAAAGTTTGTTTTGCTGCCATTATGCTAATATTTGCTTAGTGGATATGAGTTTTGCGTGAAACGCCTGCAATCCAGGGGAGAATGAGGCACTTTAAATTAATAAATAACAATAACAATGATGACATCAGGGTCAAGAGAAAGAATGGCTAATGAAAACCATCACCTGCGCTCAGCCAGAGCACGAGAGTGAATCCAGCTTGATGTGCACTGGGGAATTCTGGGAATTAACAATTAAAGGCTGTTTCTCCAGAGAAGAGAGGGCTCCATCTTCCTCGACATTGCTAATGAAGTGTAATTCATTTTACCTCTTCCCCACCTTTCAAAATCAAAGTTCAAGAGGCCGTAGCAGACAAATTTCAAAGGAGAGGCATGCATACCTCTTGCAATGCTGCTCATGCTCTTTAGGGAATATCCTCATGTTCTATTAATTATTGTACTTCTCTGGCATTATTATTCATGGACTAGCATCTCAAAATACTTGACTTAGCAGTGGTTCTGGAACTAATACTAATAAGTACAAGGCTGTGCCTTGGGTGAAACATGATTTTTCTTATGGGTACAACGAAGGGTAATACTTTTCCTCACAATTCAGCCAGGTTTTTTTCACATCTGTGAGCAGAAGGCAGTCATTTGATTAATTATATTGGTTTCAATATTTAAGAGGCAGTGTTTGGAGCATATCATTGGGAACACTGGTGCGGCACCCATGTACACACAACCCCAAGTGGTATTGCTGCCATGTAACCAACAGGCTATCAGCAGGCAGAAGTGTGACCACATAGCAAAGTCCCACACCACTGTAAAAGATATGAGCCAAGCTGCTGAATAGAGGTAACAAGCTGCTTTGCAGGTTTGCAAAGAAGTAACCATAGCTGTGGGCAGACTTTTTCAGGAGACAGACTGTCAAGCCTCCATCCTGCCACAGCACTTGCCTGGACGTGAGCTTAAATTGCATTGGAGTATTGGTATCTCAGACAGTGGACGTCTTTGGGAAAAATAACTTGCGGGTGGGTAGAAATTAGTATCCTAGTTTGCAAGATTTTGGGCCTATTAAAGCTAAAGCAACCGACATTAGCAGCTTGAGTGGCTGGAAGAAATTCCCTCTTGAAAGTCCTTGACATTAAACCAGTTTGTTCTGCAAAACTGGAAGGCCAAAAAAATCAGTGTTTTAAACCTGAGTGAATGAAATTAGGCTTTACAAAAAAGACATATTTTTTCATGCTTTTAGGCAACTAACAGTTTTCAAAGTAAAAAAGAACAAGTTCTGTATTTAGCTGTATTTTTGGTTTTGCCTGCCTGCCTGATTAATCTCATTTTAGGGACTCAGGAAACCTGGAACTTCAGCCTCACTTTACAAAATATTTCTAGTTAAATTGGAAATTTTTACCCACCTGGAGTTTGGACATTGTAGGTGTTTGTGCAAGCTGCTAACATGGCTCTGAAATGAGCTCCCAGTCTGAGCTTTTCTATGACATGAGGACATTCTCCTGTGGGACAGTTTAGTCTTTCTTAAACATGAAACTTATCCGCTATCAAGTGAATTAACTTACTAACAGATGCTGAAATATGTATCTTATAATTTTAAGAATTTTAAATAGCTAAGCATTCAATTTCTTATTTATTTAAAATAATTCAAAGTACATAAAAGCTTATAAACAATTTTTAATTTGAAAAATAGGCAAGCATTCTGCTATCAAGCAGTCAGCTGGATATAATCCTAACATGAACTGCACTGCTAGGAGAGAACAATTCCTTTTTTGTTTTTCAAGGATGTCATTTCTTCCACTGACTACATAATAAATACTCTTTTAAAATTACATATAAAATTTGGCAAGAAAACAAGGAAGAAAAAAACCTTCTTAGCTTTTGACTGATCTTGGCGTTTCCTTTACTTATTGGATATCAGTGTGAAAAGCAGATTGCAATGTTTAACTGTCTAATATATGCTGTGAAAGATTTCATTGATACTGCCATGCTGAATTGTTAGCCATTAGAAGTCTTTCATATTACGTGCATTTCTACACATTATTACTCGAGATTGCTTTGTACAGAAGTGCTTTATTAGGATAGGGCAATTTGATGGATGTCAAACAACATGGAATATATAGTACACTTTATGCATACATACATTACATGTATCTAAAATGAAACAAGAAGTACGATTTGATGACATATAGTAACACAGTGTATATTTGTGAAAAGTATATGACAATTAGTACTATAATTCTAGAACAATGCATGCTGTTATAGCTTTAATTCCAAAAATATACACACTCTAATACATAGTTGTCATCCCAAAAATACACGTGCTGTGATAGTTGTCATTATGGAAATATACATACTGTGATAGCTGTCATTGTGAAATACATACTCAGTAATAGATGTCAGCAATGAAATATAATAATAATAATAACATCTAGCAATTTTTCATCCCAGCTCCGAAAGAGCTTTAAAAATATAGTATCATGCTCAATTTTCGGATGGAGGAACTGCTGTCCAGAGAGGATAAGTGATTTGCCCAAGGTCATGCAGCAGACCCATGGTGGAGGTGGGAACAGAAAGCAGATTTCTTTTCCTCTGGCCTGGACATTGTGCTACATCTTATCAAAATCACTCCATATGTGAAAGAAATGGATATTCTTCCACAATGGGACTTGTGATTCTTTTGAAACTGGCAAGACTGGCTCAGCACCTTCCAGAATCAAGGCTCATTCCCCTTGAACACTGATAACAGAACAATTCACAAATCATTTATCTGACAAATTAGCTTCCTTCTACTTCCCAGCAGTTCACAGCTTTCTCAGATTTATTTGCTATCTGAAATGATTTGACAGACTTTTCTGTCTTTTTTAAATTTTATTTATTATTAAGTCTGTGGGGATACTGTGATTGTTTTTCTGGTGTTTAAACAGGGTGCTTATTCGCAATTGGGTAGAGAAATTTCATAATCTTAGTACAATCTCCTTGACTGGATAAAAAAGCAAGCACATCTCACTGAAAATATTTGCATCTTTAAAACTACTACTGCCAATAGTAATAAGTGTTTGATAAACACATTTCTGGCAGGAAACTGCAGTGTCTGGAACGTTCATAGAAAAGCGGGTATCAGAGAAATTAATTCATGTAGAAATTCACACAGGATTTTCTACAGTATTTGTTGGACTTCAGAAATGAGATACATTAACTCCCAGGATTAGTCTGCACACAAACGCTGATGCAATTAGGAACATTCGGTGCAAGAAATACTGGTAACAGAATACGAATGTGTGAAAGTTGTCAGAAAAAAATGATTTAATAGTAGCAACGCCTCCATTACAAGTCTTGGTCACTGTGCAATGCACTGTATGAGCATAACATGAAATGAGACACATATTCAAAATGGCCATTGAGATGTGGATATTTTTAGTGAACAATTTTTGTTTCCATGCAGAATACTGCTGCCAGGTGCATTCTGTACAGAATGGGAGTGGAAGTCTTTCTCTCTTGGGTCTCTAACAATACACATGAAGGACACGTTCAAAAGGCCACAAATTTCCGAAGTACTTGGAGAATCTGCAAGGAGAAAGTTTGAATAGCAATTTGTCTACAAAATGTTTTCATTTAGTTTCTACAGAACTGTTTAGTTCCAAATCTCATTCTTTGCCCTTTTCCATCTATGTGCAAATCAGTAATGACTGAAGAGAACCCTCAGATAATGAGTCAATCAACCAAAAACTTACTTCGTCTCTTGCTTTTCCATCTTCCCTTTTCAACTGTACTAAACTTCTGAAATTATTATTAGTGCAAATTAAAAGCAGGTAATTGCATTATTGAGATAGGCAATGATAACACGAGACTAATACATTGCAGTGGAAGAGCATAAAATATTGTATGAAGTGAAGGTAGAAGAATTAAATATATATGTAAATGTTACCACCAGCAGTAACTGTACATTTAATATGCAGGCATAATGGGGAAAAAAATCCCCCTAAAATGGAAAACATTAGCACATCCTCAAATTTAACTACAAAGGAGATGAGATAGAACCTAGAACAGTCAAGGAACATTTTTCCCAAATGAAGGAGGAGACAATTCAGCCACACTTTCAAGTTTCCTGTGTTTCTCCTTCTCCTAGGGCTGCTCAGGAGTATCTCAGCAGGCTAAAAATAGATCCATTTGGTCTTTGGAGGTTAAGGGAACTGCAGGTCATTTAGAAGCTATGCTGAGAGAACACTACAAAGCTTTTTCTTCCAGTAACCCTTTGCTCAGCCATGCTGATGTATGGGGTCTAAAAACTTAGTTTTCCGCTGGACAAAGTCTATACAAACGCTGGACACAACCTTAGCTGAAAAGTGAGCTAGACAGCTTTCAGGTCTAGTGGGAAAAAGAAAGAAAAAACAGGAGGGGGCAGGGAAGGAGGACATCAGACATTTTCTCAGCTCTGCTGTGAGTAATATTCATGCAAGGCCACGCTAGCTTTGCACCTGTTTTTCTCATTTTCTATTCAGCTTGTCACATTTGTTTACAATTTGTCTTATTTTGTCATTTTCTTTGTGCCTTCTACCCTATGCCAAACACACTTGGAATGTATTTGAAATTCAAGAAATGTATTGCTGGTGGAGTGGGACAGTTTTGATGGGTACCCCAAAGGGAAAGGAAGAGACTTCTGAGCACAGCAGAGGTGAGAGAAGTGAGACAACAGGTTGGGTAGAATCAAAATATTCCCCCTTGCTCTTCAATTGCAGTAAGGGGAAAGCATTTAATACTTAAAAGAAGTTTAATCCTCATACAACAGGGAGGGGACAAATTCAGTTCACTCAGAAGATGAAGTAGAATTATAAAATCCCTCTTCTTCCACTCATACCTTTGACAATAATCTAGCATGGTCTTTCACGGAATTAGGAAGAACCTGGTACAGGCCCTTGCTCTTCCATGCATAGAGCATTTAAGAAAAGACTAGAAAATCTGTTTTGATAACATTCAGCTATGCAATGGATTTTCTGAGAGACTTAGATATGTTTGGTTTCAAGCCGTGTTCTGCCTGAAAAAAAAAAAAAAAAGAAAAGAAAAAAGAAACCAACAACCCCCCCATGAAACAACCCAAGCAAACAAAAAACCCCCATAGAATTAAGGGAGGAAAATACATAAAGCCAATTCCCTAGTTGTATTAATTCATGTGAAGTCACAAGAAATATGCCAATTTACACCAGCAGTGGATCAGGCCTACAGGATTTAATATGTTCCAAAATCATTTGGAAACTCTTTCTATTAAATTGCTTCTCTGGCATATGCTAGATTTCAGCAAAGAACTGCTTTGTTTTTAGAGTTTATTTTAGGAATTAGTCACGGATTTTATTATTGAATATAAAGGTTACCAGATCTATAATGTAACATGGTAAATGAAGTGGTAAGTGAATTCATGTTTGGTAATTTCCCAGCTTAATTAGTACGCGTTAAAAATGGTACTTTGCTCTGTATTACCTTTTTTGTATACTGTAATAATATTGAATTTACACAAAAGCTTGTTTTGGTGTGTATTTGCATTGTTTCAGCTGCTGCCTGTACATGACACATGAGGCTGGTAGAAGGGTTGCTTTACAGGGTCATTCAAAAATTGTGGCCTTGGCCTCCCGTGATCGTTCCTATCCATCTTTTTGTGAAAGCTGGGTCGGGGGGGGGATGGGGACAGGGGGACGGGTCACCTCCAGAGCCCATGGCCATGTGCCAGTAAGGCTCAGTGCATTGCTTCCCTCTGAATTTCTTGTGCACGTTCAGCTGACTAAATTATGCTTCCCTGCTGTTAGCTTGATCCAAACCTGCAGAAGTCAATGAAAAGACTCACATCTATTTCAAAAAGGACTAGGCTCTCAATTTGCTGTTGGTGATTTCACCCCAGAAGTGGCTTCCCTGTCTTGTTCTGAGTTTATCACTTTGCCAAGTCCTTCACATACTTGGCAATTTATTCAGATTAAAGACACTGCAACCCCTCTGCTCTCTCCGTTTACGTGACTGTGAAAGCACCCTTACGTCATGCTCTGTACAGCAACATTAATTTGGCTGCACGAGGCAGCACAGAAATGGTTTTCTGGCTCCTTCTCCTTCTTTGTGGTCATCTCTCTGCCCTAAATTTAAGCAAACCATTGTGCTATAGAAAACACACTTTGTCTGGGATTTCCTGAGTTACCTTCAGTATTGCTCTTAATACTGGACTTTGCAAACCATTCCTGTTTCAAACCAGTTGAAGCACATATTGCACTGTTACCTTCAGTGATAAACTCTGTGGAGCAGAATGCGTCACAAGGAGACAGAACATGTGTATGTCGTTGGGTACATTTCTGGTCTTACTAAAGGATGTAAAAGATTCTCATCTGCTTCTGAATGTGTGTGAGAGATGACGGAGTGGGAGTCGGACCCGGAGAAACGACTGAATCCCAATATGAGTATGGTCGTGCTTCTTTATTATCAGTTCAAACAACTTATGTAACAGAGCCACGCAGTGCCGCGATATTTTCCCTGCTTAACAATTGGTTCTACCCGCTGTCCATACGCCCCAAGCCTTAACATGATTGGTACACACAGGCTGTCCACACAAAGGGGTGTCCCCGCCTTCCGTTTCTGCATTCCCCGGATGTCATCCATCTTGACCACGTTGCAGCATTCTTTGTTCCTCATACCACGCCCACCACAGGCCTTCCCCTACGTCACAAGCCTCGACTGTTCAGAGGGACCAATCCATGCCCTTTCTCAACTAACCATGTCTCCACAATTCCCCCTTCTTGTTTTTGAGCGAGCCAGGCTTGGTC
>JAVJGI010000055.1:419324-438302 GCA_035590275.1 Ibycter americanus | reverse complement strand
ACAGTCAACAATCCTTTTCCTAGTCGAGTTTCCAGGCCTTCGAGGCGCTGCAATACTGTTTGTAAAAGTTGATCCGTCGATCCAGAAGATGTTGGATGTTGTTCCTCGTTAGGTGGAGTTGTCGGCAGAGACGAATCAGTAGAGAGCGGCAACGGTGGACACAAAGGAGAAAGCGGCAGGCGGCGGGGGTGGGGGGGCGGGGCCCGGCGTTCCTCAGTCGGTGGAGTTGCTGAGGGCGATGCACCAGTAGATGGCGATAACGAGGGGAGGAGAGGGAGTGCGGAGGGAGGGGGCAGACAGGCTCCTGCACCCGGCCCCGGAGGCGGAGCGGGACACGCCTCCTCAAGAGTCTCTGGCAAAGTTACTTCCGCATGTGGCTCGTACCTGGGTCTGCACCCCGTGGCGGCAAATTCCGATCTTCGCCCGGACATGTCCGGTCTTTGCCCAGGCATGTCCGGTCTTTGCCCAGGCATGTCCGGTCTTTGCCCAGGCATGCCCTCCGCGGCAGCACGGACTTCAGCTACGGTCTTACATATAGGTGCCGACATTCCCTTCACGGCCAGCATTCCAAAAACTCGCGCAAAAGCTCCCGGCTTAGAATCAGTCTCTTTAGGTTTCGTTTTGACCGGATAAGGATTTAACATCTGCGCGGGCTCAGTCTCTTTAGGTTTTGTTATTGTCCGATCAGGACCTAACATTCGCGTGGCGGCACAAGCGACTTCCCTTTCGGCTTTCATAACTTCCAGAGTCTCTAAAACAGTGCGCCACAGCTCACAAACAGCTTTAATCTCTTTTTTCTCCTTTTCATCTCTATCAGTTGTCCTTTGCCACATCGTATCACCAAATTCACGCCATTCCGTAACCGAAAACAACATATGCGCATCCTTAAAATAACCCCATCTTTGTCCCAACTGAATAAGCCTCTTCAGGAGTTCTGCAGGCGCATCAATCCCTCTCTTAGAAAGGATTCCTGCAAGTAGCACTAAGGCCGCTTCTCCTTCCATTACGCAGTTTTGCAGGTATACCAATCCCTCAGGATGCCTGCAAGTGGCCAGTCCCTGGGAGCTGGAGTGGCGCCACCTCGGCCCGTGCCTGCCCTGCCGCAGCCCCGGGGCAGCACTCCTCCCAGCCGAGTTTCCCAGTCCCCTCTTTAGCTGCCTACCGCAGGCTCGGAGCTCGTCAATGGAGCGTACATCCCCTGCTACCAGATGACGGAGCGGGAGTCGGACCCGGAGAAACGACGGACTCCCAATATGAGTATGGTCGTGCGCCTTTATTATCAGTTCAAACACAGCTTATATAACAGAGCCGCGCAGTCCCGCGATATTTTCCCTGCTTAACAATTGGTTCTACCCGCTGTCCATACGCCCCAAGCCTTAACGTGATTGGTACACACAGGCTGTCCACACAAAGGGGTGTCCCCGCCTTCCGTTTCCGCATTCCCCGGATGTCGTCCATCTTGGACACGTTGCAGCATTCTTTGTTCCTCATACCACGCCCACCACAGGCCTTCCCCTACGTCACAAGCCTGGATTGCTCAGAGGGACCAATCCGTGCCCTTTCTCAACTAACCATGTCTCCACAGAGAGCTCCAGAAAATATGGCTGGATTTTAAAAGGTGACTCAGATAAATTTAGTGCTATTTAAATGTGTGGTTTTGTTTCTGTAGAGTAGATCTAGATGAGTTAAGGTGTGTGTATGTGTTTATATTTATATATACATGTATACATACATGCAGACATATGTATTCATTTAAATGTGTATAATTAAAAAATTCTTGAATTAATAATATATGTCAGAAAAGGTACGTAACACATCATATAATGGATCATATGTTTATAATATAATGTACATCTATAGTGTAGTTTACATGGTTGTCCTATTATTATTATTATTATTATTATTATTGCATTGTTATAGCATCTATTTTACTTCCTGGTTGCAAACCATCTATTTTTAGCTCGCTTAAATGAAGATATATGAAGCAGCTGAAGATTCATAAAGTTACAGAAGGATGAGCATGAATGATTTGTGATAGCAAAATAGTTTAGCATTAACCAACAGAGAAATAAGAAACAGAGGTCCTATGAGGCGAGTGGGAAATACACTCTGGAAGTCACCAGTGCAGAGACCTGCAATTTGCCCCTTCGATATATAGAGCTAAGAAAAGCAGGACTGCAGAACGGAGTTCAGTGTGGAATGGGAAGAAGTATTTTGCTGGTCTGTTTCTGATTTTTACTGAAAAGTCAGAAATTTATTTAATAAGAAGTCCACATTTAGAAATAAATAAATAAAAGCTAAATAGAGGAAAAGACCTAAATTAACAGTAAGCTAAAAGAGTCAGGCCAATCCCTTGTCTCAATTCTATATCCCTGTATATCTTTTGGAGGTCTATCACCTAGTAAACTCAAGAGAGAAGAAAGTCAACTACACCGGAGTCTGTTTCATCAGATTAAGTTTCCTTTAATAATAAAGGGAATAGTAAAGCAATGCAATACTGTTACAAATCTATGTTGTGCTACTGAGTGACGCAACTTTCAACTCATGGTTTAGCAACAAATGAACAGAGTTAAGGCAGTTTCAAACTACCGTTTTTGTTTTTCTCCCAACCACTAGGTCAAACCAGGGGATGGACAAGATTTTGACATTATGCTGAGATGCCCAGATGAATTAATGGGACCTTGCCTGTGGTGCAATATGGGCTGCAGCACTGTCCAGAAACTGTTAAACAGTAGTTCTTCATCTAATGCAGAAATGATTGTGCTGTTCTAGGTCTGCATTACACTGAAGGTCAGCAAAGATAATCATAATAGCTTCTACTAGTTTTAAAATACAGGACTCACCTGCTTATCTCTCTGCTTATATAAGCTTGCCATATTACGGGGATACTCTGGGGAACATCTATACAATCTCAGAAGGATCTATCTTCATTGACTTTTTTATTTAATAATAAAATGATTTAATCTGTAATTCACAGCTCTTTCAGTGATTCTATTCTCTCACCATAAAGCAAACTGAAACAGAAAAGTAATTTTTTTTCCCCCAAGCCCTCCCTAGCACTTTACATTAGGATTTTCTTTCTCAAAAAAGAAAACAGTTCATTCTGTTCCTCCTGACCTGAGTATTTCTATGTGCTGTTGGGCTTGGACCCAGATATTTTCTACCCTACTAACTTATGTTTTGTTAATTTCCTTTCCTGCCTCTCACATGATACTTATCACTTCAGCTGTACTTTACCTGCCATTTAAACCACAGTCCTTTATTTGATTTCTCTTTTATCAAGCACATGTTAATTTCCTTCTCTTGTCCTCTGTGCCATGGCCTCCCCTTTTCTCTAGCAAAATTCTCAGGGCCAAAAGTTACGCCTTTGCTCTCGAGCATTAGGATATTTTACAGAACTTCCCCTCCCTGCTTCAGACCTATCCCTCTTTATCTTTCACTGAACAACAGCACTGCAAACTGAGTGTGAGACAACACAGCTGAATGATTGATGCTCTTGAGGTCCTGAGTTTCTTTTCCTCGTTTATTCCCACAGTCACCCTCCTGAGTTAAGGGTTTCGGTTGGTATCTGCCATGGTGACTAGAAAAACAAGGGTAAGCTGCCAAATCCAGCGACTGTTTTCTTGTTCTCATATTGCGTTTCCTTATCGGTTGTGACAATGTGCCACAATTAATGATAGCAGAAATACCTATGTTTGATACCATATGCATCATACTTAGTGGTGATGGATTAGCAATCAAGAAAATTAATTCTGCCTTTACAAAGTAACATCTGAACTTTGAAGTTAGGCAAAAGCTTTATAGAGCAGCGCAGATAAAAAAAAAAATCTCCTGGAAATGGGATAGCCATGTTTCCATTGTACCTACATAATTTGTTCTGGACTGAGCCCAAACAGAATGGTGTATTTCCCAAGAAAATGCAAGGATCACTTATAAAAAATTGAATTTCATGTAGCCCTGTGATTCTCAGGCAACACTTTAAATGTGAAACCAGTCTCAATTAGCAGGAGTCTGAAAAGGGGCTCAGGACAGTAGAATGTGATGCCAGGAGCACATCCAGACCTCCTGGATGACCTTGGATAAATAGCCACAGTTATTCTGAGCCATAGTTTTTAATCTATAAAGTAGATCCTTCCTTAGTTCATAAATACATTTTCTGAATAAAATTTATTAATAAATTTGAGAAACTTCTATATTGTGGAGAGAATTATGCATGTACCTTGATCGCTAAAATAGCAAAAACCTAATGATGGAAAAAGCTATTCAGTCACTCAGGGCATCCTCCTCCTTACTTCATAGTCTGAAATATCTTTAAAGAATCCCATCTAGAACTAAGACAGACAGACAGAATTTAATGTGGTGTTGGACACTGATTTATGCAGATTCCACCAAGCACAGGTCATTTACCTTACTGGAAAAGATTGTGGGAACTTAACTTGAGGCCCAAAGTTTTCTACAATATTTCTCTTTGCAGATACTATAGTAAAGTTACTTGTTTGAATTAAAATAGTGAATTCTATGACAATTTTATCACCTCAAATCACTCTAGAAAACAGCTTAGATGCTTTCAGGCTTCTGAGACCTCCTGGAAGCTCATTGTCCTGTCATGACAATGGTATTGATTCTGAATAATATCTTAGTGCTCACCGTGACTCTTTGGTTTGTTGCTCTCTTCCTTTTGATGCTAGGACTAGGACTATCTTTTACCTTATTTCAGACAGTTACAAGCTAGATACCACCATTGCAGGCAGCCATTCCTCATTGTCTTTATTCTTAAACTAGTAATTTAGGGAGAGCATAGCATATATATTTAAAATACTTTATACATGCACTTAAGGATGAGAGGGATCTCATCCTGGACTGCAATGACTGTAATTAACTAGATCTCCATTTGTTATAAATGCTGAGGGCTACTTCCTCTGATGAAGGCATTCACCTTTCAAGCATCTCTACACCTATAGCATGAACCCTAATTGTATTTTTTTTTAAGCTATCTCTAAAGTGAGAGCAATATCTAGCGTTATTGGGTATAAATAGGTAGAAACACACACACATAAATGCAACAAACTGAATATGCAAAATCCAGTATTTTCTTTGTTCTATTCTACTATTACAGAATAGTATTTTTCAAATAAAATTAGGTCTATGTTCATGTTGGAAGTTCTGAGAAGCATCCAAAAGAGAATATATTGTGATACAAAACTGGTGAGAGTGAGAAGAAAGTTTTCTGCAGAGGAAAACAAATGCCTGAAGACAGAAAACCAACCAAGTGCATGTGATGCTTTGGCAGATAAGAGGGCACCTCGTCTCTTTCAGATGACAATTTGGGAATGGTATTACCTGAAGACATAATGCCCTTTAGCAAACAGTAACAGGAGAATCAAGGCTTGAATTTTTCATGTGGTGTGACTTCATGTTTGTATTTATTTATTTAATAAAAGATTATTAAAATGTATGGGTCTTTAATAATTAGGCATGGGGTTTTTGGTGGTTTTGGGGTTTTTTTTTTTGTTTATTAGTTTGGAGGTTTTTTAAACATATAAATGTTCTTGGGTTTAGGGTTTTTTTTCCCTTCCTATTTATTTAGTCAGAGATTACTTTTATATAGAGAGATGATGGTGATTAGAAGTTTCTAAAGGAGTTTCCATTCACCATAAATACTGACAGTTTTAACCTGCTGAAAGGTTGTTTATAGCAGTTTATTTTCATAACTGTAGTCCAAAAGTCTGGCTTTTAGAAACAGCAGGGCTGATAAACCATGAAAGAGCAATTTATGGAAGATCCTGTAACCTGGATTGCTGGAAAGAAGGGGAAGTTAAGAATTTTAAGAAATGACCACTATTGATCGCCTCATACAGTGGATGGCATTTTGCCTTCATCTTCAGGATAATTGGACCAGGGGATTACAAATCTATAGCAATAGAAGGCTTTCCTTACTAGACAGTTAATGCACCAGTTAAATCAGCTAGTAGGAATAGCTCCTATGTTGCAGTCTAAGTATGTTTTCATTCAGCTCATTTGCACTTCAAAGCTGAAGTCGATAATTCAGCTCCAAGTAGGTGCAATTGGGGGATATTTACCTTTTGTAGAATATGAATACAAGCTGAGAAAATCTCTAAATTCATTTGCACAGGACATTACCGGTCAGAGTCTGCTACTCAGACAAGCAGCCCAGCTTCCAACTGAAGTCAAGAGGTGAGCTTGTAACTGCTCGTAAATCCCTCAAGGTCTGTGTGTTGTGGCTAAGCAATGTTTACTCACTATTGGTGATCAATTGTTTTTTGCTTAAGAGGTAAGCATAGCCATTGTTTTTTTAAAATGCTAAATAAGTAGTCCCTTCCCTGTCTTATCTCTGGCAGGGTGACTGGAGGCAGGTGCCTTGAACCCAGTTTGTGCAGCGTCCCTCTGAGGGAAGGAGGGAAGGCAGCTCTAGGAAGGCACAAATGAGCTCCTCAAACCATGTGTCAATGATAGGTAAAGCTCAGCTAAGTCTGAAATCAAGGAAATAGAGTCAACAAGGAGGGAAAAAAATAACTCAAGCTGATTCTTTTTTTTCACCCAACATTTTATGACATTTCTTCCAAACAAAACTCCCATCATAGCAGCAATGTAGAAAATCCTTAATTTGTCTTTCCTTATGCCCTCCCTCCCACACATACACACACTCGTACACACACATATTAGATTACTTAGTCTTGTGCAGTACCTGGACAATATTACATCGCCACACATTGTTTTGTGGGTTTTTTTCCTACCTACATTATGTCTTATAGCACAAAGAAATATGCATGCTTTTCAGTGCAGCTTGCAGCTTTGAGTGAAGTATAGAATGAATGTATAGACAGTTTTATCATTCCCATCTGGCTTCATTTTCTACTGCGCTAAAAAATAGAATTGAATCCAGGTTGGGCAGAAATGGTCTGAAGTGTCATCTCCAACAGAAGATGAGGTGGGATTTTTTTAATTCTGTGGTGATGTTTTTCAACATTGGAATGTTTTGCAGATTTAGGGGATGAGAGGAAGATGAGAATGGGACTTTATTCCATATTTTACAGATGGGAAATGAAGCTCTTCAGTTCAAACACCATACCTTTCCCTCAGAGCCCGGCTCTGCGCCAGTACAATCTGAAGCTCACTTCAGTCATTACAGCTGGTATCCGAACATTAGTTTTCAACAATCTGTTCTATATGCTGGCCTTTAAAACTTTTTCCAGGAGAACTATAGCTCCCAGTGTCAAGAAATCAAACTTCATGGCAATGAACCTGATATTCTTGCCAACTATGTAAGGGACCCTTTTTGAATAATCTTCTAATTCTCCCGAGAGCTAAAGGACACAGATAGAAAACCTCAGTACTGAACTCCCATTACTTCAGTAAGAACAACCCATTTTACAATAGAGTGAAAGTGTTGCCTGTGTCTTGATGTTTCCCTTAAGAAATAAAAAATGGAAAAGTAAAGGAGCCAAATTTTCTGCTAGCATGGCATCAGTGAGTTACTGGACAGAGGGCCTTGCTTAATGGATATCTAGGAAGGAGATAACTATGGGTTAAGCAGTCCTAGATGGGCACAGAAGGGGAAGGAATTCAATCTTGGGGAAAAAATACCAAAAGTTAGCAGAAATTGAGTGCTATCTATTTTGATTCGCTGAAGAAACTAATGCCTGTTGAGAAAACTGTTCCAGTGCCATTGAGTTTGACAGAATATAGGTGCAGTGCTTAGATACCTCTGTTGAATCTGGTCTTGAAAAGAAACCCTGGGAAGTCTCAGGAGGCTGAGTGGGTAAGTAATACAATATATTATTTTTGTTAAAAAAAAACCAAACAACAACCACAACCCCCCCCCCAACAAATATGAAAGACAAGTCACTCAGGTGCCGAAAGAAATGCAGTATTATTTGAAAAATATTCCAGCATCTACCAGAAATTGCTACATACCCCAAATATTTTCAACTATTTTGCTACATGGTTTCTTTAGGTTTTGTTCCACGTATGTCTGCATCATTCCAGGCACAACTCAGCAGACCTGTTTTAAAATTGAATGGATCTAGATTATGTGTATATGTAGTCATTTGACCCAGTCTCTCTTCTGCACCATTTCCAGGTACCTAAGAAATGTGAAAATAAAAGCCCTATATTATACTAACTAAAATCAAATTCATTTGAAGTAATTTTAAATCAAAATGGTGTAAAAATCACAATTAATTTTATCTCTGAAAGAACTATCTGTTTTATTTTCAGGATTTAAATTGTTTACCTATAAATTGCTGATCTCCGTGGGTATCAGTGGTAGAATTTCTACTTCATTCAGTAAGACAAAAACCTAGTTTTAATCTAATCCCTGTTTGACATAGACGTCCACATGAAAAAATTCATTTCCTATGTGTAAAATGTTTGATGAGCACCCAGACTGACAGCTTCATCTCAGTCCACATAAAAATGGAGTATCAACTAGTCTGTTATTCCTATAACCTTTTTGGCAGGGGTCATTTCTGAAACAAAACTTAATGTCACTTCAAGTGCAAATGTAGGAACTTTCGATATTGAAATGTATCATCCTGCTACTTGTGATGGGTAACATTTCACTGCTTATCAAACATTTTGTCCAATGGTACTGTGACAACGCTTGGAAGGAGAGATGGAATAAATTCAGGCTTGCTGGCAGTTTATTACTGATTTAGATAAGAATTGAAGCCCTGTGGTGTCTTTTTACTAATATTAACCATCATCCTCATTGTATCATTGTAAGAAAATAGTGGGGCAGCTTCTAACCACCATGATCTCCCCTCCGTGGTTACATGCACAGGGCTCCAGGTAGGAGCAGATTCATCTCCTGTTCTGCAACGCTTTCTATTCAAGAGGGTCTGTAAGCTGCAGTGATTGCAGTTCAAGCTCTGTATAAGAAAGCCCTCTCCAGAGTCAGCCCTGAGCTAGGTCGGTTGTCCTTAGAGCTTCAGTCCAACCAGGGCCAACTCAGCTCAGAGCCTCATGGTGCTTCCCAAACAGTCTCAGCTCTCTCATAGCCTTTCTGATGGCCTCACACCAGCCTCCAGGTTATGTTCAAAAGTGCACGTAACCTATTCCTCCTCTCTGAATCAAAACTGACCTGTATTTTCTTTTCTAAAAAATTATTATGCATCTCAAAAATAAAACACGCCTTGCTCATTCTCCCTGTTCTCTAACAGCAAAAATCTCATTCCATTAGGGAATATATATCCATGTAATATTCTCAATTACTCTTTGGACCTCTCCCTGTGTTCACCAACCAGTCACAAAGACAGATCTCTGCTTTTAAGGTTCAGACTTGTGAAGGCTGAGACATAATAACTTGAATGGAGGACAGCACTGTCATTCTTGCAAAACCAAAGATTACAGACTGCCGTTTCCGAGACTCTAACCTAATTCTTAATTTCTTCCCCCCACCCTGTGTGGTTTAGGTTATTTTTCTGATCCTGTTCACATGTGGAGGAAAATTTAGTGAATGAAAAATCAGTCCAGATTTGAGCATATGTGTGACTTTCCTAGCCCTCTTCCATGGGCTTTGGTTATGGCACATAGTTGATAAAGCTTTTATGTTTTTCCCAGTGGAGCTGCAGCTGTGTATGAAGACAAAATAAATAAATATATAACTATAGCAGTAATGGAGGTTATTTACTTTGTATAGATTTTTTAAGTTTAGGTGCAGATTGCTGAGAGTTACTAACTGCCTGAATTCTGTGTTATTTAATAGGCAGTTTCGCTTAACTAGGTTCCTGATTGGAATGGCCCAGTACAGAAAATGTAAACATGATGCCTTACTTAGAAAATAGATCACTTAGTTCCCAGTTTTTATCGGGTTCTTTTCAGCTTTTGGGGTTCTTTTACAGCAGGGAAGTCCTAATTTGACAGTGTACAAAGGTTTTATTGGTTTTTTCATAGGAGTTTTGTACAGTTATTTGTATACACATAAACATCACCCCAATTTATCTACACAAGAGAGTAAACATGTTTTAAGCTATTGGACCACTGTGTGATAACTGAAAAGTTTTCTTGATCTTTGAAAAAAATATCCACACCATATAAGTTGAAGAAGGAAAGGAACGTGGATTTAAAATATTTTCGAATCTAAAAATTAGTTATACAGGTACATTTGTAAAATATTTTTTTATTAACCAACTGAGAACACTTCTTACCTTTCATAGATCTGTTCCTTTGTTTGCTTCATTCTCCTGTTTCCTGTATATGTTTGGCTTCTGTGCAGACTACATCTCACATGAGACCTCACAACTTCCTTTCTCTTAAAGTGCTTCCATGACTGTAATAGTTGTCACAGTATGTTATGTGGTATTGCTTTAAATCATAGACTGTGTTCTCACCAAGAATCTCTGGTCTGGGGATTTTCACAACTTCCCGGAGAGAATATTTTAAGCCTAATAAGCCCAGCTGATGAGGATGTTCCTCCCAACATCCCACTACAATTTTCCATTTCTTTGTTATGATGACTTCCTGGTTGTTAGACCATCTGCTCATCATTCTAATTATGGCTCCTCCCTTTGGTGTTTAGAAACTTCAGATATTAAAAATATCTGGTTAGCGCTCATATTGGCAAACCTTCACTCAATCTCTGATGATGGGGCTAAGTTTTCTTTATAAAATCCCACTGAAATTGCTTGTGATTGGTTTAATAGAGGTGTAGACTATTTGTGAAATTCAGTAGCCTTTGAGAAAGAGTGCAAATATTTCTTTAAAGTCATTCCAGTGATGTTGGTAAAACTGTTTGGATACACATAAATCCTGATCAGAAATATGTTTTTTGAAATACTTATCTTCTATTACTAAAGGACACGTAACTATTAATTAGTTATACACACAGCTGTATTAAGATAGTCTAAATTACACAACAGCTATTTTGTTTTAATCTAAAATCTTTAAAATTGTCATCTAATCTATAAACAGATCCTGAGAAGGAAGAACGGTTTGAGGCAATGTACTGGGAAGCAATCCTTACTTTTCACTGAGTCATCTTTAGTGCAAAAGTTCAATATTTTATTCTTTTTCTTTTCTCATTTGACAATGAAGCTTAGATTTGAAAGCTCCATTTTAAGAAGCAGGGATACATTTTTGGAAAGAGTTCTACTTCTTTGTTCCTAAGCAACTGCTAGAACAAACTCACCTTTCAAAATCTTATTTCAGTCATCTAGAAAAAAACCCACACCCAACACACACACCCCCCCAAAAAAAACCCCAAAACCCAACCAAACAAAAAACCAAGCAAACCAAACAAACAAAAAACCAAACCCACAAAAAAATCAAAATCAACAAAAACCCAAAACCACAAAAAACCAAACAAACAAAGCAACAAAAAACCTCCAGACCAAAACCAAACATCTGTTTAATATCTCTTAAATAAGCAGTAGAATCGCTATGTCAGTACCCACTGATGGGGGTCTGCAAGTAATGAAGACAAGAGGCAACAGATTTCATGGTCTTACATGCTAACCTTCAAGTGAGAAAACCTAACTTCTTGGCTAGACTGATACTGATCTGCTCTGACACCATGATTCTATTTCATCTCCCATATTTTATCCAGTTTGATTATAAGTTCATTGACCCAACGACTATTTATCCATATATAGAGTATCCAACAAGCCTCTGAACTTGGATAAGGCCACCAGATACTGTTATAGTAATCCATTACTCTTTTGAGGTCAGATTGGTTGACCTAATGGACCTTCCCAGCCATCAGCTCAATGGATAATGACTGCTTCATAACAATCAGTACCACTTTGGAAAGACGTTTTAAGGAATAAAAGAGGCTAAATTCATAGCCAATGTTATCTACATGAAGTGATGTGACCAGCACTACCCTGATCATTTTTATTGCTTGTCTCTCCAATGTACTGATGGAATCATTATATTCGCAAAACTGTTGTTGGCATTTCCCTTTACTATCTCTGACAAGCCCTTTTGTGTCAATGCCATTGCTTTTAAGGGATGCACAACCAGTGTTTCCCTTTGTAGCAAGCATGTTTCTAATGCACTCTTTGATGTATCCAATGATAGTGTCATGCATACTGACACATCGTACCACTTCAGCAGTGGAAGCTATGTCTGTCTTAAAGTTTTGTCCAAAGCTTTTTGACATTCTCCCTCCCAGCAGTGTTTTCACATTTTTTACTTTCAATTTTTCCCATCAGGGCTGCGCTTAGTAGGGATTTGTAGTGGTTTTTTTTTTTTTTTCTTTTCTTTTTTTTTCTTCTTTTTTTTTTGGTGTTTTTTTTTTAGCTTGATGTTGTGTTTACATGCCATGGACAGATGACAAAGGTGCTCTTGCGGCTCACTCAGCTCAGTCATAGCTTGGCTCCCTCCCAGAAGTCTATCCCTGTCCAAGCAACTGACTCATAAGGTGAGGAAAGATAGATGTTTAGAGACTAAATTTAAAGATGTTGAACAGTCAGTGCCTATTATAAACAATGTGCTTGGTTTACAGCTTCTCTGTAAATCAAAGGAGCATCTTTCCCATGATCCATTTCAGGACCTGCAAAATTTTCCAGGTAATATAAGTTGCTTAAATGCCTCGGGCTAAGAGGTGAAATCAAGTAATGTTTCCCTCAAAAAAATTGAAATTCTCATAAGAATGGGATTGAACACACATATAAAATGATTACATATGTCTGATGTATACATGACAGTTATCTCTTTGTCAAGTTAGCATTGTATTGGGAGTTTCTGTAAACCAGGAATCCTGTTTTACTATTGTTTTTGTTTTATCAATGAGTGTTTCATGTTTTTTGGATCAACTTTCTACAGAAAATCAGATGTAAAAGCCAAGAGGAAAAGGGACAGTAAAGCAGCGATTGTCTAAACTGGAATTCCATTCTGACTGATCCTCAACTGATTTTTTATGTAGCTGTGGAGCAGATAGTTCTGTATTTCTACATCTTCAAGACTTACTAGCACCTCACTCTTGTGTGGTTGAACCAGCTGAAAACCGAGAGATGCTCAGGCGGACGTGTCAAAAGGAAGACTCAAGCGTCCAGCTCCTGTCTCACATGCCACAGCAATGGGGACAGTACTTCACAGGTTTGCAGTGCAAGCTCCATGAGCTCCATGCTCCCATGTGTCAACACAGCCAGGCAACCTGCCACTGAGCTGTGGCTTCTATGAAGCCATGGGTCACAAGGAAAGCTTGTGGATCTGTGTCCAAACAAAAAGAGAAATCTGTTTTGCCCGGTCCCGACTGCAGAACAGTGTCATGCTTCTTCATGGATAACCTGCTAGATCTCACATGCTAGGAGGTAAAGCTGAGATTTTTGCTCCTAGAATGTGTCAATAACAGTGTTTTCGTGTGCCTTAAAAAGTTTGGGAGGATTAATGGTTGCAGGACTGTAGTAACAAGCAGCCCCTGAGTTTGGTGATCACTGTTCTCTACAAGGCTAAAAGATATTCTGGGTCTACTGGTTTGTTATACAGATTAAGGTCATTTCATTCTCAAATGCATATTGAGGCAGAACACTGGGTAAAAGGTGTGCCTGTAGGCAGATTCACACTAGGAACATGGCACAGAGGGCTCAAATTCAGCTGTCAAAGCTGACTATAACTTAAAGCAATCCTTTCTGCTTCAGCTACTGAAAAGCAGAAATTTATAACTCAGGTTCAGTGTTTTGCTAATGCAATTTCTAGGACACCACCAAATAGGTATGAGTTGCACTGCATAAGGCACCTGCACCAAGCTGAGTAAGGCTGCATGCCTTTACATCACACTCCCCATAGCATAATAGAAACATGTCTTAGAAAACTGTTTTACCAGAAAGTCTACGCAGTTATGAGAAACTTGCCCTACAGCTCTCTTGGAATGGTCCTCACTGCCAGCGTCACTCACTGCTAAGCATCCCTCTGTGAGCCTGAACCACAAAGTATGTGAGTTAGTTACAGTTCCTGATTGTGGTAATTGGTTCTTATTTCAAGCTATAAAGACTTGCGCTATTTTCCTTTCAATAGACCATCCTGATTTAAATCTAGTATCACCCAAAATAGCAGGCAGGCACCAGCAGTACTAAGGGACGTATCAGAGCTGTCTGAAGGTTACTTTAATATTTGTGCAAATGTACCCCAGAAGTTACAGGGTTTGTCCTATTAACCCTGCTCCAGACGTGGAATGGGACAACTAATAATTGTACTCAGTATTTAGAAACAATCCTGCTTGTGTAATTTCTGCCATTTTTCCCGCTTGTCCTTTTATCGTTCACAGCATTTGCATGAGGACAGGATCTTCATTTCAGAGGAGTCCATCTGCTCGGGCTGCTCATTCTCTTCCTAAAGTTATAAACCTCTATTTGCAACATCATAATCCTCTCACCACGGCAACCTGCGGTGAGGTCACAAGTGGAGGATTGTGACTTCAGGTGGGGAAATGAGCAGCAGGAGCAGATGAACTGTTAAGAAGCAAAGATCCCATTTTCATTGCAAATGTCCTTTGCATTAAAGAATGAGGCTAGGAAAAGGCAGCCAAGGGAGGACACTGAAGCAGAAAACCGTGCACACAGAAAGCATATTCAAATGCTTTAAACAGTTGCATACGGTGAACTAGTTCTTGGAAGAGCAATATCTTAAGATGTAAAACAATTAGCTACTTCCAATCATGCTGAGAATTAAGGATGAACATAGATTCCTTAGAAACATTCACTTTTTCTTTCTTCTTTTCTTTCCTTTTTTTTCTCTTTTCTTTTCTTTTTTCTTTTCTTTTATCTCCTCTCCTCTCCTCTCCTCTCCTCTCCCCTCCCCTCCCCTCCCCTCCCCTCCCCTCCCTTCTCCCCTCTCCCTTCTCCCCTCTCCCCTCTCCCCTCTCCCTCCTCTCTCTCCCTCCTCTCTCTCCCTCCTCTCTCTCCCTCCCCTTCCTCTCTCTTCTCTTCTCTTTCTTCTCTTTTCTGTCTGACCTTTCACCAGAGAATTGTAGCTGATGGGCAGCCCTAGAGAGTGAAATCCCTCCTTTCATGCAGAGCAGCAGTTGAACCATAAGCATCAGAAGCCTAGGCTTTTCCCTCACTGCCATGCAACAAACCTTGCATTGGGATCCAGGAGCCCACATCTTGGTGCTGGGGAATATCACACTGACAGTTTCTTGTAACAGATTGAACAGAAACTGCTGCTAAATGAGCAAACATAAAAAAATAACAAGTAGAGACCACTTCTGTGAACTATACTGCACCCCAAATTATGAGATAATAATGAGTACATAGGCCAAGTTATGATCAGGTCTCTTATTGGGTATTTTTTAATTGTTTCTTATTTATTTTTGTAAATATAAAGGTTTTTCTGTATGATAAGAAAAGCTCACAGTTGGATTTTCAAAACTTTGAAGAGTATAAATATACAATTCATGGGAACTAAGCCTTTAATATTCAGAAACAATCTTTATCTGTCTTGCCTGGCTTCTTTCTTGGTCTGCAAGCCCCATTTTGGTCCAAGCAGCACAGGTCTGAACCACGAGAAACTTCAATTCAGCAGAGGCAAGTTGTGTTTACTCAGGTACATCTGCAGTCCAAATGGAGCCCTCCTGCTTCACACAAGAATCCTGCTGCCTGGGGGAAGGCAGGCATCTCTTACACAAGTGAGCCACTGGCAGCAATACGCGCAGGCACCAGCACACAGACACACACATGTACCAATTGCAAGTCCAAAGCAGCTGGGGATGGAAGTCCAAACCCATTCTGACAGTAAAGTCAGCACTTAACTGCTTCTGCATTTTGCTACTCAAGGACAAGGGAATTTGATCCATGAGATTCGAGTACCATAAAATGTCCCCTAGTATGTCTAATGCATCATGTTGTGGTACAAGGTGCAGAGTGAACCCCAGTTGTCACAGTGCTATGTGTGAATTTGGTGCCCTGGAGGAGAAGGATTGCCACAGGGGATATCACACTGGGAACTGGCTCTGCCTGTTTTGACTTGAAAAAGGAAGGGGAGGAGTGGGCCAGAGAACATCTGACATTTTTTCTCTAGCTCTTTTGAATACAAGATACATTAGCTCTGGCGAAAAGTCACCCAGCCTGTGTGAGTCCTGACATGCTCCCTGATGAGAGAAGGTGACATGACTCTTTGACATTCAGGTTACTGGTCTGTAATCTCTACTTAAAATTGAATATTGTACATTGCACCCCGCCAGCACAGCCAGAATCCTGATAAATTTTGGATGCTACTGTATTTGGATTTCATTTTCCCAGGGAAGAGAAGGGTTAGTTGGATTTCTAGTTCATCACTGGTTGCAGATTAAAGGAAGCTAAACTTTTTTTTTTCTTCTTCTTCTTTAACGGTTAATAAAACCTGTGGGTTTGTTTTTTGGGTTTTGGGTTTTTTTTAAGAAAAGGTAGGCAGGGAGATATTTTATGTCAACACACTTTTCAAGAATCTTCTGCAACTGAAGAAAAGGCATTTTTTGCTTACCCATCACTTGTTATTAACTTTTTTGTTCCCCCAATATAAGGAAGAAGAAAATGCTATACAGATGCCACACTGCATAACAGCATAAGTAACAGGAAGATTTTGGACAGAAGGGAGGGAAGGTCAAATTCACCTAAGCAAACAGCCAAGGCAAAGAAATGAATTTAAACTTTACATTAAGCCCTGGTGTGTTATTGCATTTTAGGTTATTGCCATTTGGTGGTTGGTTATATATATATACATACCATATTTATACAGTATAAAGGAAAACCTGTCAAAAGGAAGACAGGTGTAATTAACTCCTTAGGTGCCACATGTTATGCATCTTTGCAGCTGTGAATTTGTATGGTTTGAAAAAGTAAGACCTTTGGTCCAAGCCACTTGTATTAATTATTGGGACAGATAAGGAGCTTTCCATCAGTTTTTTTTTCATCACAATACAAGCTTGTTCAAATGGTTATGGATCTGAGGATCTAAATCTTAAAATGTTAGTGACACAGAGGGACTAAATGATGCAGAAGGATATTAAAACTACATTAAAGGGATGATAGAAACTGATAAGCCTTGGTGTTGCTTGTCAGCTTGTATTTGACCTAGTAGTAGTACCTTGAACTTAACACCTATGAAGGTGAAATCCACATTTGTTTAAGTGGCAGATAATGAATGCTGTTTCTTGACTACAGCTTTCCAAATACACTAGTAAAGGCACTGCTGCAGTGGTGTGTGTTCCAAAGCTTGCAATGATGGGCAATATACATTAAACAGCAGGAAATGCTGAGCTTAAAGAAAGCCTGAAGTCCTAGAGGCATCCACAAAGGTAAATTTGATCCCTTTATAATACTCGAGTGAATTAAAGGAGAAATAAAGGAAGAAGAAATGACTCATTAAAGAAGCCACCATGTAAGGAACACCAGTTTTAGTAGAAAACATCTTTAAGAGGCTTGTAACAGCCTTAGCCCCAGTATATGGAAGTTCCAAATAAATAAGGAAGAAGGAAGGAGATGATATCAAAAGACTGTCATTCAGCTTTTTTTCTCTGCCCCAAAGTTTCTAAGAATCAAAAGAAAGAAAAAATAAAATAGCTGAAATTGGTGTGAAGAACCATGAAATCTCTAAATGACTCCTGAAGACCATGAGTACCTAAACTCCCTCTTTTCCTCTTCCTATGGTCCATGAACAAAAGATGAAGCTCAGAACTTCAGTTGTCTTCTTATACCTGAAGAACAACACATATATCATGTAAGAAGTTCTGAAGATCTTCCCCTGTATGTTGTGTCCTTGCAGTAATGTGCTTTCTTCTTATTACTTTTTTTTAACTTCAGAATAAAGAACCAACCTCCCCTTTTCTTCCCATCCTAAAATCTGCATTGTTTTGCAACATAAATCTGGTATGTTTAGAAACAGAAATGAAAAAAAACCAACCACTTTTCAGGTGTCTAAAAAGTACGTCTGATATGCCAGTCTCTGCAAAGGGATCCTAAGTCATTGGAAAAACTTTTTCCTAATTTTTTGAAAAATGCCACCGAGGTGGTCTTTCCAAGGAAAGTTGTCATTGCTGTGTCAGTAAAAGCTTATTCTTTTTTCTCATATACATACAGCAGTTAAATTAGTATTGACGCTGACATTTGAAATGCTGTATCACTTTTCCTCAGCTGGAACTGTGCTGGCAGTTCCTCCTGTGGATAGTTTTGCAGCAAACAGTGGAAAGCCCTGTACACTTTCTAATTTTTTTTGACACAGCCTGCAAGAAACACACACATATGCACATCCTTCTTTTATAATGAAGCTAGTTTTCCCACTCACAGAACAGTGAGTTACCAAAATCAACATAATCTGAAGCACAAACCAATAAGTTAGCAGGGAATTTTCTTTTACCTCACCAGGGGCTTTTTTACATGAAAACTTCTAAGAAGTAACCAATTTCTTCTTTCTTTACTGTTTGTTCTATGAGTATATGTGAATACCAGGACGCACTTGTAAGCTTATACGCCCAACAGTACACACATCCCTTCTGGTTTCGTGCAAAAGGCACTTCCTACACAAAACCAAAGTAGTCCATCATGCTCAGAATTATTGCTTGAGATCCCAGAATATTTTACTGATGGGAGCAGAAGGTGGCCTTTTAAAATGTATTCAAACATGAAAATAAACACCTGAAATTGATCTAGAAATGTAGTTAGAAGACTCAGGATCCTAATTCCATTTGCTCTCCAAAAGTGGTTACATACTTCTGTAATTCCTATTAGGTGCCTCCCTGCACCTTTGGCACCTAAATGCAGCTGTAAAACTGACCATTAAGCCCTACTTCTTCCAGGAAGCTGGAAAACTGCCTTTTCTATTGTATAATTATTTCTATTCCAATTCATGAAGCGGGAGGAAACATAGGTCCCTAAACCTGTTACTGATACAGATTAAAAACATCCCAGCTTGTATGCCAGATTTGAGTGACAATTTAAGAGAAAATGAGGAATTCTGCTGGGGGGTGGGGGGGGTGGGGTGGTGGGGGGGGTGGAGGGGGGGGAATAAGAAAAAAAGAGAAAGACAGACCACTGCCTCAAGATT
>JAVJGI010000055.1:352224-410697 GCA_035590275.1 Ibycter americanus | reverse complement strand
GAGCTGCTCCCCGCGGGCTGGGGGCACGGCCTGCCCCGCCGGGGGCTGCCCCGCGGGCTGGGGGAGCCTCTGCTGCGGCGCCTGGAGCCCCCCGGCCTCCTCCGGCCTGGCCCGGGGGCTGCGGGGCTGCTGCTCTCGCATGTTCCCGCTCCTCTCTCTCCCACTGCAGTTGCTGTTGTGCAGCAGCTGTCTTCCATTCTTAAACACATTGCCCCAGAGGCGCTGCCACCGTCGCTGATGGGCTCAGCCTTGGCCAGCGGTGGGTCCATCTCAGACATGGGGACAGCTTCTAGCATCTTTGCACAGAAGCCACCCCTGTATCCCCCCCACTACCAAAACCTCGCCATGCAAACCCAATACAGGGGTAAATCATATATTTATCAGCAAAATGGCAGCTAGGAGCCACTGTCACTGCCCATATATAAAGAAAACAAGATGAGTTTTTGAGAAATCCTTCCATCCCTAAAACCCAGACAGAACCTCTGTTATGTGCTTTACGGTAACATCCAAGAAAGTATATTAATGCCAGAAACACTGGGTTTCTGTTTTAGCAAGGGATAATCACTTCACGTGAACTCCGGTAAGGGATTTGATCTTTTTAAAGGTCTTTTCCCAGTGTAAAGATATTAATCATTTTAGAATTTTAGATTTTTTTTTTTTTTTTTTTAAATAGGACAAAAATCTCAGGACACTACTTATATTGACTATCTCTGACAAAATCTTTTGCTTTCTTCCCATTCTTTTGGAACTCCATACTTTTCTACCTCATAGGAAAGAGTTGGCAAAATACAAACAGGGGCAGGTCTGCTTGCTTAGCACCTCACTAAATGATCTCCCACCACCTTGCCATCAGGAGAACACATGCCAAGCCTGTTTACTTGTAATTTCCCTATGAGGTAACTTCATGTGGCATTCATTTCAGTAAAGGTTTTAACTTGACTTCACCAGGCCACTTGCTTGATCTTCTCAGTCTCCTCTTTTTAATTAATATATTAAAACAGCTGTACACTGATACATAGGAAGGTACCTTTGGGTGACTACACCTTCCTGGTGAAAGGAAAAAGGATGTTAGGTGAAGGAATGCACAGCTCATTAAGAGTTCGAATAAAGCAATAGCTGGGACTGAAGGCTGAAACAAAAAGGTTGTTAGAGATGGATGAATTCGGGGACTGGAGGAAGCAACTCTGTTGTTATTTTACATATGCTGAGTAAGGAGACTTTCTATTTCCTTCCTGTGTCTGTAACCCTCCAAATTCTGGAGACTAACTTCCAGCTAGTGACTAGTGTCCATAAATTGCTTACTGCAACAGTCATCTTCCTTTTAAAATGTAACCCAAGGGAAAGATATCTTTGAATGTAAATGGTAGATGAAATATAGCGTCCTACAGATAAGACTCATCATAGCTTTTTGTTATTTTGCCAGGAAGGTCACATTTATGACCAGCATTTCTGAAGCCCAAATATTTGAACTGGAGATGAAATTCTGTTGGAGTTACTTAACTGAACAGTAAAATGTCATCTTTTCAATCCAATGAGTAGAAACGGTATGATTTTGCATCAAAAGGAAATTGTCACGATTAGGGTGGAATGACATTTGAGAACTTCACAATTTCCTGAGTCATTCTGTCAACTTGGATGTTTCTCAGCAAGGTATTCTATAATGGGAGCCGTATTTATGTATTTTACACTTCCTAGCAAAAGATTTTGCTGATTTCCTCTACTCTGCTGATTTATTACAGAATAGTTGGTCAGATTGACAACAGATATATGCAGGTATAATCAGGGGAGATATTGGCAAATGACACCAATGAAGGGAAGGTGTTACAGGGGGTTAACACTGTGTGCTGTTAAAATGGTTGCTTCATTAAACTGCAGATGTGAGTTCTTAATAATGGTTTTGGATGCTCTTTAATATTAAAATTTGCAGGAATGATTTAGTTTCAGATTCAAATGAAAATCAAGTCCTTTGTGCCTTGTATATCTATTCATTAAAAGGTAGCAAATGGGAATGTTGCTGTGGGAAAAAGGTGACTTCAGACCTTCAAAATGCTGGCACATCCACGAGCAGAGGCTGATCATCTAAATTGCCTGTTTAGTCAGCTTCAAAGTATGTGGAAAACTTTCACATCAACACTCCCATCATTGAATTTGAAAGAAACATATTTTGAATACATCCAAAGACGACTCAATAAGCATGCCTCTTGGACAGGTTCTTTGGAGGAAGAATGTAATGGTCAAAGAAAATACTAATGGCGAGGAATTTGCATGTGGCGGAGAATAAGGGGCATACTCTCCATTTTTGACTTTGAGCTCTGTTAAACATCATCAGGTGTTAATTTACTTGTTTTTGACAGAAAGGGTTCAAAGAACAGGGTAAAACTAGAGTAACAGTGACAAAGGTACATGCTTGTCAAGGGCATAATTCAGAAGCAGGCACTAGACATAATTAGCCAGTGACATATGCATTGTTTCAGTACAGGGAATGAAAATAAAGAACAGACATTAATCAGAATGATAATTAGTCAATGATGCAATAATGGTGATCTAACTGTACTTAGTTAGAACACCTCATGTCCAGGAAAATATCCAGGTAGTCACCATTTTCATACTGATTATATCATGAAAAATGAGGGTAATGATTCAGGTCTGGCAGCCACAGGGTTCTCCTGTGCTGAGAAACTAATAAATGGACACTAAATCTTGATATACTTATCACATTGGGGCTGTCAGGAGTGCATAATCTTCTCCAGAAAAGTTTCCTTGATCATTCAGTGCACCACAGTTTACTTTTCCCACTTGACTAGCACTTTAATAGCATAAAAATACTTAGTAATACATTAACACTTCCTTTGGTTATTATGTTTCTGACACACTCAAATAGTCCTCTTTTCAATAGCAGAGGGTGCCTTAACTAAGAAGGGCCAGACTAATTTGGGCACTATTATTTGCACTATAGGGGCGCACTGTGGTCTCATGAGCTCCTTGAATTTAGATTTTGGCACAGGCATGTTACCAGTTGGATTGAATCTGGGAAGAATTTTTTATTCTCTCCACCTGCTCTACATATTGAACAAGAAGAGTTATTACTTGCTTCTGCTATTGATGAGAATTAAATTACTTCCCTATACCTCCAAGCAGGAAGGAAGCAGGGTAGTTATTGCACCTACAGGGAGTGCTTCAGTTTTGGAAAGCTCACCTATCAGAAATCCAGGCAATCTTAACTTTCTCTAAAACATTTTGTCATCATTTGAAAATAGGGGGGTGGTGGTGGTGGTGGTGGTGGTGGTGGTGTGCTGGTGGTGTTTCTTTTTCTTTTTTTCTTTTTCTTCTTTTTTTCCCCTTCCCCATAGCGGCAACCACAAAGCTGAAAATGAATGGTCATTCACAGGTAGTCAAAAATTAAAACACTCATTTATAAGCTAACCTATAACTAATTTTGAGCAAATACAGAAAAATTAAGAGCCACCACACCCTCTAAGGAAAAGCCTATTTTCTCTGGGACATCTTTACGAGTCTTTGCTTTTTAGCTTGTTTTTTGTTGATGGTTCTGGTTTGGTTTTGGTTTAGATTGGTTGGTTGGTTGGTTTTGTGGAAGAGAAAGAATGTATCACAAGACCTGTCAAGTTTCTTACACCTCTAGGAAAATATAATTATGATATTCCTCCTCTACCACAGCACCTGCTCTGGATGAGTGCATTCTTATGCAAAGCACCAGAAGAAAGTTCAGAGGCATTTCCCAGTTTTTCATTGCCTAAACTATTCTGGAATGATAAAGCTAAGATTCTTGATTAAAGTAAGGCTTTTGATATTTGATATGACACTGTGAAACAACCTAGATCAAAAACTACTTCATGTTTCCATTAAAAACCTAAATGAAAACAGAAAGTTTTCCAGTGCAAAGTTTCATGCTTGGCAATCAACCAGCCGTATAGCCACAGGCATGGGAATGACTGTTCAGGCAGAAGTTCATGCTGAAGGGACAAAATAATGTAGAAACAGGAATATTTTCATGGGGACACATGAAAATCTTCAGACATACTCAGTGTTGATAAAGTCTCAGATGGGTTTTGAGCTGGGTTTGTCTGGAAATACTCTGGGAATTTCTCTCTCTGAAGATTTGTAAAGGCATATTGTGCAAGTCCTTCCAGGAATGATTGTGTTATTTATTATAATACATGACCTGAGAAGGCATTAGGGCAAGGGAGGGAACTTTTACATTTATTTACTGTGTTTTCTGATTTCTCTACTAAATTCCAACCAGGAAAAAAATGCAATCATGTAAGTGGTTCTTTCCACACATACCTAAAGTGATGTACCTCTGTAAAGTACCTCTAGATATATGATGTGATTTTCCAGGTCACATCCATATGAATACTCCTGTACCATTACTTACTTATGTGCATGTATGTGTTTGGGTGAAATAAAACAGATCAAGCCTAGTCCAGAGGTGTGCTCCTCTGTTCATAATAATGCCACTGACACATCCCACATCCTCTCAGGACATGTATCACTGCTACGAGGGACCCATTCACTTTTAGCTCCATATCTCTTTGTTCTTAGACATAATAGAGTTTTGCTTGGGTTTTTGTTTGGTTTTGGCAAACTTTTCCAGATAATACCAATAACATGGTATAACATGAAAGTCATTGCCTTTCAATTCTGTTTTCTTCCCTTCTAATGGAGTACCTCTTTTCCCTGTTTAAATTCCCCATTTATCAACCACTTAAATACCTTGTGAGAGAATGAAGCCAACTAATTGTCTGTTTGATTCCTTGGCTCACTCAGCTGCTTAAGGATGTCTTCTTTATTTCTCAGCATTTCTCATTATAGACAGAACATGCAGTTACCCACGCACAAGTACGGCACCTTTGTCTCTGAAGCAATGGCGCTTAAACTCCAGGAAATTTTAATAGAGTAGTCCACATTCAGCCTCTCACTCTTCTCTAAATACCTACTGTGAATGAGCTTTCTCTTTCCTGCTGCTTTGAAATGAACAATTAAAGGGAGTTCAACCTTGAGTAAGCCTCGGAACACATGGGCATTTCTGGGCTTGATGGAGGATGTGTCATTGTGTCTTGTCAGCATTTGGTTTTATTTCTCACAATATGATAGTAATTTTCTTTTGTGCAATCCATAGAAGGGACAAAAAAGAACAAATTCTGGTAAAAATAGATTGTTGATAACGATCTCCGTTTACAGAATGTTTTAACCATTTGCTGCTAATCCAAAACTGAGACATTTACCACAAAGGAATTCCATTCAATAAAGGGGCAAACGACCACAGCTGAAACCTGAGAGATTTTCACACACTACTTAATTTTTCCACTCCCATTTTCTCCCCTGATTGAATTCCAGCAACTACTCCTATCTACACTGTCTGATTCAAAACCTATCAAAGTCAATGGAAATGGTCACATTAACTTTACTGGGCTTTGGTCCAGATCCTGAGCCATATGGAGCTTGAACCAACCTTGACCTTAGCAGAGATGAAACAAGTCACCTCCGACATCGTATCAGTAGTTTTCTACAATCCATCAGTAAGATGTGTCACATATGCAGCATGAGTGAATCCACCTGCCAAGAGTGATACTTTTGTGCTCCTGGCTGGTGGCCAGTCTGGTCAGTCATGCTATTTTCCCTGTATGATACGAGAAGTTATGCATATTAGGCATTTTTTGCTCCTATTTAAAAGTGACAGCCTGGGTTCTAACTTTGCATTAACTGCTCATAAAGTTCTGCAAATTTTCTCCTTTCTTTTGTAATTAGCACATTAATGGTCTTCAGATGGTTCAGAGCAATGCTGCAGAAAGTTTGGATGACTAGCAGACCTTTCTATTGTCACTGCTGGTGAATGTTTTACAAAAGGTAATGCAATTAAGAAATATTCATACAAATTATAAGAGGAAATGAATTGTGGTTTTGAGTTAAATGGCAAAGTATTAATACATTCCTCACAGCAGAACGTCCTTGCATCTTTAGTACACTCAGGTCATAAGTATGCAGCTTAGGTTGCCACTGAGCCATAATTCACCTCAGTGGGTCAAGGGAATAGTGCCCTAAAACTGACAAAGAATTTACAAACTGTACATCACATGTGCAGTGAAAAATGATCACAGTCTTTTAGTCATAATAATAAACATCAGGAAATTTTGCCTAGCTTGTATCATCTACATACCTCTTACTGAAGGATTCTTTTGCATGATTGTCCCGGTTTCAGCTGGGATAGAGTTAATTTTCTTCTTAGTAGCTGTTTTGGATTTGGTGTGAGAACAATGTTGATAGCACACTGATGTTTTCTACTTGTTGCTAGGTAATGTTTACACTAAGTCAAGGAATTCTCAGTTTCTCAGGCCCTGCCAGTGAGAGGGCTGGAGGGGCACAGGGAACTGGGAGGGGACACAGCCAGGACAGGTGACCTGAACTATCCAAAGGGATATTCCATACCACAGAATGCCATGCTGAGTATATAAGCTGGGGGAAGAAGAAAGAGGGGGGGACATTCGGCATTATGGCGTTCATCTTCCAAAGTAGCCATTACGCGTGATGGAGCCCGGCTTTCCTGGAGATGGCTGAACACCTGCCCGCCGATGGGAAGCAGTGAATGAATTCCTTGTTTTGCTTTGCTTGTGTGCGTGGCTTTTGCTTTACCTATTAAACTGTCTTTATCTCAGCCCATGGGTTTTCTCACTTTCACTCTTCCGATTCTCTCCCCCACCCCACTGAGGGGGGGGGGGGGGGGGGGGGCGCGAGCAAGCAGCTGTGTGGGGCTTGGTTGCCAGACGGGGTTAAACCACAACAACGATGCATCCAATTCAATAATAGGCTTGCAGGAAATCAGTTTTTTCTTCCCACGGGGATTTTCAAGGTTTCATAATATTTTCCTGTTCAAAGTAATTGACAAAATTAAAAAAGTCAAAAATCTCAAAAATGCCCCTGAAAATGTACTGCCTTTACTACAGCTACAATAAGACTAGTAAAATTAATCATTTTGTGTCAGTCAGCTATTCTAAAGCCTTTCCTATCAGTATCAATATTTTTAACTCAAATTCCTTTTACTTTGTTTTCTGTACAAAATTATTTGCTTAAAAGAAGCAAAGGAATTCTACTTTTTTATGTCTACTTAAAAAAAATGTTGATTTTTAAAATGCTCTTGCATAGGAGAACCTATACGTTTGACAAAGTAAAGTTTTGACTTTGAAAAGTAAGCATATCGCATGTGAGTAAGGAAACGGAAGCAGAAAGCCTCAAACCCCAAACTGTTGTACCAAAAGATTCCTAATCACAGTTACTGAGCAATGCTAAGATGAGTCGTGAGCTGAAATTCTTCCAAGGATAACCAGAAGTTTCAGGTAGTGATTTTCTGTTCAGTAGACTTTTTTGTTTGGTTGTGTTTTTAAAATCTGTACTCGACTAGTGTTAGAGAGTAGCGGTAAATACATTCTATAATTCCAGTTAGTTTCTGCAGTTTCCCACAGCAAGCAGAGACTACACCCTGTGCCAGTGAGAGATTTCACATTGGGGTCTTATTCTTATGTTTATTCTGTGCTGTTTATCTCTGAGATAGTGCCTAATCAATCTCCAGTGGGGTTGTACAGACTTCCAGTCCTTAGGAAACCCTTAGCATGGAAATCACCACATTACACTAATAATTATTACCTTGAAGGATTTCTGTAGGTGCAACATTTTACAGTAAACTGAATGAAGGAGGTATCTTGCAGATGAAAGGACAAAGAGAAAACTGACACCCCAGGGAGACGTTGCTCACAGAGTATGGTAGACCTGCAGGCAGATTTCTCCTCATTGGCAATAGGTCTTGAAACTCATTTAACAGTGTGTACCTCCAGTCTCAGAACTATTTCATACTGGCAGAATGCCCCATCTCTTTACCAATTTTTATGAATTTATCTATGGTTTTCTTTGTTCGTGTCAGACTGAATGTTACAGGTCTGGCAGCTGAATGATCCTGAAGAGCTTTGAGGAAGTATCTCCTCAGATCTCTCTGATATACACAGCACAGATGGTTATGCTGATTTATTTATTTATTCGCCTTCAAAATATGAATTAGCTTTTTGCTCTAATCAAGTAGCCTCTGTGTTTGTACTCAGATCAGCATATATTTTAGGCCACAGCTAACAAATTGTTCACAGAGCAGTAATTGTGCTTCATAGCTTCTACTTCCATCTTATTCTTATTGGTCATACAGGCATCATTTCCACAAGGTTAATTGATGAAACCAAACTCAGAAATGAGGGACCAGAAACACAATGACTCTGTGAGATTTATGAACAACAAAAGATTATTATAAGCAGTTCTGAGATACTGAATGTAAAATAGTATTTAATGTTTAGAGGTGGGGAGACCAGGGGCTAAATCATGAGAACTTTTTATAAACTCCATAGAAATTCCTGGGCTATTCCAGCACCTAGTATGTAGGTTCACAGGCAAGGGGTATGCCTGTAAACAGGGATCACACAGTTTGTGTTTGGGGACTTCATCATAACCATACACTCGAAAGAGAGAAATAATGTCTCTGTTATGTGGGAATCATTTAGATTTCAGTACTGCTTTTGTCTTCCGTTGTTTTCTCTAGGAATATTTTGGGTCAAGGAGGGGAATATCCCTGTGGTAACGGGAATGGGTCCCATATTTTCATCTGAGGTTTATGCATCAACCAGAGACTGTGTAAGAAGTTTGAGGGGTTCAGCCTACTGTATGTATGCCATGGGACTGTACTCCTATAAGCAATTGAGATATGTTGGCCGTAAGGCACATGCAGAAGCTGGCAGTGCAATGAGTGTACAAAGCATCAAGAGCTTCCAGGATACATCACATTTCCTGTGTATGTGCAGCACAGCTGATAAATGGATTGACAGAAAACTTGGCACATCTGGAAAGCCTTTGGACTTACAGCACCTGTGCATGCAGCCTTGTAGTGTTTGTGTACTGAAGATAGGTGCCTTCAAGGCACATCCGTATTGTGCAAGCTCCATAAAATTGATTAGGGTGTCCACAGTGATGTTTTGGCCAGCGCTCCAGGTACCCAACAGCCTGTTGCAAACAATTATTCTGTCAGATCAAAGTTCATTTTTTTGTCTGTTTGCTTGTTTGTTTCTTTTTCCCTCCTTGGAAAGATGTCTGGGAAATTCAGTCAAATGGTAGCCCTTCTTCAGGGGAATCTGGCACCAAAGACTGAATTCGCCATTGCTGTAAGGATCTTATGTGACCTTGACTAAGTCACTTCTCTTTGTTCCTTAGCTTCTATCTGTAAAACAGAGATAAATGCATTTCCATACCTCATGGGGGCCTGCTAAAATGCATTCAATACCAAGAAGTACGTTTTATCTCCAATTTACACATTTTTTCTCTGATGTCCTTGCTAGAAATCTGATTGTCCAACCAGTCCCAGTATAAACCCCATTTCTTCTGAGCGGAAGCCAGGATCTACCTATTAAACTTTGTAGAACTGCTTATTGCATATTTTTCCTCTCTGAAACCACCAGTACTGCTTTTTTTATGTGGAGTTCTGGACTGAACAGGAAGTTTTTCTGATCCAGTCTGGTCGTTCCAGTATTGCTTATTTTGTGTTGTGTACAGTTCAGGGAATAATGTCGGCGTTTAAGAAGAACTTCTAAGTCATCAAAATGCAGCCATTATTTATGGAGAAAATGGTGCTAATTAAATCAGAGAGACAGATTGGAGCATTTATGGAGATCATCTGGTCTTACATTTTCAAATCACTAAAAAGAAAGGAAACAACTTCTGGACCAATATCCAATTGCATCAAAGCCATCTTTTCATGATGTAATCACTTCTGGGAAACATTACTCTACTGCATTCTTCCAGATCATTGATTCTATCCTGAACCTATTGAATATAATCTAACATGTTATAAATTTTATATACACACACAGATATATATATACACACACATATACATAATTATAAATCTAGAGAAAGAGGTGCTGGTGAAACACTATGAATGGATAAGTTTTGTTGAACAAAAATAAAAATGTTAAGAGATGTCATGCCGGTCTACT
Organism: Ibycter americanus; assembly: GCA_035590275.1. Lineage (NCBI taxonomy): Eukaryota > Metazoa > Chordata > Aves > Falconiformes > Falconidae > Ibycter > Ibycter americanus. The sequence continues at coordinate 400,660 of JAVJGI010000055.1, read as the reverse complement.
CACGGTGGTTTTATTTTTAATTTTTTCCCCTGGGAAATATTTTTTTTTTCCCCTGAGCCTTTATAGATTTTATAGCTGTGTTATATGGAACTAGTCACTTGACTTTTATTTCCAGCTTGGTTAATGGGGATTACAGAAAAAACACACGTATAGTTGTATCACAGGTTCGAACAGATTCTACTGACAAATTTCAGAGGAAATGAGGTCTTCAAGGGGAAAAAAAGGAAGAAAAAGAATATAACTAAATAGACTCAAAAGCATTTGTATTTCTGCAGTGCAGTAGCTGGGACAAGAGATTTCAATGTTCTTTTAGTAAGAGGCCACCTTTGCCTTCAGCAGTGAGGTCAAAAGATCTGGGCAAAGCAAGGATCAAAGTAAATAATCTTTGCCTAGAAGTCTGACTGTGGTGAACATGCAGCTGGGATCTTGTCTGCTACTGAGCTCTTCCATAAAAAGCTGAAATATGGCAAATGTTGCTTTGAGCTGAAGAATGGAAGAGACACCAGCAGGAGGAGGAAAACAATGAGGACCTCTAAGAACCTGATTTACACAGACTTATTTTACCAAGCATAGCTCCGTAGGCAAGGGAACAAAGTATAGATTGCTACTGCCATCACCCCTTAGGGTACAGAAACTGAACTGTCCCAAAGGTGAACTGCCTATGGTTTGGACAGAGAACTGTTAGTAAAATATAAATAAAAAGGGAAGGTAGCTTGGGTCAATTTTCTTATCAATGACTAAAAACCAAAGCAGGACTCGGTTTAAGACTGTGACCCATAAATGTGGAAAGAAAATATCACTTACAGTTTCTTTATTAATCGGGTAGGTACACCTGAGCAGCTAGTTCGTTCAATTATTTTTTTTCCCTTTAAATACCTCTGCTAGTTTAGTCAATGTTTCCCATACTTACAATTGGGTAGCATTTTAGTTCATGATGAATATTCATAAAATGCAAATTAGCTTTCCATTTTTAAGGGTGAAAAGGGTTTATACTGCAGGTTTTACACATTTTATTTTCTTTCCAATAAGAAATTACATATGACAAAACTTAGCTTCTTTTCAACTGCTATATAGCACCCAAGTAACAAGTAAATCCCATGAAGGTCATGTGATGTTTCTCCTATCTGTTTTAGTCATCTACATACCATTTGAGGTACACAGCCTTGTGCCAGCACTTACTCAACTAAAAATGTGGGAATTTCAATTGAGCAGAACCTCAAACCAATTAACTGTATGAAAAATTATAACGATCCAACATTTTAGTACCATCTAGGTTTTTAGTCTCAAAACTCTGTCACACACAGAATATTGTTTATTGAACTTGTCTACTAGTTAAAATATGTTGCTGTTGGCAGAGTTCTGCAGCAATATATTGTGGCAAATGCATTATTTTAATGCCCATGCCCATTGTATGGCGGTGTGTGTGCCTGCTGGTTTCTGTTATGATGAAATATATGGATCTTTCTTGTCTGTCTCATGATTTGCAACACTGTTAATTATTCATTGATTGTTCATCCTTAGTTTTGCAGGATCTTTAGTCTCATGACTTTAAGTGGTCTTGGTCAGCACATGCCAACTGTGAGTAGTGTGAGTACATCTCACACTAAAGTACAGAGCAGCCAAGAACTTCACATTCATTGCATAGATGCTATGCTTAAATAACTTGGAGAAGTACTGGACTAGTAAATAAAGAATTACATCAACAATCTGTACAGGACTTAATTTAGAAGGGGCACTTGTATATTAACCTTGCATGAAGGCCTGGATAAATTCCACTTGACTTTTTGGTACACAGCCCATGCACTCAAGCTGGGAGTCGAGCGCCCTTTGTCTTTACAGCCACCTCCAAGGAAAGATGCAGTTCATCCAGGGTTTGAAAACCCTTCAGACACCACCAGTTCTCTCAGTTTTCTGAAAAAGTAGCATGGGAAGGGAAGGGAAGGGAAGGGAATAGATTTCAGCTGGCAGGGACCTGCAGTTTAGTCTTTCTGTTTGGATATCTAGGTGCGTTGAAATGACATGAGGTGAGAGCCTGGACTGGGAAGTTGCAGCTGTCACAGTGTCACCCTCCGTGACTCTGAGAGGCTTAAAGGCTGAAGCTTCAACCCTGTGCCCCCTGGAATGCCTTATTGGCCAGCAGTTTGTCAGTTTTTTAATAGAGACATAGGACTTTATCAGCATTTTTGCTTCATGGAAAATGGCTTTTTGCCAATACCGCTCATCTCATGAACTCCCAGTTGTAGGAATCCCACACTTCCACTGTGCGTATAGCATAGACGATTCCATAGTGAAGTCACAACATTTTGTGCATGCAGACTTGTAGTTTACTTTCCAAGGTCAAAACTTCCCTCCACTCTGTGGGGTTGCAATGCCACTGTTCAACTATTCAGCCGGGCATCTGTTTCAAGATGTGTCTCCAGAATATTCTGGACAGAGAGCAACCCTGAACTGACTTCAGTTTTGTGAGACAACACTTGCATTCAGCTGTGGGTCTTTGATATGCCATGGGCTCCTTTGCATTGTAGGCTGGCCTTCAGCTTCAAAGCCTGTCTCCACATGAGTAATCCACACTGTGTCACCTTTCTGTGGCAGTCAGAGAAGTGAAATTGCACGAGATGCTGATTAAGCCATCTGTTCTGGGGCAGGTGTTTTCAAACCATATGGGGCAGGAACATCTGATTGCTATTTGCAAAGCTCAACAGCAGCAGTGTTTACTACATTGTACAATCCACTGTACTTGTCACCTGAGCAAGACCTAGCGTAAAGACTTGAACCATATTTCTGTTGAATGCAAAAGAGAGAGGAAACAGAGAGAGGAAGGTGCCAAAGCTCAGAACATAGGGCTGCACTGTTCCATGACGCCTGAGCAAGGGCAACTCATAGCTGCACCTCTGAAGGGAATGTGTCTAGGATGAGAAAATAAGGAGTTACTGGACTATACAAGCAAAAATTACTTTTTATTGTCTTAGGTCGCCTGGCTAGCCCTTATGTGCTCTCTCATTTTTCAGCCACTTGCTGCAATAGCTGTGACCTTTTTTTTGTCATAATGGTAGGACTCATAACTGTATTTGAAAGCTGAACTTGCTACATCAAGACAATTATTAATATCTGCAAAAGTAGAACATGCCAGAAGACAGCATTGTTGGCTTAATTTTCTTAAAAAAAGTGACTGTCATGGTTTAACCCTAGCTGGCAACTAAGTACCACACAGCCACTTGCTCACTCCCCACCCCTGCTTCCTGCAGTGGGATGGGGAGGAGAATTGGAAATAAGGCAAAACCCATGGATGAAGGTAAAAACAGTTTAATATTTGAAAGAAAGTAAAACATACTGCTACTACTACTACTACTTCTAATAATAATAAAATGAAAAGGGCAATAACAAAAAGAGAGAGAAATAAAACTCAAGGAAAAGAAAAAAACAAAAAAAAGAACCAAGAGATGCCCAATATAATTGCTCACCATACGCAGACTGATGCCCAGCCTGTCCCTGAGCAGCAATCCCGTCCTTGACTCTTCCCAGTTTATATACTCAACATGATGTCATACAGTATGGAATATCCCTTTGTGTACTTTCAGTCAGCTGTCCGCTCCCAACTTCCCGTGCTCCTTCAGCGTTCTTGCTGGCAGGGCATGAGAAGCTGAAGTCCTTGACTTAGTATAAACACTACTTAGCAACAACTAAACGCATCAGTATGTTATCAACATTATTCTCATACTAAATCCAAAACACATCCCTGCACCAACTTCTAGGAAGAAAATTAACTCTATCCCTGCTGAAACTGGGCCAGTGGCAAAGCTCAGTCTTTTTCACACCGAACGCGGCATCATGAGGATGTATGATTCTCACTGAGTAACAGGAATCTTCTCTTGATATTGAAAAACTATATTCTGTTAAAAAAAAGTTGATGTAAAATACCATATTTGCATTAAAAAATGGTTGGTTGGTTGGTTGGCTTTGTTGTTGTTGTAGTTCTGTTTTTTAATTGGAACACTCCAAAATGAAATAGGAAAGATTTTTATAGGGGAGAAGGCTTGTACAAGAATAAAAAAATAATCTGGAGAAAATTTAAGAAAATTTAGTTTTGTCTTTATTTTCCTTTTTAAGAAAAACAAAGCAATATATTTCTCAATCTATTAATAAAACTTCTCAAAACGTTAAAAGAAACATCCCAAATATGTTGGTAATTTGAAAAAGAAGAGTATAAAATAGAGTCAGTTATGTTCTCTCTCTCAGCAGAGTCACAGTCTCTGGGATATCAGGTGCATTCAAACCTGAGGAAGACCTGTTCAGCTGGTTATGTTCATCCTCAGCAGTTTTTATTCTCTGTTACCTTACCTGACTTTTTAACCCTCTAGTCTCCCACAAATGAGCTCCATGGAGGGATGCCTGCCTGTGATGGGTCAGAGAGGAGACAACAGAAAAGCATGTTGTTTATTGCATAGTATAATGCTTCCAGCTAGCCAACTGTTGCATCGTTTTCCATTCAGTGAGCACTTGAGTGTTAGCAGATTGCCTCCAGGTTGAGTGCACAAAATGCTGTAGGTGCTTTTTGTGACTCACTGAAGGGAATGTAACGGACACTGACACTATCTGGAGCTGAGATGACATTAATACGATGAGACAGAAACAGAATCAGGCCATGGAAAAAGAGTTTGGCCTGAATACTGGCTGCACATTCCTTTTTTTCTTTCAGGAGCTGCCCATGTCTTACCTCAGATATGACTGCATTGGAGCAATGTGTTTATCCTCAGCTCCGATAGATTAAATTCTCCTCTTAAATGTACCTACAGAATTTGCCAGGACTTAAAGGGAATTTTACCTCAGGAACAGTGTTTTATTTCTGCTTGGTAAATGACTTCAGAAGTACCTAGGGTGAAAGACATATGGCAGCATGAAGCATTTGTGTATCACACTGTAATAGCAAATCTATATTTTTATCAAGGATCCTGTAGCAATATCTGTACAAATAAATTGAACTTGTTTAGTGCTAGGGAATATATCCGGGCAAGGAACCTGATCAGCTACAGCGTTATATACTTAGACCTGACTGTGACATAGTTTTGACCTAAGCCATCTAGAACTCTTTGAATCAATTCGCAGACATGGACAAGGAGTTAGCTTAATCCAGAGATGATTTCTAATGAGTAGTTCACATGCAATTACTTTGTTTCAGAGGATAAGCAAGTTAAGCCAATACAGGTCAGGGTCATTCTGCTACTTTCTGTGCCCGAGAAGGATCCCAGGTGCTTTTCATTTATGAGGATAGATGTAGTCACTAGTGTCGCAGAGTCTTGCCACAAAGGTCTCACTGCACAATTGTAATGTCAGAAAAGGGCTTGGTCATCTCTGAAATATTTCTTTTCCTTGGGTGAAAACACAACAGCACCCACAGGATCATGGCACATCTTTTCACCTCCTCCTCCTGTGTGAGGCTCCCATTTAAAAGTCCTTGTGACAAGAAGTCCTTTGAAGAGAATGAGCAGCAGGACAAGGTCCTCAGTTGGTTCACCAGGACACAAAATAGATATGGAAGTAGCAGACCTAGCTCTGAATTCAAAGAAATTCATGGGTGTGTTATAGGTTCAACACCTAGATGAAAATAAGGAAAATAGCTACACCACTTACCACAAAGAGACAGCTACCAGGCTCACTTCACCTGAGAAAAATGAGCCACAAGAAATCCCACACCCCCTTGTAGGCTGATCCTATGAGTGTTTTGAAAGATGATGGCCATTATTGCACTGTGAATGATGTGGACTGCTTGCAAGGTCATAAGATTGTCCTGAGTGACAAAGCGTTGAATTGAAAGGCTTGTGCTGACAAAAAAGATCAACATCAAAAAAACCCAACCCCCCCCCCCAAAAAAAAAAAGCAAACAAACACAGAGTGATTCTCCTGAAGACAGAGGCATAACAGCAAGACATTATCTGAGACTTGGTTACAAAGATTAAGAGGAATTAAGATGCAATGTGTTAAACTCTAAGCTCTCTGTTAGTAAAGGATATATATACATAAGAGTATAGAGGCTAAAGGCCCAAGATGAAGCCCAGTGAAAGCTTTTAAAAGACATCTGAAAAGAAACAAGATAGTCACATCATAAAATGATGTGGGTAAGAGACTGAGACTTCTGAAATATCTGACCCCATTACCCTGACAAAGAAACCACTGTTGTGATGAAAAGAGAAGGGAAACAAAGCATAGTTTCCAGGTATTTCTGCATTAACTGGTCAGAAGTGAAACGCTTTATCTTGTTGAAGAAATATATAGTATCACAGAATCATTTAGGTTGGAAAAGACCTTTAAGATCATCAGGTCCAACCATTAACCTCACACTGCCAAGTCCACCACTAAACCATGTCCCTAAGTGGCACATCTGCACATCCTTTATATATTTCCAGGGATAGCTACTCAACCACCTCCCTGGGCAGCTTGTTCCAATGCTTGGCAACCCTTTCAGTGAAGAAATTTTTCCTAATATCCAATGTAAACCTCCCCTGGCACAACTTGAGGCTGTTTCCTCTTGACCTGTCGCTTGCTACTTGGCAGAAGAGACCAACCCCCATCTGCCTACAGCCTCTTTCCAGGAAGTTGTCGAGAGCGATAAGGTCCTCCCTGAGCCTCCTCCTCTCCAGACTAAACAATCCCTGTTCCCTCCACTGCTTCTTCTCAGACTTGTGCTCCAGATCCTTCACCAGCTTCATTGCCCTTCTCTGGACATGCTACAGCACCTCTGTGTCTCTCCTGAAGTGAGGGGCCCAAACCTGAACACAGGATTGCAGGTGCGGCCTCACCAGTGCTGAGTACAATGGGGTGATTACTTCCCTTGTCCTGCTGGCCACGCTATTTCTGGTACAAGCCAGGATGCTGTTGGCCTTCTGGGCCACCTGGGCACACTGCTGGCTCATGTTCAGCCAGCTATCAACCAACATCTCCAGGTCCTTTTCTGTCAGGCAGCTTTCCAGCCACCCTTCCCCCAGCCCGTAGCGCTGCGTGGGCTTGGTGTGACCCAAGGGCAGGACCCGGCACTGAGCCTGGTTGAACCTCATACAACTGGCCTCGGCCCATCGGTCCAGCTTATCCAGATCCCTCTGCAGAGCCTCCTGCCCTTGAGCAGATCAACACTCCCTGCCAGCTTGGTGTTACCTGCAAACTTACTGAGGGTGCACTCAATCCCCTTATCCAGATCACTGATAAAGATATTAAACAGGACAGGTCCCAATAATACTGAGCCCTGGGGAACACCATTTGTGACCAGCCGCCAACTGGGTGTAACACCATTCACCCCTACTCTTTGGGCTCGACCATCCAGCCAGCTTTTACCCAGTGAAGAGTACACCCACCCAAGCCATGAGCAGGCATGTTTCCTTTTGATCTGGGCCAACTTGATTTTTCCTGTTTCGTGATCTAGCGTTGCACCCTGCAGGAGCTGTAGCTCTTAGCCCCACATACACTCCTTGTTCTGCTTCTTACAAGACATCCAGATTCATTATGACTTTGAGCTGCTCTGATACTTTCTGAAGTGCAAAACCTGGCAGAACAGTTTTGTGAAGTAGTAAAAAAAAGTGAAACAAAAAGTCTATTTTTTTCCAGACAAATTACTAGAAAGGAAACAAAAAAAAGTAAATAAAATTAATATTTCCAGATTTTGTGGAATTGTTAAAAGTTTCAGAATTTGAATTTCCATATCAGAATGATTTTAAGTCATTATTACTTTTCATATGAAAATAGCAAAATCTAATAGAAAAATGAAGTCAGAATGATATATTTTGATTTTAGTAAAACATTTCAGTTGATCCCAAACATTCAATATTTTATTTTATGGAAATCACAAATTTTATGTGTATATGTTAGCTTGCTTTGTAGTTATTTTGCTTCAAATTTCGTAGAAAATTATTTAAATGATGCTATTTAAGGTATTCCCTTGTTAAGGGGATAAAAACCAAACAAACCACTAGTTTTCGGTCTAGAAAATGTTGATTTACTTAGGTCAAACCGCAATGGACTATGGAGTTTTCAGGCAGAGATGCTTTCTCAGTTTGCAAGCACATACTGATTAAAATACATATAAAAACTCTATGTTCAGTAATTTGTAACTTCTAAATTAAGACAGTGCAGCAAGATTTTTAGGAAACATTTACATGTAAGTGAGATGGGTCATGTTACATTGTCACAAGGTTAAATTCTTCTCTATACCATACTCAGTGTTTTCAACCTCATTTCACACCTATATTTTTCATTCTTTGTGGCACCTGAGAGAAATAAAATGAAGTAACATCAAATAATTCAATACTAAGAAGTGCTTCTCCTTTAACAGTAAGAATAGCAATATCTAAACGAATGCTTGTAAGTAGGCAGAGTGAAAAACTTACAGTGAGAGAAGCTGAAATTGGAAAACCACAAGTGTCAAGAATGAAAAGAAAATTATAAGAAACCCCCCTTCTTTTTACCTTATTTAGTTTCTAGTGGAACTGATTTGTGATCACTAGAGTGTCCTTGTGGTGTGTTTTATTTCACCTATATCTACTTTAGCTTCATTATAATCATATATTCTCTTAAAACTATTTATATGGAAACCACTGTATGTGCAATATCTTTCTACATATCTTTAACTCCTTAAATGCTATGAATAATTCTTTATCCCAAAATTACATGTTTATGCATCTCTATCTGTGTGAAAAGAAATAATTATTGTGAAATGCAAAATTTGCTCAAAACTGAGAAATGACAGAATCGAGGTTATGTAAGCAACATGATTATACCTGCTTCATGTCCGCACACGGAAATACATGGTCACAAGCTATTTCATTTCCGCACTAACTAAAGTTGTGTGAGTCACCACAGTGTCTCAGCGGTTGTAGTTCCAGTTCTTTCCTGTTCTTTTCCTAAGCCCTGACCTTAATCTGCCTGCATCATGTATGGTGCATTGTCCTTTCTGTCTGTAGCTGTGGGGCAGAGCTACAGCAAAACATTTCCCAACTGTCCTTTCCAAATCTCTGCCCCAGATCCTCCCTTCCCTTCCGATCATTCCTCCTGATAGATGGTGTGTGCCATGCTGTGGGAATGCACAAGTGCCAGCGGGAGGCACATAAGTTTGTACAATTGTTTTGCTAAACTCAGAACATTTATTGTTATGCTTAACAAATGAGTTAGGGTATGTGATTTTTAAATCAAGGTATCAGTATCTTAGAGATCAGAATGGCAGGCTTGTGTTTTCTTTTGAATGGATTTGAGCATGACATGCCCGAGGGGCTTCAAGATGCTTTTTTTCATCGCCAGGATGGAGCAAATGCCTGTGGTTCTTCATGACAATGTAAGCTCTCTATGATACGGAAAGTTTCTCTCTTTTTTTTGGCTTGAAATTATTAAATGGTGGGATTTTGAATCCATGAGATCCATGAGGGCCTGTTTCCTCTGTCATGGCAGTGATCTTTTCATGTCACAAGAGTGGGTACTAATACTGTGAAGTCCTGGGAAAACAGGCCAATAAAGACTGGTCAAGGAGAGACTACATCACTGTGGATATTAACTATATTTCCTTGGTGGCATTCCTGATTGATTTATATACATTAAGGAAAGAACTCCAGTATTTCAGTTCCCCAAACTTAGTTTCTGTTGGAAGGATTGTCCAGATGAATTTTGAGCAACATATATTGTAAATAATATGGATATTATATTCCTTTAATTTTTTAAATCCAAAACTGGCAACTTATTTTTTCATTAAAATTTTATTATTAAGTGTTTTTATGCTTTTTAATACTCAGTCTTAAAGGATTTGGAGGATAAAAACTTCATAAAGCAACAGTTTCAACACTTAACTTTTGTTCTTATCTTTTCTAATGGCTTTCCAGCAATGTGAGAAAGTTTGTAAGTGTGAAGGAACTGAGGAGGAAGGAAAAGCACCACCTTTTCCTAGTTTCAGTCTGGAAAAGTAGAATAACTTGAAAAGAGCATCTTGAAATGGGGAAACATGGGAAATATTCTGGGCTTCTAACTAGCTGCATTTTAAAAGAAGCCCAAAGAAACCTGAGGAAAGCAGAATAATTTCACAAAGGAAACATTCTTTCTGTTTTCTATGCAGAAGCTACGGACTCTTTTACTAATCAAAGAACATAGAAAATTCAGTTTGAATGTTATTATGCCAAAGCAGGAGAGCAAATTCAATCTTTCAGCTGTAAAAAAGAGATTTTACTCCTATTTTAAATGCAAATCCCCAGACATCTTTGCATAGTGTCTCTACTCACCCCTTATAATGAATGGATTCTTCACTGCTGAAATCTTGAAATCTTTATCAAAACTAAGTGCCTTTCACCAATGTGTGTTCTAGTTCAATGGCAGGTTTTAGGATTAGGTATAGGAACAGTGAAAGCCTATGCTGTGACTCATGCAGGTCAGATTACTTATCCACAAGGTCCTTTGTGGTTGTAAACCCAATGAATCTAATAATCATTTATAAAGGTGGAAAAGCACATAGGTGAGAAGGGAGGTAAAGTAGAAGAGGTGTAATCCAGCAGTTTTCTAAATTCCCAAAGGAAATATGAAATAATAAAAATGGCTTTGAAAGGAAAAATGCAAAACATATTCTGATTTTCTTATGTATATGCATACACACATATCACACCTTGGAGATGATCTTAATTTGGAAGCTCAGAGCTGTGTAGATTATTTTTGTAGGAAGTTGCTGTATTAACGCAGTTTATATCTTACCTGCCACAGCAACTGATGATCTGATTTAACCCTACCAAAAACTTGTTTCACTATGCAAAATCATTGAAGACGTATTGTAACCACATGCCAACAATGACTGCTGCCATCCTGGACACTGCACTTGGGAAGCGGTTAATGAACCATTGCAGGACATAGAATTCAACTCACAAGATACAAATCCACAGCCTGATGTTGCCTTATGTTTGTTAAAGCAAGCTTTCTCATCCCAGTGGGTTATAAGGGAAGAAACAATAATGAACAAATAATTTACTGTATCTCAAAAGTCACCACTCATCAGCTGAGCTGCACTAACGGAACCTATACATGTTTCTAGCCTGCTACAAATGAAAAGTAAAATGGCTTACTTGAACCATTACAGTTACTCATTGTGGGGAGTCTAGAAGGCAGGGAGTCCAGGCTGCGTCACTAGGTTTTCTTTATGTCATCAATATTCTGCCTATAGAAGAGATTTTTTGGAAAACTATAATAAATTTATCATTAATGATCTTATATAGAAAGGTATCTTAGGAAGATATAAAGAACTAGGGTGAAGCGTATTGTTGATTATTACAGCTTGACCGACTTGTTAAAACCATGTTAATGATCATCTGCCAACGCTGTCAGTGACTCTGCCACTGCATTTAATTTCATTTATTGGATTTAATGGAATTTCATTCTGTTTTCAAACTATGTTCTATGGGCAAGTATGGTATCTGTGGAGCAGAGAAAAACTCCAGTGAAACAGCTGACATTCATCTCTGAACAGATAATCATTTCAAGACTTAGATCAAGAAATGAAAAAAGTGGGGCTTCATCCACCTCCTTGACTAGGGGCAAAATTTTAGGCATTGTTCTGTAGTCATGCAGTGTAAGAGGCAGGAAACACTTCTTTCAGGTTTAATTATTTTTTTTGTTTGTTTGTAAGTATTTGGGGAAAGAGTAATATTACAATACTTCTTTCTTTTTCTCTCATTTACTATTATATGTGGGTGAGTAGGGGATAGCGAACAATAAATTACACTACTTAGAGATGTAGGCTAAGGCTTTTCTTGTCAGTTGTGTCAATAAAGTACACACATAACATCAGTTTCCCATTACACACATCATTCAGACTCACATATTACTCAGTATAATGGGAAAAGGGGCCACTGAAATCTAAAATGAAAAGAGAAATTGAAGTACAACCAGCGAGCAGCAGCTGAGCCAAAAAACAGCTGTGGTAGTGAAACATTTAGTCACTGCTGCTGGAAAAAGAAGAGCTATCGGCACTGAGGGCATACAGTGCCACATGCTGGGAAGCTTTGTAGCAGATGGGTTTCCGTGGGACTGGAAGGTACTCATTTCTTAATATTTTTTTCCCCCCTAATGCATTTGCATTTCATTTAAAATAATTGAATACAAGCACAAAACACAACCCAGGTCATGCTATTGGCCAAGTCTTGCCAGCTGCCTTTATTGCTTGTTTATACTAAAGGGCAGATGCCACAATTTGTTCTTAGGCTAAATTCTTGTCTTACCAGTTGTGCTACTGGGCTACTTTGCAATAGTGCTGTAAAGCCTCATATCTGGATCACCTTATGTTCAGAGTTAGTGTTAGATCTTGGAGCAGTACGGTTCACTCATATGACTAATCTTCATTTTTCAAGCAAATTCTGCTCTGTATATTGTAGTGGTCAAACCAGTACTTTTCCATGTAGGCTGTTTCTGATTATACACTTGGAAATGTGTGATGAATGGCCACAGGTAAATGATAATATGTACAAAATCTCTATTATAGACTATCAAAAAAAGACAGCATTTTCCATAGAAATACATACAAGAAGTCTTTTAACATATTTTAGCAATTATTTCATAACAGCCAGAACAGAGAGGGCGCGTTATACACAGCGTAAGGTTAAAACTGATAAATTCTCTCTTGTTTCCACTAAAGCTGTCTGACATTCACTGGGACCTTCTGTGATGTTCATTATTACTATTGCTTGCATTGCATTGTTACTGTTATAGAACCATGAATTCATAGAATGGTTTTGGTTGGAAGGGACCTTTAAGGATTGTGTAGTCCAACTCCCCTGGCATGGGCAGGGACATCTTTCACTACATTGGATTGCTCAGACACATCCAACCTTACCTTGAACAATTCCAATGATGGGGCATTCACAACTTCTCTGGGCAACCTGTTCCAATGTCTCACCACCTGTTGTTTCATAGTAGGACAAAAATAGATGCAACTCACAGGATCAGTTATTCTATTTGGATAACTAGTCATAGCTTGCTCTGAAGGATGCATACAATAAAATGCTCAAAAAAGGAAAAAGGGATGGTGTTATCATCCCTATTTCACAGAAATGGAAAGACTAAAGAACAAGGAAGTAGATCCTGAAACCCAGGTGATTATTTTAATACATGAGTAGTCTTTCCATAAAATTGATGAAGTGAACTGAAGACGGAAAAGCAGCCTCAGTTCTGACTTTAAAGCTGTGAAAAGCAAAACAGCATTGAGGCTCATTATTAATTAAAACACACTAAAAAGGGAGGGAGAGGGGTGGTGGAATTAAAGTCTATTTTCTGAACTAATACTTATAAAACTGAATGGCATCGTCTGTGATTTCATAAATGTTCTGGAAGAAAGTCTAGTGATTGCATAATAGCCCCATCAAAAGGGTGGTTGATTAGTTTAGTCAATTTGGCATACATTGCAGCTATTATTTTCATTTGTGAAGCAGAGGCTGAATGACACAGTTGCTTTTACCCTGTGCACTTTGCAAATGAGCAACCTAAAGTCTGAAGTGGTTCTTTCTTACTTCTCTACAACGTGGGACGTAACTGTCACAACAGTGTTAGAAGATCACAGAGTCAAAAAAATATTCAATACTTCAGGTTTGAAGGGAATTGTGGATGTCTTATTTTGCACCCATCCACTCAAAAGAGCGCCAAAACCCTACATAAGTTGTCTCCTGTAAGTGTTCCAAGCTATTTCTTCCATTACTAGATCATTGGAATATCTCTTAAGATCCTTAATACCAGCATGTAGTTATTCTCTGTGCCATTTGTCAAACAGTTAGACATTTCCATCATCTCTACTTCTCTCAAGTTCCTGGTGGAGTCCTTTGATTGGAACTGGGTGCTCTCTGAAAAATTTTTCCACACCCAAAAGAACATCATTAGCTTCACAGGGGTGAAATTCATGGCTGACATTGTGCTGGAGAGTATGCAGATTATCTTAAATTATTAATTTCATATTAAATAATTATTTCATAGAGATTTTCTGTGACCACAAAATCTGTATTTCAGAAGTTCTGCTTCTCTTCCGATAAGCCCTTTATTTATATCCACTGTCAGTATTTTATCCAAATCTGATCTCAACAATTAATTCTTTTTTTTTTTTTTGGGGGGGTGGGGGGGTGGGGCTTCTGTTTGTTCTGAACGATAGGTCAATGCCATACCCTTCTTCACTCATCACATTTAGAGGAGGATTCACTAGCTCAAATGTACTGCTATGTTAGTATGACTCTATGGAAATCACATAGGTGTTCTGGACAGCTTAAATTGTGAGGAAAAGAGCTTAGTTTTGTTTTCATACATCTAAGTAGGCCCGTCCTGGATGAGACTAAATGAGACACAGGGACTGAAGCTACACTGTATCTAAATAGGGGGATCTTGGAGCATTTTGAATTTTTGAGTCCAAGGTATAAACCCAGTCATGGTCTAAAGCTGTATCAGGAGAAATGAGGCCCTTATCCTGCATATTTGTTTCCAAATAAATAAATTAAAAAACAAACCCCAAACCCTGTATGAACAAATCTGGAATCACTGAGAGTATTTACAACCAAATCTCATGCTAGTCTACTTTAGAGTACAGGATCGTGTTCTGCTGCACGCCCCAGGCCAGTTGAGACATACCCACTGACTTGGGCTGTTAATGATTTGAAAAAGTTATCATAAATTATTTTTATTAGTTCTCTTGCACACATTTCTCTCTCAGTCCTTGCTAGCATTCTGAAATATTCTTTGCTCCAGGGACATTTTGTAGATTTTTCAGGACAATGTCCAAGAAGTCTATGAAAGGATCAAAACCCCTTTAACCATCATTATTCATAATTGTATATATGCTTATGGATACCCTGAGGTAAATAGGATATAGAGCCAAGGTATGCACTACATGGCTTTAGGAATCCCGCATACTTCTCACAGGGAATCTTGTGTTTTCTCTATAATCTGGATGGAGAGTACCAGACAGAAATCAGGAGCAGAAAAACTCTTGTCATTGCACCTTGTCAGAGGAGGAAGGTAATGTGAATTCTTCCAGCCATTTTCTTTGATCCATTTTTATCTTGTTACATCTCCCATAACTTCCTTTGTATTCCTCTCTTTTTCATGCTGTTTCTCTTGTTTCTGGTCTATCATTCACTTTCTTGCTTTTTGTCTTATTTTCCTTTTTTTCTTTCCTCCCAAACCACTCTCTCTTTGTCAGTTTGTATCCATCCCCACCTCTGTAAAATAGAGCTTTCAAAGTTTATGTAGTTAGTGGATGTTGCTTGCTCTGAGAGAATGAGGAACAGAGAAAGTAGTGACTAATATCAGAATCATGAGTGAAGATGTTTTATTCATAAACCCTGCATCTCCAGTGAAATTAAAAGCAAAGCAAAGGGTCGAAGCTCTGAACTCTCTTTCCTGGAGCCTGTAAACCAATAAAGGCTTTATATTAGCTATCGATATCTATCTCTGACTTGGCTTAATAACATCTTATTCCCTGTTTTCAGCAGCCATCAATAATATTTCTGCCTGCCCGCTCAGGTCCCCATCTCTGCGTGCAATTGCATTATAAGGGTCTATAAGCCCAATTTGCTTCACATTCTTATTTTTGGAAAAGGCTGGCTGGCTTTTGTAATGAGAGCAGCTGCCAAGAAGGCTTGACAGAATTTGTGGCCCATCTGGCTTATAATCTTCATTCAATATCGCAGGAGCCTAAACTCCCAGACCAACTGATATGTCAGAGCGTATAGGCAAGCAGTGGCAGTAATCTTCCTTGTGATTTCTCATTAAGGACAGGGACATCTCAGTGAATCTCTCATATCCTGGATATCATATCATATTTTTTTCTCTTTTTTCTTTTTGCTTTTTTTTTTGCTAACAAGACCTGTGTTGTTCCACTTCTTAAAATTATGATAAAAAACATGGCAGTTTAAAAAGTATTTGGGTTCCGTTCTATCATGTTTAAGAAGCTAGGAAACCAAGGGTCTGATTCTGCCTTTGAAATCAACAGCAGTTTGCCACTGTTCACACCTAAAGTATGTGTGCTGATGTTGTCCTACCAGAATCATGGAAAGCAAGGCAATAAATGAGCCTGAGAAATTATCTAGCAAATTTCCCTGCTGCAAAATGGGATCAGTTACATCTCCAGGATCCTCTGGCCTCAGTCAGCTTTGTAGCATCTTCTGACCATCTCTTTAGTTCTTTAAATCCTGACTCTTCAAAGGTTTCTCCTATTATCTCAAGTCCTCCACAACTTGCAGTTTCCACTCTGAACGCAGAAATGAGTTGATTATCCTGCATGCAACAGTGTCCCACAGATCCCTCCTTGCTTGAGCACAAATATCTCCAGTTCTTTTACGCTTTCCTCATAAGTATGTTTTCTAGAGCTCTTCCGATCTCCGCTGCTCCTTTCATGCTCAGGTCACTTTGTCGACTATTAAAATGACACAGAGACATTTGCACCCCAGGTGCACCTCCCATGGCAGGCAGGCTGCTCAGCTTCCTGAGCTGGAGCCTTGTTGTCCTTTAACATTTCATCCAGCTTCAGCTGTCTGAAAGCTAAGCCTTCACTTTTTAAACATCACTTTGGCTCTTTCTAGGAGCCTAGACATCCTTCAAATGGCAAAGATGGATAGCTCCAGAGTGCTAATAATCTTACCAGACTTAGAGATTTATCTTCAGAAGTTTTGAGATGCCTTTTGAGATAATAGACTTTCTCTGTTGACTACAGTGGGGACAAGCTCTGACCAGAGGCCCAACTTTTACTGGACTATCAAGATCAATTCTTCTATTAGCAGAGGAAATGAATAATGTATTTTTTTCATACAGCTCTGCGTGTCACATCTAATTTTTTTTTATTTCTTGTAAGATGAGAAATCCACAGTTTTTGTTCCCCTCTGCTAAGGCATTCATCACCCTTGTGATAAAAATTGAGCTCATACAGTGGTTATCTTTAATATCTTGGGGTTTTTTTATATACATACTTTTCACATGAGCCTCTCAGATCTCCTAGCCCTTTTCCACACCTGATCAGAAATAGCCCAGGAAATATTAAGGGAAGGGACATCAGGTCAACTGGGGAAAAACAGGAACAAACATATTCATGTAGTATTTTTCACTCATTCTTGTAATGTTGAAAACCTCTCTCAAAGCATAAAGAAATAAATAACAAAATAAATAAAATATAACAAGATAAAATAAAATATGAAGGAACCTAGCTTACCTGAAAGGACAGCTTCATGAATATGAGGATAAAGAACATTTGAAAGGCATATGACCTGACACTGGAAAAGACTGTGGATAATTTAAAAAAATTAGGAAGCTATTTGTCCATTAATCTTTTTTTTTTTTTTTTTTGGTCAGACCTATTTGCAAACATGTTAAACTGTCATGAAAGTAACCAAATGGATGTTTTGCTTTAAAACCCTTTCAAACGGTGTGGTCATCTTCCGTTTCATAGTATGAGGTTTTATGGGGATGAGGAAAGTAAAAGGCTGTTATGAAACTGCACAGCATGGGAAATAATTTACTTCACAGGTAGGTCTCCTGATGTTTTTTTACGGCTCATTGCTGTTTGTGTAAGGGTGCTGTTTAAGTTCTACCTCTACTTATTGTATTCCCACCATGTCATGAGAATTGCAGGATAAGAAAAATAGTCCAGGTTAAACAAATTTTACTTCACTTTTTGGCTAAACTCTTCTCTACCCAAACATTTCCCCGTGGTCTCTGTTATGGTGGATGGATATGGGAAGGATTCTCATACTAGTTTTCACATGGGTGACAAGAAGTTATTCTGAAGTAGCGCATTTTGGGAAAAATATAGCTACATTTAGAAATATGTAGCTAAAGGTAAGCCACAACCTGGAAACTACATATTACCTGCTTGCAGCAGAGAAACTCAGCTCATTAGATTGCTGACTCACAAACTCATTACTTAGCTCCATTTAGTTCACTGCTCATCTTTCTGTTCAACTCTCACCTATTGTTTGCTCCGTGCACCATATGTGATTCAAAGTTAGTATAAAGCAGTGACTTGCCCCCATCCCCAATTTTTTTTTATTTTTTTTTTATTTTTTTTTGTATCTGCATTGTATAGAATTTATTTGATGAGAACAGTAAAAAGAAAAGCAAGCAAAAACCCCAGTCATCAACCTTTATTGTACCTGGAAAAAATAATATGGCAGAACAGATTTGTTTCCAAATTTAATCTTTGTGTTTTTCTTCATTGAACTTGAAACCATATTTTCCTGAAATCTTTAAAACTGCAAATTGGCTGGTGTGTGAAGGACTGATGCTTGTTCAGTTCGGGGATGCGTGTTTCTGATTTGTAAAAGAACTTCAGCTCTTGCTTATAACATTAAAAATGTGAGTATAGTCACTGCAGTCAAAAGGATTAGTCATGCACCAAAAGTGAAGCAGAGTATGCTGCAAAAAACTTAAAATTGAAAGGAGAATCATAAGCTGTCCAAAAAAATGCTAAACTTAATTTGTTGAACTAGGATCACAAGCACCAAAAATGTCATAAATTTCTGGCAACTTGTGGCCTGGACAGCTAACTTGTACTTGTGGATCTTTACCAGACAGACTGAAATGTATTATTATTTATATTTCATGAGTTTCTGAGCAGCAGATGAGATCAATGTCCCACCATGCCAGATTTGTTACAGGGCTTACTGCTCTGAAGGACTGAAAATATAAAAAGTCAGTTAGGCAAATCATAGGAAGGACAAATTTCTCTGTCTCAGCAGACTCCCGTCTGGAGTCTCCACTTCAGAGTTCTAGGATGGAAACTTGCGTTTTAGACAGAGCAGCTACCCACCAGCCCCCAGCTCATGCTTTTGTTACAAAACAACCTTTCCTGCCAGCTTTTTCCAAAAATAAATGCATTAGGTCTCATTCCCTTTTGACTTAGTGGTGTAAAAAGATAAGAATAAAACCCTACTTGTCTGTAGTTACGTGTCTGATAATTAACTTCAGGTACAACAGTTTGCCAGAGTGGTTATAGCTCCTTCTTCAAGAGAAAAGTACCATAGTGTCAGCGATGTAACTCAAACCAGGGTCACACTCAGAACACTGGGGTTTTTTCCTGTCTGAGCCTCAAGGAAGGACGTCGTTATAACTTAGAGAAGAATCATGTTTCCATGTTTTGGGGTGATGAGATTTCAGATATTGCAGTGTTCTGGTTATATTTCCTAGAGTTGCTCCTGCTGTTTATACTTGTCAACCAAACAGAAAAGTAGAAAATGGTGGCAAGGGTGAGAAAGAAATAAAAATAACACCAAATTAAGAGTAAATAAAATTATTTCCAAATCCTCCCCACAGGGTCAGTAGTAGTCTACATCCCTAACAATGTATGAAGCAGAAAGAACTCGGGGGGGAAAAAGGGATGTGAGATGGGAGAAAAGAAGACTCTATAAAAAATCAGGTTCATTAATGGGAGATACTGCAAGAGGGGAGTTCAGGGATTCATTATCTCAAAAATAGCAGTCCAAACTGACAGGAGTGGGTGAAAACTTCCTGACCCCATGGACTAGTGGATTCATAGTTCTTTGTATTTGTCTTTTTTAAAAGTTAGGAGGTGGGGGAAAGAAAAAGAAAAGGAATAGCTTGTTCTCTGTTTGTTTGGTTTTTTTTTTCCTGCTGGGGAAAAGAAGCAGAGGGAAAAAGGAGCATAAACAAACTAGATCTCCTGCCTGCAAATAACCAATAGAGACTAAATATGCTATTACAACTGTACAATAGTTTAAGGTCAATGCATTCCCTTTTCTAAGCCTGTGAAAACCTGACCCACATCAGGTATTAAAATTCACAACACATGAAAATTAGGAACTCCTGGAAGCAGTTTCTCCTTCTATAAGTACAAATTTTCACTGCCTACATCTAGCATTTAAAGGAAACCGTCCAGATAATTAAAATGGCTATAAATGAAATGTCAAAGTTAAATGTTTTTCTTCTTTTCTTTGACTTAAAAAAAAAAAAAAAAGTCTTAATGCTTAGGGAAAGTGAAACCTTTATTCTAAAATAATATTCTTTAAATACCAGTATCTTTGTAAAAGAACATAATAATTAAGGTTTGCCAAGTAAAATGGGTCTATAGGTCTAACCATTTCACTGCTCAGTATGTAAACTTTATGAAGGAGGGGGAGTTTATGATAAATGTATATATTGTTTTAAATACTGCCATCATTTCATTATTTATAATATAAGTCAGAGTGCATGTAGCTGCCACTCCAGTGTTCTAGGAAGAAATTAATCATATACACAGAAAAAATTAATAACAAAGTCAGTATTTGGCAGCCTTCAGATTCCTTTTCATAGCTCTCATTTTTCTCTGATAGATGGAGCTGATGTAACAAGGAAATAAATCATGCACAATTAAAATGAGTAAAAGCTGAAAAGACTGTATCAGTGATTATGTTAAAGAAAATGGGAGGTGAAGTGAAACTGTACCATTAAAAGAATTCAAACATGGGTTGTATTCTCTCATTTGTCATTCATTGACACTGATGCCTGAATTTTAATTGAAACCTCCCATGTGGTTGGCATCTGTCAGGACAAAGTAGCTCTTCAGCAGGAAGAGGGGCAAACTTTGTTGTGAGCTGGATTTCAAGAGTGAAAGGAAGCAGTAGGAGCTCTTCTTAGAATTTGTCATCAAGGTAGCCTGGGAATGATCCTGGAGGTTCATCTTCCCTTTTCATCATGAACGAAACTCAAGTAACAGCATTTTGTGTCTCCTCACTTCGTTAGTTAAATGGGTATGTTACTTTTTTACATTGTGGGAGCTGTAAACCATTCACAGAACCACAGCTGTGATGGGGAATGGCAATATAAGTCACCAGCCAAAATATCTCTGAGGTGTTGCGTTACCATTTCTACGTATGTAAGCTGTATTTTTTTAATTATTATTTAAAAACTAGGGAGTAAGGCGGGCAAATCAAAATACTGGTACAGATTTTTAACCACAGACCAATTGTTTATACATTATTTTTCTGCTTATATATACAATAATTAATTACTACTCATAAAGAATAACATGCAAAGGAAAAAAGGGTCTGTTTTTTTAAAGAAGAATCCTTCTTTTTGCTGGTAAGAACAGAGGCACTGCTAGATTTGTCAGTGCTATGGTCTTCCACATGGAAAAAACCAAACCGAAATAAAACACTGAAAGTTTTGCTAAAGTTCTAAACACATAAGCTGATAGAGTTTAACAGGTTAATTTCTTCTGTGGGTAAAGAATGGCACTGATGGACCAGTTGGCTTCCTTTTTTGTTTGTTTGTTTGTTTTAATAAGTTCAGATTCTCTGGTAATGGAAGTCAGATGGTTGTCTTGTGTCTTAGCCGTCAACTAAGCCCCACACAGCCGCTCACTCACTCCCCTCTGCGTTGGGATGGGGGAGAGAGAAGAGTAAAAGTGAAAAAACTCATGGATGGAGATAAAAACAGTTTATATAGGTAAAGCAAAAGCTGTGTACACAAGGAAAGCAAAACAAGGAATACATTGTTTTCCACACTCCCCATGGGCAGGCAGGTGTTCAGCCATCTCCAGGAAAGCAGGGCTCCATCACACGTAATGACTACTTGGGAAGAAAAATGCCATCACTCTGTTCCCCCTTTCCTCCTTCTTCCCCCAGCTTTATATGCTGAGCGTGACATTCAGTGGTAAGGGATATCCCTTTGGTCAGTTGGGGTCAAGTGTCCTGGCTGTGTCCCCTCCCAGCTTACTGTGCCCCCCCAGACTACTCACTGGTGGGGTGCCCTGCTCAGCAATGACTATAACACCCCTGTATTATCAATGCTGTTTTCAGCACTAATCCAAAACACAGTCCCATACAGCTATTATGGAGAAAATTAACTCTATCCATCCAAAACCATCACAATAAGATAAGCAAGACAAGTGAGTATAAAGTGATGACCACCCCCCTCTATTTTCATCAGACTTATGGTGTCCTTTCACATTCTCAGCTGAATCCATGAAACAGACGGGTCTTTCCCAGGTTTACGTATGACAAAGAGAGGCGAACTTTGAATCCACACATACTTTTTTCATTATTATTAGATGTGTTGAGTGGGGTAACATTTTAGTCCCCCATCATTTTTCTTGTAAGGAAATTTTGTACAAAAGAGAAAGGACTTTCCTGGGGTGATGAGCAATAATAAGAGCATACAACATTTTGTTTGCACTCTGAAACCTATAGAGGAAGCAGCACTGAAAGGCTACACTGGTGATAATGTGATAACATTAAAAATATTGAAGTTCTGGGTAGAAAAATGATTGGAATTTGACATTTCTGATCAGCATCTCAGTATTTCTTTCTGTTCTTTTATCAGAGAAGGGGAATAAGAACCAGGAAAATTAAGCCTTTATGAATAAAAAGTGGGAGGGAGTAGCCAGTCTAACATCAACAGAGGAATTGTGCATAAAGCATTAACTGACGTGTCATGTTATATGTAGAACTTGGTCTTCATAGACTTGGCAGGTTCCTACATATCAAATCATATATATTAGCATGCATCAAACCTCATGACTTCTGGCTGTAAGTCTCCACACCTGAAGGCTGGAGGATGCTTACCAGCAGTGCAGTGCTTGTCAATCACAACCGATTCTGTTGGTTTTGTGGTATCCTACAGCTGGACTTTGCACAATGGATATGTTTCACAAAGTCTGAGCATTGTGGTTCATTTGAACTCAGATGCCTATGGATTCACACAGACTAAGAAGTCGCTACAGGACTTTAAATTAAAGGTGATGATAAATAGTGGTGTATTGAGTTGTGGGAAAGAGTCTAATGACGTGCCTTAAGGACTAGTGCTGGGTCCAGCTTTATCTTCACTAATGATCTGTAAATGAGAGTCAATAGCACAGTTATTAAATTAATGGATGCAACTAAATTGGGAGGTGTTGCAAAGCTGAGTGAGGTGAGAAGAGTAATGTGGAAGGATGTATGAGGCATAGTGTTAAAAGAACAATCCACAAGTCAAAGCTGTGGTGTAGGTTGAAAAGCAGCTGGAGAATAGGTATATAGTGGAGGAGAAAGAAAAAAGCACTTGGAAAGTAGTACTGCAAAAGGAAAATAAAATAATAGAAGTAACATTGTTTAGCAGAATGGATGCCAGTTTGCAATGTAATGCAATACTTAGAGCAGACAGAAAAACAACAGGTTCACTTCTCTTTGCATACACAGAGATATTATTTCAGGGGCAAAGATGTAGCAAATTACCTTTCTGTTGCACTGTAAAGATAAAAGGTTTTGAGCTGTGCAAGTAAGATACAAATTTTTACCCCGATGAAAAGGTGTTAGTAAGCCTCACTTTAGTTTCTCTTTCCTTGGTGAAAGACCAAGGATTAGATTCTTCAGAGTATTCAGGTATTTAGATAGATATGTGCCTAGTGAGATTTTCAAAACCATCTATGCATTGATTTTGATGGGAATTAGGCATATGTGAACAGTTGGAATACTCATTTGATGTCTATTTGCCTCTTTATGCATGTTAATAGCTATATAAGTGTTTAAGCTACTTCTGAAAATGGATCTTAGCTATTTAAATGAATTGGGTCTTATGATGCTTAGGCTGAAATAGCTTTAAAAATCTAGGCATTAAAACCTGATTCTTAATATTTCACTTAGAGCTTAATGTTGGAGTCATCTCCCATAACACTGGTTGCCTAAAATTTTAGTCTCCTGTCTAAGCTACATGTCAAGGCTTTCTGCAATTGATGAAGGGAGTTAGATACCTCCAGAGGGTGATTCATCCTGATATGGTGCCTAAGAGAGGTGACCCATTTCCACCTCTCTCCACTAACTACAGAGACAAGGTAGACAATGATCCCTGCCCAGAATTCAGATTTCAGACAGCGTAAATTAAGAAAAATCATCCCCATTGCTATGATTCTCAAAGGTAAATACCCAAAACATTGATTTCAGGTTCACGTCACCTGTAAAAAAAGGATAAAGGTTTGATTTCAGCAGTGAGAGGTAAGACATCTGTTACAAATATCCAGAATTATGAACAAGAATTTTTTGTCATCGATACTGGTGTAATATCCAGTTGAGAAGTACTAAAAGAAAAATTAGATAGCAAGTTTTATGTGTCCCAAGTAGTATAAAATAATGCTTATTTTAGATATTTATCCTTAATCTTTATTAAATTAAGTGGTCAACCTTATTTGTAGTCTTTTTGGTAATTACTAGCTCCTGTTCTAAGCTAATTTTTAGCTGAACTGAAAGTGCACTATTTCTTTTTGTTGTCTTCATAATGAATTTCAGAATAGTTATGAGAAGTATTTTTTAGGTATATCTGTCTTTGTCATATGAAGTAAATAATACCTCTGTTGACCCAGACATTTGTTATTCAGCTTTCAGCAGGTAATCCAGGCAAAACAGGATCTTGCTCTCAGATAAAAATAAGTTCCCCAGGCAGAGTTTGGAAAGGGGAGAGAAGTGCGTGTGACTGAAAGACAGTGCTGCCAGCATGGTGCTGTGTGCTAGTAGACTGCCAAAAATAATAGCAACAGCTTTTCCTTTTTTATTTTCTTTTTTAAGGAGCTGGTTACAGAGGACCTTTTATGTTTAGACAAGAAAAAATCTATACTAAATTATTTTTAAACTTTGCTGCTTTGTTCTGTTTCTTTAAGTCTATGTCCACAGGGAGATGTAGAGCCTGTGGTTTATGGAAGATGGCAATACGATTGAATTAGCCCTCCAATTTCAACAACAACATCAAGAAAAGTTGTCACAGTGCAGTAAGGTCTTCCAATAGAAAGTGGATAATTTTTTGTTGTTGTTGGTTTAGGTTTTGTTTTGTTTTTTAAATGATTGAAAACAATCTCTGTTCATTAATAATACTTAATGCTTCCGTACTAAAGGACCATTTGTCCGAAGAGCTCAGGCTCTTTAATAAAGAGTTTTATAAAGTGGTACCACTATTCCCTTGTGTGTATATGAATACTGAGGCAGAGAAAGATTATGAGAGTTGTCCAAAGTTGCCCAGAAATTCAGAGAAGGGGGAAGGCTTGGTAGTAACATGCATGCATGTTGGCTTCACAGAAGGAGGAAAGTCAGCAAAACTCAGCTTTTGGGAAACCAAAGTAGATACTAAAGCTCAGATTACAAAGCAGCACAATGAAGACTTTTGCATGCTCTTTCTTCTGCATCTATGCTTTATTGCTGCTTTTTAAGAGAAACTTTTCTTTCATGTAGCCATGCACTTTCATTTTTCTTCACAAAAAAGGAAACTCATCGTACCCCTCACTACTATTACTCAGAGAGCTAATTTACAGATGGGCAAGGAAGCCACAGAGCACTTAAAAAAGTAGCTGCAAGGCTATGTGGGGATTGAGGAGTTGCAAAGATGAATCTGTGCGGGTGTGAGCCTTCCTTTGGGAAGCTTGAACATTGGACTTCTGGTTCTAATCTGCATTAATTTTATGAATTACATTTTCAGCATAAATCTAAAGTCACAGATGGGTTATAAACAAATAAATGATTGAACGGTGCTTGAATGCTAATAGCTTTGACATGATATCTAACTGGGCTTATCTGTGACCTGGATGTGGAAACCTGATGTGTTCTGTAGCCCTTCTCTCATCCCTGGGGACAAACAGTCTTCTAAAGGCATATCTCTATTTATATCTTTATCAGGAACATTAATCTGAGGATTATACCCTTAGGCCATCTAAATTACTTGTTGCTCAAAGAGATGATACTGTCAGATACATGCACAATTACCCCATCTGCATATGCAAATTCAGGCTCTAAATAATGATCTTGACTTACTGAACCCTTATGGGTTACTCCGATAGGATTTAACATACATGAATAATTTCTACAGATTTTTTTGAGCACCCTTAAATTTTTTTGTTCCACAGTTCAAGCCATCTATGGAAAATTAATTGCCTCTAAATTTGGAGAAACTTCTCAAGTATCTATTTAAGAAGAAGAAACACAATAATTCCATGATACTCCTTCTGTTATGTACTTCCACAAGCAAGCTTTGCACTTAATTATCTTCTTATAATGGAAAGAATGCTTCATTTTGAGAAGTAAAAGCCCGGAACATGTAAAAAGTTAGTGAAATGCACAATTCACTTCAGATATGAAAAACGATTGCCATTCACTTAAGGTATTAAAGGGCACTCAATTATTATTATTCTACCTGGAATAAGGTGCTTATTTGTAGTTACAACAAATAAGTTTACTATTATTTAGGTTAAACCTTTCCTCTGTCTGCATGTGCACGTGTTTTTATCAGGATATTATTTGGTCATTTTTAATGTATTTGCAGCTTCCCTAATTGTTTGTTTGAGCCTTTCAAGTCTTCACTACTGAAAGAAGGAAAATGGAACCAATGAGACTAAAGAACAAGAATGCAGAAGGTAAAAGCTGGAATTGAATTGTTATGGTCACTTCTGAAATGGCTGTAGCCTGTTTAATTATTATTGTTATTGACTAGTTTCCAAGTACATGTCTTTAAATGGCATATCTTTCCTTCATCATTGTGTGAACAGGAAAACTGTAGAAAGGAATGTGCATCCTTGGATATTACACACTCATGGATTTCAGCTGTAGTTTGGGGCAGTCTGTCTTCTGAAATTTGGACTGAAAATTTGTACTGAAATAAGTACTTTAAGAATATGAAAAAGATGAATGAGATACTATTCTTGACAGGAAAGACTTGACATGACTCTTCAAATGGGAACTTCCCTGGGGATCAAAAGATTAAACTCCTTTCACTGGGTCTCAGTATTTGAATTTGAGTTTGAGTGTTGATGGAATAAGTGACTCTTAATTATATAGGTTACATCTTAATGTAAAATTGAAAAAGTGATTGAAGGAGGAAGGGGGAGGGGGGCACATATTTGACCTATCATCACCGTGGCTTTACTCTAACAGAGACTTAGAGTGAAATAATAGAAATGAACAAATAGAGGTGAATATCCACCAACCTGGGAATAATTTGGGATCTCTGACAGTCTTGTACTATAGTTATTACTCTGTGCTAGACTATACTACAGTGTATTCACAGTTCACAGTTATCATCTGAGCCAGCTAGACAGAAGCTCATAGTTATTTGACTCCGGTCTTAAGTTAACATTGTTTTTTGACAAGCATCACTTAAAATATTTTTGAAAATCTCAATCTACATCATTAAATAATATCTAAATCCAGTGCCCACTTGAGTTAAGTTTAATAGATATTGGATTAGGACCTTAAAATGCAACGCTGCAGCCTCTACTTAGTTCATTAAGGGCATGATCCAATGCCCAGTGACATCAATATTAGCTTTTGTATTGACTTCACTAGTTTTTTGATCAGACTGTAAATCCCTGATCCAAGCAAAGCTCTTAAGCCTGTGCTTAAATTAATTGCTGGATCCAGTCCTGATTCATCACAGATAATGCTTGTTCTAGTTCTCTAGATTCTTTGTGCAGTTTGTCTTTTATTGCTGTGATTAAAATGGTGAGTTGAGGACAATATTTTCACAAACTCTCTGATGTGTGTACAGATGAAAGTTACTTTCCCAACTGTTTTACTGCAGGAAAGAGCCCAGGGTGGGCCATGGCAGATCTATGGACTCTTTAAGCTCACAAAAATATATCACAAAATATTTCATTAAAGCTGAATGTTATTTCATTTTGTCTGTTTTCAGACCCCTAAGTTGTTAAAGGAATTGAGGACTATATTGCACTAACTGAAAGGAGGGAAAAAAAAAAAAATCACCGCTAACCCACAAGCTGTAAAAGAAGGTAGCTCAGGAAGAAAAAGCTTTAGATAGGTTACAATAGAGCTGCAAATACTGACAGATGACAAAGCGTGGACTCTGAGCAGTGTTAGACTCTTCTAATGATATAGATTTTAACATAATTATCAATGCTATCCTTTCAGCTATTATGCCATTTTAATTGCATGCAGCTTTTTTTTCTATGGTTTATAGAGCTATATTTGCAACAAGAAAATGAAAGCAGCAAAATGAAAATGGAAGAATTATGCTAAAGAATCTTCCGAGTTCTGAATCAGTGCTTTCTACTTTATATGTGATTCATTCTTTCTGTTTTTGCCTTTATACTGATGGTTATTATAGGTCAATGACTGTCTAGGTGGTTTTTTCTGTTGAAGAAGTCACCTTGTAAAATTGTCAAGCTCTAAAACTTCTGAAATGTCACTTGTCAAAGTTACATTTTCCATTTCTTCTTTTTGTTAATTCCTTTAAATAACCAAGAAAACTTTTCCATTCTTTTCCGTGTCTCTTTCATTCATGCCGTGGTTTCTTTCCGACTCCCAACTTTGGATAAATGTCCAGCACTGAACCAAGAAACTGAGAAATGTCTGGGTCCTGTAGGAACTGCCTCATCTAATGCATTTATCTCTATTTTGCGCCCAGTCCAGTGATGTTAGTTCAGTCCTTTGTACTCCATGGGAATGCATTTCAAAGCAACTGTGTCTCTATGCATTTTAAACTTGAGCTGGTTGCCTCCTTGGTTTCACTTGTGCTGGGGTTTACAGAGCTACCTGCTTAGGTGGTACTGGTCCTTTCCTCTTGCCTTAACCCAACTGCCTCAGCAGCCTAGGAGTTTCATCGTGATTAGTGTTATTACGAAGATGACCAAAGGAATTAATTATGGTTAGATGCTTATTGACAAGCTCTGTGCGGTGAAACTGTCATCTACAATACGTCGGCAAAGCATCTAGTCGGCAGAGCATCTAGGTCAAGAAGAGCCCACCTTTCTCTAGAGTCTTCCAGACACTACGGGGCAAGATTGAAAGTGGTATTGCCTACCCACAATATGTGCAAGAATTTAGCCCACCCTTGTTCCAAGCCATGCAGTCGCTGTTGAGCTCTGAGCCAAAAATAATAACCTCTGGTGGGTGGAAGACTGAATTATCTTGGGCTGAACAGCACAGTAACTCTGCCACACAGCTTTTAAATTGGAGCTGGCTTGCTTCTCACACCATGGTCAGAACTATCTCATATCTGCCCCAGTCTGCCAGGGAGATCGATCCTAACATATACATAACTGTTAATAATAATGGTCTATTTCAGTGCTTTTATTACAACAACATTACATTTATCCTCCAGGACCTGATATCAGAATCTTGTCCTCTGTTTATATGTACATTTATAAATATACTAACTGCCAGCAGGTGTGCCAAAGAAAAATAAGAGGGTTAGAAAATGTCTTGCAGATAAGAATTTCTTTTTAAATGTTAATTTCTTAGTCTTCTCTCCCACCTCCCCCACCTCCCCCCAGTATGTCTGACTGTAAACTTCATCTTTAAACTTTTTTTTTATTATTATTATCACCATCATAGCTAGAGCACATACAGGCAGAACATCGGTTTAGTGTGACCTTTCTGAAATCATAAGCAATTCTTTCTCTTTGTCATAGCAATAATAGAATGGATCAGATACTTCCTGAAGACATTATAATAGAGTTCAACTGTCTAAGCTGTACACTAATGAAAAATGTAAAATCCATCTCTTCTCTACAGTGGTCTCTAGTAGAACAGAGACACTGTCTTGCAGGGAGCTTTCCACATGGTACATTGGGATCTCTGATATTCCTTGTACTGTACGGCAGATTTCAGCATGGGCAGGCCATTTTTTTCTTCCCCTTCTGTGTGCCATTTCTATAAAGACATGAATGTATTAACTAATAAGCTTTTATCTACCTTTACCTACTCCTTCCTAACTTCCCTTGCAATAGCAAACTACGGTGTGATACATTTTCTGTTTCAAAGAGATGAGACAGTGGAGGAACGTGATAACTGCTTAACTCCTTTGACTTTCTCTAGTGAATCTAATCCTTCAGCAGGTGTGAATCAGTGTAGTTCCACTTACTTCACTGCACTTCTGCAGCTACGCCAGGTGAGCATCCTTCACATACAGTTTAAGGAAATTATTGCTTTGGGTTTGTCTTTCCCTGAAAAAAAAAGGGAGTGTTTTAGACATTTTAGATGTAAGTTTTGGTACAAATAGTAAAGGGACAGACTGAAACTTCTGTAAAGGGGGACCTTGTTTATAGAACAAACGTAACATTGCTAGTAGAGCTGTCTGATCTTCCTTTAACTCCTTTAAAAAAAACAACCCCCCCAAAAAAACCCTCAACACAAAAACCCCACACCTTATTTTTCAAAATTTTTTTTTTCCTTTTTAACAGAGATGTCATCAGTGTCATTCCCTTTTCCTTCTTATCCTTTTTAACCTCTTGATTTGGTGGAGGAGGAAAGGAAGATGGGGAAAGATAATGCAACATACTGCTTGAATTGACAATTTTATGAAGTCAGAATGATCAATGAGCTGTTGCATTTGGATTGAAAATAGTGAATTTTGCATTGTGACCTTTCCAAACAGACAGATTTCATAAGTTTTTCTTCTGTAAAATATTCATTAGTTTGACTTTTCTTTGTGCTTCAGAACAGAAACGTATCGTGAAATACCAGATTTTTTTTCTGGACAGGCACTCTATTTTCAGGACAATTCTAATTTCAGTTCTTGGCCTCTCTGGTAAGACTGCCAATAAGACTGCTAATTAGTGTCCATTTCGATGGTGATATTTCTTATCTGTATCTCTATATATTAACTTTTAAAAAGGAGAGGACACTGTGTTCCTGGTACACTTGTATACATCTCTTATTTCCGGAATATCAGTTAAGTAATTCTTTTGTACAGCACTTCTTAGGCTGTTCTGTAACTATGCAAGGTACACTTCTTAGGCTGTTCGGTAACTATGCAAGGTACAGTTTGAGCCAGGAATTTGGAGATTGGATTTTCCACCTCTGCCACTGGTTTCATACATTATTTTGGATATTTCAATTGGCTTTTTTTCCTTCTCATCTCATTTTTTTTAAATTCAGATAGGGTATAAAAAAATATTACATCAGCTATAGTGAAATTTAAACTTCTGTTCCAACAGTCTGAAGAGGTTAGGGTTTTATTTTTCTCTTTAGTTTTTGAAAGAAGAATGCAGGACATGTAACTGGCCACTGTGATTTCCATCTGGATTTTCTCTGTTGCTTCCTCTGAAGGCTCAGCTCTGGTTGAGCAGCATTTGTGTAATTTTGGCCAGATATGATGAGAAAGGAATATGAGGGAGTGCTGGTTACTGACTTCTGCATGAGGTAAAAGTAATCAATCTGTTGCATTGGTTTGCATGGCTAGTCAGGAAAGTAACCATTGTTTTGCAGTTCCAAGGTGCTAAAATTAGGGTGGTTGAAAGACGAGATTTTGTTTTGTGAAAAATGCCAACATATACGTGGCCTTAGTTCTGAGTGTCAGTGAAAGAGTTCTTTCAAACATTACAGTAAAACCCCAAAAGTCCCTCCAATGGCTTAGTAATGCTGCTTCATTTATGCCAGGCACAAGGGACTCGTAGTCAAAAAACCCTACCAGATCTGAAATAGGAACTTTGGATACATTTTAACATAGCAGGTGAATGCTATGCTCTATCAGCACAAAGCATTGCCTTCTTTCTTCCTATGAGACTCCCTGAATATTTATAAGAAGAAAAATAAATTCAGCTGAAAAGGCTCAGAACTTAATTCCAGAATAACAAGTATTCTAGAGGTTAAAATAGTGAATTATGACAATAGAGGCATCAGTTCACACTCTAAATCAAATAATATAGACCTGAAAAGTTATTTCATCAACCCAGTGAACCGTTAGAGTAACTGGACTACTGACGGAGTGAGGACAATTTGATAGAGTATTGATAATCTGTTTAATCACACACTGAAAGTCAATAATTCTCAATCAGGTTGAGTGAGACATGCCAACCAAAATCAAGTATGTGATAGAAACATGGGAATGATCCAACCCAACTGCAGTTTGAAATGGAGCATAGAGAAGATCAGTTTGTGGCCTTGCTCCCGCCATGTACATCGCCAACCCATTTGCTTGTTTCAACCCCCCATGTCTTAGTAAAAAACAAATAAACAAACAGACACCACCACCACCAACAGTAAAGTTCTTTCACAGGTCTTAGCTTGATTTGCAAAAATGACTCTGTATTTTCTGCAGTGATGCTGCTCCAGGAAAGGAAAGAAAGTCTGTTTGTCCTTTGTACCTGAAAAACATTTTGTGGAAATAGAGCATGAGAAGAAAATCAAGGGCTCCTTTAATTGTCTCCAGCCAAAGGGAACAGGACACTTTCTTACTAGCAAACTTTAATCAGATAAATTTTGATTTTCTTGTTACCGTTCATAAGTTGCAGTACATTCTAAGAGCAGCTGAAAACCCTATACTTCCCACTCTGAGAAAATAATTTTGGTACCATTTTCTGATCCTATTATTCTTTTAGTAGATAAAGATCTAATTCATAGGATCATTGATGACAGGGTTTAAAAGGATCCTCAGAAGGCATCCAGTCCTCTCCACTGCCCCAAAATGAGGTCAACAACTACAACATTTGTGACAGATGTTGGTTTAGCTTTGCACTTACTAACTTGCATGGAGCTTCTTCTAGCATCTGAGCAAAATCTCTTATGGTGCAATATGTTTCTTGTGCCAAACATGGAAAGCAGGTTTTACCTTACCTTTGTACCTACATTTCCTTTACATATCCAAAGTGTGTTACTTCACTTTGTTGCTATAATGAACATTAATTTTTCTTCTTAATTCATGTTTTCTAGACATCTGACAGTTCACTTTCCTCCAGGCTTTTGCAAGCTGACCCATGTATTTCCTCAACTGTGAGACCTCAAACCAGCTGTACTACTTTAGTTAAAAAATGGCTAATAGCAAGAAAACCAGAAAAAATTATATGTGTATCTTGGATATGATACTTTTGCATATACATGCCAGTATTTTGGGGTGGTGGAGTCGTGGTGGTGGTGGTTGGTTTTTTTTTATTTTCTGAAGTCTGAACTGTTGAGTCATGTTAGGAATGTGACTTACAAAAAGCATCAGAACTACTTTATTCAGAAATTTTACCTGATCACTGGTTCCTCATCTTGTATTTGTGCAGTTAGTTATTTTTAAATGCATGTGTCCTTTTTAGACTTTTTAAACTGCATCATATTTTTCCAGACCATTTCTCCAATTTGTCAAGATCATTTTACATTCTAATCCTGTACTCTAAAGTGCTTGCAGATCCTCCCTGCTTGGTATCCTCTGTGTATTTAATAACCATAATCTCTCTTCCATTATTCAACTCTTTAATGTTTTTTAAAGGACCAAGTACTGAAATTACTCCAAAGTATGTCTCGAAACTAAAATATCTCCAGAACCTCCCCATATTTTTAAAAACATATAAAACAACTTTGCATTAACCCTGTCGCAGTTTAGAGAAATATTACACACTAATCAGACTGCCAAAATTGCTGTTTCTCTAAAACAAAGACGTGTGATTACTGATATTAACAACTGATGCAATTATTTTATGTGCTGAAGGAAAAATGCTTAAGTTTGGAGAATTTGAATGGCTGAATTATACAAGCCCATATTTTTGCTCAGTGGCAAAATCACATGATAGGTTAATAATATCATGGCAAGAAATGACAGGCAGTGGGCCAACATGCTCTGAAAGATGCCCAGAGAGCATGGAAGCGTGGGGTTTGGGGTTTTTTGTTTGTTTGGGGTTTTTTGTGGTGTTTCCCCCCCCCTAAGATTGCAGTCTTCATTTTGAATCTCGTAAGGACCAAAATAAAGTTTCAGAAATGCAGCTAGCAGGACTTACCATTATGTACATAGTGCAATTCTTCCACCTTTGCTAAGTTCCTTTTGTGTACTTGCAGTAATGACCTTCAGTCACCTTTACAGCTCAGATACCTTTCAGTTGGCTTTAGATATTGAGCAGCTAACTAACCCTAACCCTACAGTACAGTAGTTCTGGCACTGGTGCTCTCTGGTTGATATTTTGTTAACCTTGAAACTCTCTCAGTGTATTTTTTGCTCCAGACAGAAAAAGTTCACGGAGTATGAGACTATATTAATTTTATTTATTTCTTCAGGTTTTTTTTTCCCCAGATGGTATTTTTTTCCCTCTTAAAATGTAGAAAAAGAAAACCGTAGCAAGCGATCTTTCACACTTAAAAAAAATAAATAAAGCAATCTATACTTCTTTGTGTAGGAGAGAAAAATAAACTCCACGTCCACGAGCAGTGTGAAATTCTCTTGCCCCTAGAAAAGGATGTTTCTTGGTTTTTTTAGGATCTTTTTTATTTCATAAGCAAAACTCCATTGTATTCTTTTTATTTTTCTTTTTTCTTTTCTTTTTCTTTTTTTTAAAATGCAGTTATGATTTAAAGAAGAATAAACAATGAATAGGTTTGGACTTTTTATAGGGGAGACAGGGGAAAAAAACCTCTAAAAAGATAAGCTACTGTGATAGGATAATTGAGGTACCTGTTTTAATTTCTCAAATTGTAAATGCCAGATAAAATAAAATAAGAAGTACCGTGTCAGTCATTGCTGAAAGCCTTTACATTAGATTTCACCAGGTTCACTTCAGACTGATAGGCACCATGCAACAGCACAGGTTGATGGCAAACCAGGTAGAAAGCAGCTTGGTGGCAAAGATTGTGGGTTCTTGGTGGAGAACATGTTGAACATGAGTCAGCAATGTGTCCTTGCTGTGAAGGGGTTGGACATATACTGGGCTACATGAGCAACAACACAGCCAGCAGCTCCTGAGAAGTGTTCATTCCCCTCTATCTCACCCACCTGAGACTGCACCAAGAGCCTTACTGTGTCCAGCTTTGGGGTCTCCAGACAAGGGAGACACTGAGAGACTGGAGCAAGTCCAGAGAAGACCACCAAGGCTGGCGGGGGCTGGAGCACACCGTGGACAATGAGAGGATGAGGGAGCTGACGTTATCCAGTGTTCAGTAGAGAATGGCTCTGGAGAGGCCTAACAGGCAGGGAAGACAGAGGTTGGAGCAAGCCTCTTCTACAACGTGCGCAACACAAGGGGAAAAAAGCATCAGAAGTTACAATACAGAAAAGCTGCGGGTTTTAAAATTATCCCCCCACCACCACCACCTCACCTGAAGGTGGTCAAACACTGGGGCAGGAGGGCTCAGAGAAGGTGTAAGAACCCCATCCCTGAGAGACTTTCAGGAGTCAGCTGGATCACGCCTGAAAAAACTGCTCTGACTAGTTCATATGTAAGCAAGAGTTTGGACTAGAGGACCTTCCTACAAAAGTACGTGATTCTGTGATTTTATACATTCTTTTAAATTTGAGGGCTTTGCCTGTTTAACAAGGAAGAACGTCAACACAAATTGGGGAGAACCATCACAATCCTAAGAAGTCCCAAAGAAAATTGCAAAACTGTTCTTACAGAGCTGAGCCAGAAAGTTGGGAAAAAATTGCTTGAAGCAATGCCGTGGTAAGAGAAAATAGTTCCTGTGAGTGGGAAAGAAGTCTTTAATTCATTAATCTTTTTTTAGGAGATATTGCTCCTCCTGAACATTGCCTGATAACTTCTGGGCTATGGGCTGGCTGTTGTGGATGAGTAAGAAAATTCTTATGTATCAAATACTAAAGCTCTGTCTGGGGCATGGGAGGAGGGGAATAAAAAGCTTCCTCTCCACCTTTATTCATTTTTATTATTAGTTTTGGTTTGGATTTTTCAGATTGTTTTTGTTTTGGTGTTTTTTTGTTGGATTTTTTTTTTTTTTTTTTTTTTAATTATGATTGTACCAGGTCAATATCCCCATGGTGTTTCATTCCAAGGAAGAAAATCCCAAAGTTCATCATGAATTGGGACTCCCTAGTGCATCTCTTAGTAAGCAGTTCAGTCTGAAAATCTTGGCCTCTGAGTAAGGTTTTCAAGAGCATTTAGTTGACCTTGATGTCAGAGCATATATTCCAAGGCAATTCTTGCCTCTCCCAGTTGCAATCCACCTACAGTGCCAATAAGAACTAAGCCTCTGCCTTTCTAATTCTAAAAAAAACCCAAAACACAAACAAAACCAAAACCCCAACAAACAAAGGGAGCTTGGAATCCAAAATCAATAAATGTTATTCAAAGAGCTCCAAAGTCCTGCAGACTGTAATGATCAAACGTATTCAGGCACCATGCAGAGAGGCCCCTTTGGACTTGGCCTGAGGCACTTCAGCAAATGGTATCCAATTCCCTGACACATTTTATACCAGGGCCCCACCTATAAACAGTTTACAAAGAACTAAAACATGATTGCTAGAAGTTACAGATATAAGAAATCTGTGTTATGGATGGCTGGAGGGACACGAGTGAAATGTGTTATAGATTGTTATAAGCCAACTATTGACCTTTTAGCCTCCAAAACCTACTCTAACCATTTATCAAAACCTCTATTAATCATTTATTAACCATTTAGAAGCTATAAAAGAAACCATAATATAAAGTGTGGCTTCTGTGTTTCTACATTGCCTGCCAGGGGGGACAGAGTGGCAACAAAAAAATGACGGATTGAATATGGCAAGGGTTCCTGTTTCCTGAAAAATAAAGATGTATTCTAAGCCCTTAGCTAGGATTTAGAAGCAAAAATAAATACATCTTCCTCTTGCTGCTCTTTAGTCAGAAGTCCATCCTCAGTTGCAATTTGAAACTGCATGTGGGAGTGTTTTCTGTATCTGAGGATGGGATAAAGGGATCTAAAATGCTATCACATTAAAACTAAAAGAAACTAAAAGCAGAAAAAATCAGGCAATATTCACGCAAGCTGCTCAGAGAACAAGACTTCTGCAGTGACTTCTATATCCAGCCGGAAACCGAAGCCACAACACTAGTAATATGCTGTGGTTTTGCTCCTGTTGCTTGCTCTGTTTTCATGGCTGCAGTAAGGATGCTAGGTGCCAGCAGTCTGAGGGTTGTCACAGGCAAGTGACACTGTTGTAGCCGAGAGTGATCAGGTGGGATCTCACTGAGCTGAAACCCCAACTAAAGTGCAGTCTGTGTTCCCACAATATGTTAATATATCGTCAATGTTAATGTATTTAAGATGAGAACATTCCTGTCAGGTAAGGAACTGCTAGCATCCCTGTATTTCAGATTTGGAAACTGATATTAAAGATAAAAATAACAAGAAAAATCAAAGCCACATGCAAGACACCTGTGACAGATCTGTATAACAACTATGAAACCTAATGATTTTGCCCGGTGTCATACTGTCAATGAGTAGGCATGACAGTCAGATATCTTAGATAAATGTGAGCATATTTGCTTAACTAGATGTAATTAATTCTGCATCACTTATCTTTCTTTTGAACTTAGACACAACTGATGAACGTAAGGAGTTTAATATAACAGTTTTACTAGTCTGCAGGTTAACCATCTTTCTTCTTGTTATATGGAGGAACAGTGAAAAAACTATGCTATCAAACCAGTATTGGGATATTTTCATCTCTTAGTCCCTCTCAGTTACAGCTGCTTACATCTGGAGTAGATCTTTTGCAGTCAGATGAAATTAGCGCCAATGTGTGATTGTTCACTGAGGTCATGATGCAGAAAGTGGTAGAGAAAATTAGAAAAAAAAACAAAAACCACACAAAAAAAACCCCACCAAAAAACTCTAGTCAAGTTCCAGCATTATGGTAAGAGGGCGTCGTGAATACCCCAAACGTGTTCTGATTTTGTGTCTATGGAATAATGTTTTAGATTAACTATATACTACTTTTTAAGGTCTTAGGAGTTGGAATACAATAAAAATGTGAACAATAAAAAATGGAAGATGAGCCAAGATCCTAGTGAAAAATAATCCCATGTTATAGCTCAAAATTTGTAGCAATGAATCTCCGTTTGGCTTGAGGTAACAAGTTCCACAGTTTCTTGTGTTGGTCATTTGAGTTCCATTGCATTTCTAATGATCCCAAGGGACAGAGTTAGTCACTTAGGACTTACTTCTCATCACATGAAATGCAAGAATTGATCAGCGTCCATTGGAAATACATATTAAAAATGGATTGGTTTCAAACACTCCCAAGGATCTGTTTAAGTCTTCATATGAAAAAATGGAATAAATTAGTTTCTTCTGCTTTGCATTTGTGGTGGACTAACTTCACAGGCATGCAATTGTTGTGCCTTTGCTGAGGTTGTAACTTTTTAATAATATTTGATTTCATGACTTCTGTCAGATTGTCAGATACTCAGACTTTGCTTTCTCCTACTTCCAGCTGTAACAGGTACAGTACAAGGTATGTATGAAACAGCAAAAAGAAATCTTTATCCAAACGGCTCAATGCTTGAGTATGAAAAGCTGGAAAACTGTGATGAAGTTATGATTCAAAATAAAACAACTGTGCCTCAGAGTTGAGAGCAAAAACTGGAGCAAAATCCAGATCCTTCAACTCCCCAGTCAATATGATTCCCAATGGATATTTCCTACAAAAATAATTTTTGTTCAGGTTTTCCATCAGAAAAAAAAGTAATTTCTAAGACCAAAGATATGAAGTGAGAGGATGAGAGAAG
Organism: Ibycter americanus; assembly: GCA_035590275.1. Lineage (NCBI taxonomy): Eukaryota > Metazoa > Chordata > Aves > Falconiformes > Falconidae > Ibycter > Ibycter americanus. The sequence continues at coordinate 362,313 of JAVJGI010000055.1, read as the reverse complement.
CAAAGGAGTCATTTTACATTAGCTTGATGTTAACACTATGCCTTATTTACCTTTTTGGTAAAAACTTTAAAGGCTTCAGGATATCTTATCTAAATTATTATATCTGAAGTCCTAATAGCCCTGCAGTGGATTTAAAAAACCCCTGTTATGTCACACCAAAAATATGTTAATTTAAAGAACAAAACTAAATAAAAACCACGCCACCCCAAAAGCTGGCCCTAGCATCTGCTAATAGTTATTCTCAGCTCTACATGCATTAGGGTACTCCTGATGAAGGTGCAAATTCATATATTCCTGTTAGAAGGGACAAAGAAGGTGCTGCTTAAACTGACAGGTCATTGAAGGTGGTTTGAGAAACATCTCTAAATTTGAAATCCAGAAAATGTTCCTGTCTGCATGACTCTTTATGAGCTGAACTCTTGGGAGTTCTCTGTTTCAGATTTAGCCACTCTTTCTCCTACATGTGCTTGTAAGACTGGAAGGTTCTTCCTGGAGCATTAAAATGAAGCCACCTTCTCCTGTAGGCAACCATGGTCTATAATCTCATTTATAAATTTATCAAGCTTCATTTTTAAACTAGTTATGTTGTTTGATCTCACTACTCCCATTGAAGGACTGTTCTAAAACTCCACTCCTCTGATGGTAAAAACCTCTTCCTAATTTCAAGGCTAAATTTATTCATGGACTGTTTGTACCCACTTGTTCTTGTGCCAATATTGGCCTTTAGTTTAAAAAGCTCTTCTCTCTCCCTGATGTATATTGAACTGTTAATATATCTGTTAAGCTGGAAATATATTAGACACTGGGTGAAAATCCGCCCCTTCAAAGATTAATAAATGTCAAAGACAAAGGAATTGCAATTCATAGTTGTATCTTTAGCCTATAAGCTCTTTTACTGTGGGGACCAATGAGGCTTGTTTATTTTATCCTTCTCTTCTGGACCAAACCAATGTACTGTAGAGTGCTGTGTCCTTGTAAAACCATATTAATAATAAATACAAATGGTACCTCAGTTTTGTCATGAGAATCAAGAGATCCTGCTGGTAATTTTTTTTCTTGAGCCCTATGAATCCAGATTTAAAATTTAGATCTGGCAGTTGCGCTTTAATAAAAATATAATAATGAATGTTTCCCTGATGTGCAGATACCTATTGTATTCAGCTGGAATTGACCAGGCCCTTATTCAGTTTTAATCAGCGTGATTTTCTTCTACACACAGATTTTTGGAACTGAAACTCATTAACTGATACAGGAAATACGTTCCCTTTTTCCTTCTTTTTTTTTTTTTTTTTTTTTTTTTTGTGTAATAAGAGCTATTGCATTGTGTTCCCTTAATTACACCATGTCATGTCACGTTGCAATGTAAAATGACACAGCGTAACACTTTGTGACATGTGATAACTGTGATGAATTACATTCAGAACAAAGACCTGCTTTGAAAGGATATATCTGATCTGGTGGAGAGCAGGTATTTCAAGCACTCCGCGGATATTTTGGATTAACGGATAATTCCCCATCACATATCACAAATGTTAAATAATAAGATTATGAACATGCTGGTAGAGGATTTTTCCTGACTTTTATCCTAACATACCAATTTTTTTATTTACTGTAGCAAATTAATAACTTCTATGCTTCCAGTGTGTTTATATAAGTGTGTATGTATGTGTATAACTATTTTCAGAGATAAGCTTCGTATTTAATTTCTTGGAATAATCATAGTAAGTGGTGAAATTAATGTCAGAGAGAGGTGTTCAGCCTTGCAGCAGTGTTCCCTTAATATTTAAAAAAACAATAATACAATTTTACTAATCCACCAATAGAAAAAAAACATACAAACAAGAAACCCCCAAAAGCAAAACAACCTGTCACTGGTAATTTTATTAGACGTCATAGAAAGTTTAAGCATGAATTCTCTTAAACCGTAGTTTTAAACTAAAAAAAAATATAAAAAAGTGTCTGAAAAGTGTCTAGAACATGCCATTTTTAGACTCTCACAGTGACTTTCAGATCAAATGTGCCTGATTCATGTCAAAACACAATTTTTTTTTTCCCCTTGACTGCCGGTAGTACAGCTGCAAGTTGGGATATGAAAATCAAGCTGTGTTCTTCTGTCATTGAGCCATTGCCAGCAATGAGGATCTTGCAAAGAGAGCTTAGCTGCTGACAATTTTGTTGATGATGCATGAGGCAGAGAGGAATCCAGCACTCTTGTCCAGACTTATATTGATTCTGCAACAGGAAGTTTATACAATTTTTTTTCCTTTTTTTCTTTTTTCCTTTTTTGTCTTTTCTTTTGCCTTTTTCTTTATTTTCTTTTTTCTCTTCTGTTTTCTTCCCCCCTCCTTGGTTTTTCATGAATAAAGTTGGAAGATATAACTGGAAAGCAAACAGAGAGCAGGACTGTAAAATTAATAGTTAAGTTTTACATAAATATTTCCCTAACTCCAGATGTATTTCTGGTTGTTGATTGAAAAATCATTAAATAAAGAATGGGTTGTAATACTTTGCTTTTTTATTGAAATTATTATGTTTTAAAAGTAAAGTATTTTAATATCTGTCTTGATTTCATGGAATCTGCCCTATTCAAGATGATATAAACCTGGCAGCACCCTCCAATGCACTAGGAGTTCAAGACCAACATAAGGCAGGACCGTCAAAACCTGTTTAAAAGGGTTCAAAAATGTCCTTGTACAAAATGATGAACACAAAATGTGTAACCGAATGATAAAACTGAATATGAAAATAATAAAACTATGAGGAAATTAGTTTGTTGTTACTTTAGAGGACGCTCAGACCTCCTGTGTTTATGTTTGAGACCGACTTTTCATTTAAAAGCATCACAGGCCGTTGTGGAAAACACATGGCTGAACGGCCCCTCTCTTCATATCTTTCTTTCCCCTGGCATTTCTACCAGACTTTGTATCTTCATAAAATCCATATGCTTTGTCAGGCTGAAATTTGCTGTGCCTCTGGGAAAAAATTTCAGTACTCTGATATTTGGTATTTGAGATGGGACTACAGCCTTAGCGTTTTAGGCCACCTACTTCTTAGAAGGTTTTGTTGAGTTGGTTTGGTTTGTGTGGTTGTTTTTTTTTTCTGACATGTTTGAAACTCAGAACACTGACTCCATTTCTGATTATTTTTGCATTTGTCTCACTGTAGTATAGCTTTTCTTACTCCTAGGGAAAAAAAATATTGGAGAAGTTATCAGAAGATGTGTTCAATTCCCTGTAAAAGCATTTGCAGAAATAGCAAGACTAAGTAGCAGGTTTGCTGAGAGTTCGTGGTGGCAACCCCTTGGTGATTCCAAGAGGCAGGCTGATGTTCTTGAAACCAAACCGTATTGACACACCCTAGCAGAAGAAACGCAACAGGGAAACCATGGGGTTATTCTACTGCTCCCTGAAGTTTATTGCCCAGAACAAATCTTTGCTTTACTTAAACCTCAAGGCGACTTTATACACTAAATTTTTGAATCTGTTGTGTGGTAAAAATCTAAGACCCACCCATAGGCATGCCAGAATAAGACTGAAGGGGAACTCATGAAGTCATCCTTCCCCTCCACAAGGCAAAGTCACCTCTAACCAAGTCATTCCTCACAGCCACTTCTCTCAACTGCTCTTAAAGTGTTTTTAGAGACCTCTAGAGATGGACATCTTATCCCCTTGATATTGTCTGTCTCGCAAGAGCTGGGTTCTTTTTGTAATAAAAAAAAAGAAAAAAGAAAAATGAAAAAGAAAACAGCAACAAAAAAATCTTTGGGAAAGGTGTTTCGCCAATTTTGTAGAACTAATTTAGAAGGGGCTCTAACCATTTCTGAAAGATAATAAATTACACATCCTCAAGGCGGATATATGAGAAAGACTGCTGGACATGTTGCTCCTTTTCCACATGGGGAATTATTAAAACAGAGAGCCAGCACTGATTAACTAGAGGGGAAGATGAAAGACAGTGAGGATAATATAATCATGTTTGCTGAACAGTGGACCTGAATGTGCTTAAGGTCAAGCATTGCTAATACGCAGTCCTTTAATAGGAAAAACTCACAACATTTTTGGATGGAGTAACATTGTCTTTATACCAGATATAACAAGAATAGATTGGAATAAGGGTGGTTGGATAAATTAAGGGTAGGCAGAAGCACTGCTGTAAAATTAGAAGAGAGAGATACTAGGGAGGGGGTAGGAAAAGAGGAAGAAGAAAAAAAGTTAGGCCAAAAGCAATGAAACACACCTGCAGTTCCTGGGTGATGTTAACAGCCCCTGGGAATTATCTGGTTTCCATCTGAATTCAGTAAAGCTATATTAAATGGAGGGGAGATTAACTGGGGAAGCAAAGCAGATTTGCTTTTGTAGTCTGGGGATCTGTGAGTTCCAGCTTTTCCTACACCCCATGGATATGCTAAATCTGTACATGAAAGAATGTGGTCTGCTGAGTCATGCCATAGCCAAAAAATCCAAGTCTTTCCTTCCTGCAGGGAAGGTCAGCACTGAAAGGAGAAACAGGATTCATGCGGAGGTTTCATGAGGGCCATGTAGACACCCCGTGTCAGACACAAGGACAAAGAGGAGTTGTTGAAGTATCCTGGGGGGCTGTGCAGCTTTGGGTAGAGCAAGTGGGGAGAACTTGTTTTCAGTTCTTGCATAGAAGTGCCAGTTTTCTTTAAGAAAAAGAAGGTTTCACATCCCACCCTCCCCTATGCATACCCTGTTCCCTGAAAGTTCTGCACTATCCAAAAAGGCAGAGAATAAGTCTGTGTATTATGAGTGTATTGGGTCATCGCTCAAGGAGGGAAGAATTAAGGTCGGATTGACGTGTACCTTAACGCTTCATTACTTGGTTTTCAGAAGATTAATTTTAGGCACTCTCTACATTCTGGAAGGCCATTAGGTACCACTGGGCCACCTTAGCTCTATAATAATGAAGACTGGGTCACTTTTTTTTCCACCCAGAAACAGAGTAACTGTTGTGACTTCTGTGGTGTTCCTTTGGATTTACAGTGGTGTAATGGGGAGCAGAGTAGAATCCAGTACGAAGAATGGGTGAAAACACGCCGCCATTGAATACTCACAGTTTAAATTTGTTCAGGATTTAATTCAATGAGCCTTGCTCTGTGGGGTGTGTGATTATTGATGCCTGATGAAGTACCTTTTAAAGATAAAGGGATTTTTTCATTGTCTTTAAAGAGAGTTGTTTGAAGGGATCCAGTGTAAAACATTTTCAGCTGCCGTTGATATTGTAAAAGAATAACCCTACTAAAGTCAGATTCTTTCTCGCTGAAATTTGCCATTAACATCATGCAGATCAATAGACATTATAGGTCTGAGATAGATGTGTAACATTCCTCACATCCACAGATTTACTTACAGTGGGAAAAAACCAGACTAAGGGCTGCATATGAATTCAAAATATGTAACTCATTCACAGAGTAATTCTACTATTGCAGGCATTAATTAGTTGCCTCTCTATAGAATGCCCTATGTCAGCTTCTTTAATGGCATAAGTAGATGGCATACATACAATTCACATTGCACACAATTATCTACTTCACATCCCCCACAATTCATGTAAGGTCTATAAATTAACATACAACTACATACACAATTGCAGAAGGAATTGAAATATCTGAAAGATGAAAAGTAGGAGAAATTCAAAAGTGTCCCCCTAAAAGGAGAGAAAAAAATGACCACGAGAAAGCTATAAAATAGCTGAGTTGATATCTGGAATATACCAAAGATCTGGAAAACCTTGAAGGTTGGGGTTTTTTTGTGGTGTTTTTTTGTTTTATTTTTTCTTATTTTGTAAAATAAATGTCTTCACTTTAAAGAAAATGCACAGCTGTTCCTTTAACATTTTATAATTATAAGACAGACAGAAAGTGTTGGAACAGGGAAGTGTGTGTGAATGGGGGTTAGCATGCTGAGACATTGTATTTCAGCTGTGAAAATCAATACATGCTCCAGAGATAGGGCACTTGATCAGAAAGGATATTGCAAGATACAAAAGAGCAGATATGAAATACCATTCCTGTGAAGTTCATTTCTTGCTCTTATTACATCAGTTCAGCAGAAAACACGGTGTGCATGAAACTATGGCAGTGCCAGCATTTTATTATTTCTAGTCCAAGATTTTTAGAAGATTTGCATGAGATTTTAGCAAAATTATGCTTTGTGCTCCTTCTTTACCAATAATTCAGAAACTGGAGGTCTTGATGATGCACTTGTGAAGGATTCCTTGTGTACTAGTCTCTTTGTCCTGTTTCCAGTTAATGCAAGTTCAGTTCCATATGACTCTGCCCAGAAAACAAGATCATTATTTCACCAAAGCAGAAAAATTAAGGATTTTTTTTTTTCTTTTATTGTGAAAGCAAGTAGAAAAAAAGAAAGAGGCGATGCAGAGGAGGAAATTTACCTTGGGAATACATTAGTTTGGGAAACTGTTTTCACACTGAGCTATGGTGAAAGGGTGGTTGCCCTTTATCTTTTTCACTTTCTTGTTTCTAGCCAGCAATTGAATCTGGGGTCTGAAAAAAATTCACAAAATCACCATTATACAGAAATAAAAAAAAAAAAAATTAAAAAAAAAAAAAAAAGAGTTGATTTGAGATATTGCTGGTTTCCAGCCAAAGAGGATGCTTGCTGTAGAAAAATAGTGGCCTGTTGTCGTTGGGAAAGGCAAGAAAAGGCACTTATACCAATATAAAGCATTTTGTCCCTGGGACTTCATCCTCTTACATTGCTGCAAGGACCAATTTCATCAGTTCAGTTGTATCTGAACTTGGCCAGTCAAACACTATGCAAACTGGAAGGACTTTCTCTGTCACTAGCTGTGTAAACTCATTCAAACCATTTTACATTTCAGATTTTTCTTTCATTTTTATGCTGATAAAAATCTTTCAAAGCTATGTGAAATAACTAGAATTCTATGAGGAAAGTAACACTGTGTATATATAAGTTCTGTTATTTATTTATTAGTTGCCTCCTTCCTTAAAAAAAACCATGCAGTAGTAGCCAAGCTTAACATCATTGTAACACTCCTGAAAAAATTTTTTTTATCTGAAGTGTTATATCAGTAAAAGAGAAATTTTAGACAGGCTGGCTTTTTTGGAGGTTGGGGTTTCTTTATTTGGTTGGATTTTTTGGGTGGTGCGTAGTAGTTTTCACCATAATCTTATTTAGACACCTGAAGTTAAACTGAAGCTCTTAAGAATATAAATTAATGAAGAAAAACGAAGGATGATGAGGCACTGGAACATGTTGCCCAGAGAAGCTGTGGATGCCCCATCCTTGGAAGTGTTCAAGGCCAGGATGGATGGGGCTTTGAGCAACGTGGTGTGGTGAAAGGTGTCCCTGCCCATGGCAGGCGGGTTGGAACTAGATGGTCTTTAATATCCCTTCCAACCCAAACCATTCTATGATTGATGATTCAATGATTCAATGAAGATTTGGTGAAGGTCCACTACATTCAGGGCCCTACAGACCAACGCAGAGATCCCTGGAACACTAACACACTGGAGCCTTATGTATCATATTGGACATTCCTAGCAAGAAACTAGTCACTGACAGCTTTGTCACGGGAATGGATCAAACTCTGAGAGGAATCAAAAGCCCCTGTTTCAATTTGTAACTTTCTAACTATGCCTCAGCTGGGGCATTTTCCCTGCATGGTGTTTGACTGAACAGATTCAGCTATAGCCCTACTCATGAAACTGCTCCTTGCAGCAATGTAAGAGAATGAAGCCCCAGAGGTAAAATGCTTTGTGTTGAGAAAAGTCTATTTCCCTTTCTTTCCCCCTTTCCCAGTGAAATGGCATCTCTAACCCTCCTTCATTGACAGAGCTGTGCTGGCAGAAGGCAGCGTCATCAGCAGCTTTCAAATTGCAGCTGGTTGCTAGCCCACTCCTGCAGCAGAGCTGCGACACTGCCCCTTCCATGCGGCTCACAGCAAAAGATATATTTAACTTAGAATAAAATCCCAGTGAGAAGGTGGAAAAGACAAGTGAAATGGCCTATTCTGGCAATCATTCCAAAGCTGGTGTTAATGTCTTTGGATTGCAAAGTGGAAAAAAATAAATAGCTGAAGTGCTCTACCGATTAATGCAAAGCAAATAACTCTCAAAAACCAGGGTCAATGACTGTCATTGTTGCAGCTGCGATCATCACGCAAACTGTCCTCGCTTCATTCATGTAATGTCCTACACCTGCATTCTGGCTGTAAAGAGTCCCCAAAGTGCCTGCTGAGTCACAACAAATGGCACTGGAATGGAAGGAGATGGATCAGTTTAACTGCCCACAGAGCAATGCTTGTTGGGGCACATTTGGTTGTCATCCAGAGGGCACTGACAAAACTTTTTCACCACCAATGCCATCCTCACAGCTTCTCCCTTCACACCCACCCCAGTTTTCTCTAAGAGGGAAAGTAAATAGCTGACTGAATTAAATCTAACAAATGGGACATATCCTTTTTTTAATGCTTGTCAATAACAATATACTTATTTCTTTTTTTCGGTTTGAACATAATCCTAGAGATTAGCAATTAGGAGAAAATAATAGGGCCTGATCTTGTGTGATATGGAAAGCATTATTATTCCTGCTATACAGATGGAGAGAAAATTGGAAAGGGTTCAGAAAAAGGACTAAAAGGATAAGTCATGCCTTCTAAACATGGCTTATAGGCAGCTTTGTCCACCTAGCTTATTAAAGAGAAGGCTAAGAGGTGATTTGACTGCAGTCAATACATACAGAAAATTTCTCACAGAGGCTGCGGTAAGGTAGAAATCATAGCATAACAAGTTGCAGGGACTGGAACACCGCCCTAGTATAAAGCACATTTGTAAGAGCAAAACTAGAATACCTTTGAGTCATAATGGACTCACAATTGCCTAATGTCATTTCATCAAGATTTCACTCCCCCCAATCCTATGAAGGGCATGCTAGAATTCATCCACCAGTTATGTATTTGCTGTACAAGCAAATGAGTGAAATTAATTGGTTAAACTAGATCATGATAATACTGGTTTCTGTTCTTATAAATCCATCTGCATCTCACGAATGAGTTTTGCTTCTTTTTTTGTGCTTCTGTGCCACTGATGCAGAGGCTCTTAGGTTCTTCTTTCAGAATATAATGTTATTTAAGAATTTAAAAGTCCTATTTTTCGTAGAAGCCACCCTGAAATATTTACACGTATGCTTGGCCACTGTATGGGGAGAACTGAGGAGTATTCTGTCACATCCAGCCATATTTAACACTCCTAGAAGTGATTTTCTGAAGTGAGTTCTGCAGTATTTTCTGCCATACAGTTTTAATATGATTTTTAGATGATACAAAAGTTAAAATGTTGGTGAAATCAAGATAAAACAGAGGTAAGCCTGAGCATACTGACATTTAATTTTGGAGACACCTGCCACCCAGCAGAGTGTTACAAGACACAATATAGGGAAAAAAAAAAGGGGATTTTGCTTAAGCTGCAACATCTTGTACTTTTATTGGGAACTGGAAGTTCGTAGTTCAGACCTCAGTGTCTTGGCCAAGATAGCATCTATCACATTTAGATACAGAGGCTTAATTCAGTGCATGGTCAGTCAACCATAAAGTTCATATTTGGTTCTGGATATTAAGTTCCCAGGCATTCAAGGAGGCTTGTGTCTGTAGAGTTGCTTCGGGCCCATTTCTAGTGCAATGCAAAGGAGATTAAAGTACATTGGTTCGTGACAGGAACCTTCAGTCTGTAAGTCTGGCCCTTGCTGTACACAAATGGGTAGTACAAGCCAAAAAGGCTGCTAAAATGTAAGTACCGGAAGAGAACAATACTAAGAAACGTGGCTAGCACACAAATACTGTGAATTTTCACAGCAAACCAGCATCATGTTATTTAGCTCAAGTTTTCTGAAGCTGTGATACAGTGGGAAAAATCGCAGTGTTCAATGGCCCTTGAACTCTCCCTTCCATCTGTGTGATGGAATCATCTCACTGTTGATATGCAGGGTGCAGGGGGCCATTGTTGCAGGCACGGGCAGGTTAGCAGGCAATATCCAGCCCTCACTGCTCACACTGCAACTCATCTCTTCAGGAGCAAGTCCACACTCC
>JAVJGI010000055.1:316564-352124 GCA_035590275.1 Ibycter americanus | reverse complement strand
CATTTAGCTACTTAGCCCAAACAAGCCACAGCTGTACATTATCCACATCAGCCGACCTACCACCCCAGAAGCAACTGCATACAATCAATACTGATTAGCCTTCTACAAATCTCTCTACGGGCCATAATACAAGACATGCAGAAATAATGGATGACTCAGGATCTGTTAAAGAACCTTTTTGTTTCCAAGGCTGTTAGTGCTTCAATTGTTTGTGTCTTTGCCTCAGTATTTATAGAAAGGTTCACAGTCCCTTTGCCATTCCTCCTGTGTTACCATCAACCATTAATTTTCCTTTGAAATCTCTGAGACTTGGGGATGTACCTGGTTCATTCAGCACCACAGAGGGTGCAATGCACTGGAGTATTTCCAGGTCAGTCAGAAGACAATCATACGCTGGTTACCTAAGTAAATCATTAAACCTGTATGAAAAGTCTGAAAAATTTTGCATTAACTTCAGCTATATTTGAAGAGGTGAGAATAAGATTGATAGATGCTCACTGAGAAATGAAAAATATCCCAAGTTTTCTACTAGGAAATTTGCAGAAGTCATGGGGGGAAAAGAAGTGGTTAAGAATGCAAAAATTTAGGTCAAAGCAAGCTATGAAAACAGGAAAAAAGTTCTAGGCAGCCCATGTTACTGCCAAGAGGAAATAGGATTATAAAATATAGAAGAAGAGGTGGACAATGTCAGTAGAATAGAACTCTATATCTGAAAAAAGAAGCCAGAGACCTAAGAAGTTATGAGTACAGGTCAGAACAGACAAAACTGGGTAGTATTTTAGTGAAAATAAGGGGGCAACAGCACAGTCATAAAGTTCAGAAAGAAATGGAAAATGCCAAATAGACTGTGTTAATTTCTACATATACAAGAAACGATAATGAGCTTTAGCCGAGAGAGATTTCACTGGGTGGGAGCTATTTTGCATCTGAGCTGCTCCTGAGACCTCAGAGTCACTAAACACAGTGACTTTGAACCCAACGCAAATTCAAACTCCCAGCAAACCCTTTAGCATCTTGCTTGTGTTGCCCAGAGCACTGGAAAGGTTTGCACTAGAAACAGGCACAGGTGCTTCTAAAAGCTGTGTGATATTATCCTTGACTATTTACATCTAATACAAGTTCTATAGCCATGAGACATCACCAGCTACCATTGCCACTCAGGTTTGAAACACCAGTGACATCATCCTTGGCTGAGAGATGCCGTTTTCCAGCTTTGATCTTGCCCAAGACACACTGGATCCATGTCCACTGTCCTGTTCCTCCCATAGAAGTCTGCAAGATCATCTAATAATTTCAGCTGGTCTCTGAATGGTTTTGCTTCTTTAAAGCATGCTATAGGCTGTTCCCAGAATGTTTTGTGGTCACAGGACAAAATTTTGGATGTGTTCCCGCTCTCCCTGAAAAATGGTTAAAGGATGCCACACTGAAACTATACTAGACAACTCAGAGTGTTCAGCTCTCAGTTTGAAAACACGGTGCTTTGATGAACAGCTAGAGATTACAGAGATGCATCCACTTGAGGACATCGTTATGGCCTAGTTAAACTGAAATAAATTGCACACTTTTAGACTTGCAAGTTTTCTAGTGGGAATACTTCGGTGTAGAAACGTGTCCTAAATATTGGCCTGAATGGGAAGGTAGGACCCAAGTGAAAATCGTTGATCAGCTTTGGAATGAAACATTATTCTTTAAATATGAATGGGTTTACATGGGAAAGTTCTACAATGTGAAGACATTTTTTTCATTATTATCATAATAAGCAAACAAACAAAAAAAAACCCCTACTGAGCATGATAATTGGAGTATGCTTCGTCCTGATCTGCAAATTAATCAAAATAAGGTACAAGACATGGAATGGGGAAGTACATTTATCATTTAAAAAGACACCTATGAATGCTTTAGCAATTCTTAAACTCAAGTGCAACAGTCCAAAACAGGTGAGAGGATGACAGCATGCACGGGTGTACGCATGCAGCTACAGGATATACAGACATAGCTATTGATATTTTGGTTAATAACTTTTCTATGATAAAAAAAAATAATGGTTTAATGTATGTTTCTTTTTTGCCAGAACTGTAAAGGAAAGAGAAAAGGTGAAATTTTCCATTTTGGAACTGAAAAACTTGTTTTAAGCTGCAGTTCCCATTCCCCTCTAGCAGTTTTCAACTGAGTTTTGCTTGGGATTGGGGAAGAGGAGGAGGAAGTTTAATTTCTTTTTTTCTTTTAACTCATTATTTTCTACCAAAGACATTGATACAAATCTAGTACAAAATATATAAAATGAGATCTCTCTTCTCTTTTTTCTTTCACAGTTACCCTTTCACATTCAGACTGATATGAACCACAAGCATTATATGAGTGAATCGTGTATGAACAGTAATTTCATTTTACTATTTAACCTGTCTTGAAATAGTGGTCTAAATAACAGAGATCCACTGATCTTTGAAACCCTTTAGATTAAAGCCTTTACACATGGTGATAAATACTGATCTTCCAGTGTTGAACACTGAAAAAAATGAAGTTAGAGACACATATTAATTCAGCCATGCACACCTATTTATGAAGGGAGAAGTAATACCCCATTCCTTACACTTGGGCACATGAATGAACAGAGAGGTAAAGCATTGCACAACAAATAAATAATAATAAAAAAAAGGTAGCAGAAATGTTTAATAGCCATCTGAAATTTGGAATAGCTTCCTTCAGTTATGTTGTCCAGCTACTAAATTGTGTGTTTTGTTTTCTTGCTTTTGGAGAAAACCAGCTGCTAACAGGTTAATCCCCTAGCACAGTATCACACCTGCAATTGCCTTGCTCTCCCGAGTTCCCAGCAGACAGTCTGCAGCTCACTGATGTGATGCTGTTTGGCTACTCTTTAACTTTCCTCTTTGTGCTGAGTGTATGTACCCACTTTATTACAAGGGAGAAAGATAACCCATTTCCAGTCCATCTATCCCAATACCATAAGAAGCTGAGGCAATAACAATTATCTCTATCCTTACTTTTTCTCTCTTCTCTGAATAGTTCTTGTACAGTAATGAATTGTAACAGCTCCTTCACACAGACTTCTCTCCCATATAATTAATGTCCTAAGATATTCTATTTACTGGTGAAGCAGTTTGAATCAAGAAGTGATTACTTTTGAAGTAAACAGAGCTGCTAACTGCATTCCACGAAGACGACAGCAGTTTCCCTTAAAAAGAGAGAGAGAGAAGGGGGGGAATTAAAATAAAATAATAAAAATAATTTTTGCAAAACCAGACTCTGTGTTGGGATGTTTTCCCTTCATACAGACCCCTTTTTCTTTCCACCATACAGACCACCATTTTTTTCTTTCACCTTTTTTGTTCTATAACTAGAACAGGGAGTGTCTTAATCAGCAGGCTGTCTTTGAACTCTGGATATTCACAGGCTGAGTTAGAATATGTTCCATTTCTGCAAATTAAAAGTGTAGTCAGATCTACAAACCAGCAGAAAGCGCCCTTTTTCTGAAAGACAGCTTTCCAAGGAAACTTCAGAGCCAAGTATTTTCAGTCGTGAATGTGTGTGATGATACACTTAATATTTTTACAGAATGGTAGATACAAAATGAGCATGCACACAAAATGAGATAACCAGTGCTAACTGGCACCGGACTGATAGCCCAGAAGATCCCTTGTAACTTAGCCCCTACAATGTGAGTGAGGGCAAAGGACACTCTCCATTACTTAGCAGAGGAATTGCTTCTGGATGCATTGCTTATTTTCCTGTCCAACCTGCTTCCTATCTCCTGGTTTCAAGTCTTCTAGAAAGGGAATTTAATATCTGTGCAAGGCTATGTTAGGGAAGGATGGCTGACTTTCTGTTACAAGCCAGACATAAAAACCTCCCGTTTAATTCCTTGTATTTACAGTGCTGAGTGTAATTAACGCTGCATTGTGCTTTAGAAATGCTACATCCTAACCAGCTCTGTGAGGTTAGGAGCAGTGCTTCTTCCCAACCCAAGCTATTGTAAAGGTATTTTCCTAGAAAAGAGGAGCTGATCGCCTGTGATCGTCCCTGCCCCCGCATACCACTGGGCTGTTGCAGTGTAAGCCGTAACCACTCTGCCAGTCACCTGAACAATTGCATCCGATCTGAATCCTGAAAATGTTGCTGTGAGATTCCAAATATCTTTCCCTGTCCATGGGCCTCTGCTCCTCCTAGCAATTTTTTTGGCAGCTCACGTTAGGAAAACTCAGTAAACCAACAGGAATGCTTAGTCTTCTACTTAGATAATGAAAGAGGAGACATTTCACTAGTTAGACTATCCATTACTCTTCTTCCTCTGAACACTCTCTGTTCACGGTACAAAAAGCCTGTGCATTTAATTTACACCCTCAGAAGCACTCTGCTGGTGCCGGGCATCTGCATTTCAGATGCTGACAAATTAGGCTTCTGAAATAAACTGTCAAGGTGTGGTCTGGGTGTGCTATCAGGATTAGAGCTGGTTTGCTTAGACATTACAAAACCCAAAACAGGTGCCTATATTAGCTCCTCCAAACACAGCCCGAGGTCACAATGAGGAACTGAATCTGAATTGCCCTTATTGCCATTAACTGTATTTGTTTGCTGTTTTGAACTCTATGTTTTCTGGGTCGTATTTAATCACTTGCAACTCACTGATGGATCTCCTTAGTAAGGACACACCTGTACTTGTGACAGAGGACATCATTTTGCATTCATGAGAAACAAAGCATCTAGTAAGTCTCATAACATGAATAGGCACTTGCAACATTGCATCTTCCTAACCTCCTTCCCACCCCATACCCTTCACTGTCTTTCCTACTTTGTTTGCCTTTGAGATGTTTGGAAATCCTTGGCACTCACATCTTAATATTAATCTCCATTGTTTACCGGAGAATCTCCTTATTCGAGCAGCTGATTTATTAGGGAAAGATAACTAAAAGGAATAACTGATTAACAGGAGGTTCCTACAGACAAAAAGAAATTGTCTTCCAGCAATGATTTCAGTAAAGGTTTGTTACCAGCAAATAGATTACTTTTGCTAGAATACAATACAGCAGAGTTACACTTGTACATGATAGTCTGGAGGTATGCTCTGGATCTTCAGCTGAGAAGGCTCCACAACTGCAAAGTAGAACAAGTCTTCACAAGTGTTCAGGTTTGGGCTAATGGAAGGTTATGATCTTGGAGCTTCATAAGACAATTTCTCCTTTCCAAGAATTCTGTCTGGATATCACCTAGTCAATAGAACTATCATCTTTGGAATCTGCACAGGGACTTTCAAAACTGATGTTATGAACTGCTGCAGCTTAAGTTGAATATTCAAGTCCCACAGGTGGCAGTGGTAGGAGACCCATATGTTTCCTTCATCACACACAGATGGAATGTGTAATAGACACTGAGCAGATGAAAATGTGAAATATGAACTCCTTTCCTCCTAAATCTTGTGCAGGTACTTGCACAGTTCCAGTGGCAAAAACTGCAATGGTAATGTGGATCTAGCCTTTATCAAAGTGTAAGTACTAATTATGTCCCCTCTCTAACAGGAAAATCAAGCCATTATTATAACACCATCTATCCATCCAGTATCCATGCAGTCTCAACAAAATATGTATCTTCTTTGAAGAAAATTATAGTTTCCTCTTTCTAATGTATAGGCAAAGCCTCAGTATATAACTGAGTTTCTGCTACGTCATGCTTAGTATTGCATTCCTCCTTATAAAATTAATTAATATCATAAAGAAATTCTCTCATCATTTTACAGCAATATTACCTATCTATACTCTTATAGAAACATAATGCACAACTACATATTTGCTTATTCACTTATAACTGCCATTATTTTTAAAATCTTTCTATTTCCCCACACAAAAGTATTCTTAAATGCTTTTCCAGCATATGTCTCTACGGAATCTGGAACCTTGTAAAATTACTTATTGTACAAGGTAATGAAAAGCCGTATTTGGTCTGCAATTATCCCTATGTACAGACCCTGCCTGAGCACTGCTCTTACTATCTCTGATATTCATAAACCGCTGGATAGAATGGTTCACTGTTTGTTCCAACTACCTTTAAATAGTTTGGTACATCAAATGTAATCTTGGGTTTAAAAAAAAAGAAAAAAAAAGTTCTTCTGAACCTATTTTTAAAATTCAGGTCATATGCCTTATTGTTAATTTCAAAGTGTGTTGAGTAACATTTTTTGTTTCCTTTCTTTCTTTTTTCCCTTAATAATGTGGAGATTTAGATTCTCTTAGTGTATGGAATACACTGTTCTCTCCTGCATAAACAGTAGAGAACTATCTTCTTGGTAGTTACAGGTTTGAAAAAATAAGGCACATAACATCTCAAACCCTTTGAATTCAAGCCAAAGGTAAGATTTTTGTTTATCAGCTGACTGAATGTAGATTTATTTTTTCCTGTTTGGATGACAGAGAACTCTGTTTTTGTAGCAGGATTTGATTGTTAATAAATGTATGAGACTTGTATGGAATTATTCTGTGCTATTATTTACTTGTTTCCATTTGAAGAACACTGTAGTTCAAAGTTCAGACAAGCGATGAGAAAGCAGCACATCTGTGTACTTTAATTTACAATTCAGTTTTTACATGTTTTGTTTTTTTTTTAAAAAGAAAAAAACACAATCTTCAATGAATCATGAGCAAATAAGTACATGAGCAAAGGGGAGCAATGTAAGCGATCCTTAATGCTGGAGGTCTTTGTTCAACTATGTGTAGAAAATGTCGTATTAAAGAAGTAACAGTATGAATCCTGTTGTCCTCCCCACTTTCCAGAAGGTATTGTATGTTAATTGTCTGCAAAATGAAAGAGCATGCAAACCTTTGTACTGCATCAACACAGTGGAGATTTTAGATTAAATATTTGGTAGATACAAAACACTGATTTCTGTGATATCTATGTGAAGAATGGAGACTTTTGAGGTAGGACTGTAGTATGGTGAAGCTGATGGCACGAGAAATAGAACTTCCCTCATTCCAGGGAGAGCCTACGAGAAGCCTCCTACCTGACTTCACAAAAGAAGCCTTTTACTATCCAACCTTTAGCTGCCTACTTGCAAATAAATTATAATATTCTTTCCTTTTCCTTTCTGTCATTACACTGAGATTTTTTTCAGACACTGTCTGTCTCAATAAATGTTTATATGATGCTTAAGAATTTGGGACTATGGTGCACCTTGGATGGTTATTTCTGCTGCAAAACAAACAAAAAAAAGAATAAACAGCAAAACCGACTCTCAGACTTGGTGTGGCTAAGGAAAACCTGCTCTGCAGACTCTTGCCAGTATAAAAGGGAACCATGAGTTCTCCACTACCTGTTTAGACATGCATGCATTGGTCTCAGCAACATAACTGAAAACCTTGCATGATTTCAAGCAGCGTTGTTAACATCTCTCATTTATGGTTCATGCTTTCACCTGGTCCATGGAAAAGCGTGCACAAAAAAACCCAAACCCAAACCCAAACCAAACAAACACCACACACAACTTCTTCTTTTTTTTTTTTTTTTTTTTTTTTTTTAATTACAGTACGGCTTTCTGTTTTGATTTTAAACAGGAGGGATTTATATTTTGTTAATTATATGCCTAGTGTTTCAGGTTTATGCTAGAAACTATATTGCATTTGGGTGCCAAACAAGTTGATGCCCTTATTTTTTTCAAAATATTTTTTGCTTGATCAGTTATTTTTTGAATTGTCTGAGTCCAGACTGAAAATCCTGTCTCTAACACAATCAGCCTTTAAGCACATTATCCTAAGAGACAAGACAACCATCATAGTCTTCAGTCTTAAGCTTGTTGGCTACTCACTCAGATTATGTTGAGCTCATGGAGTCAGATACAGAAGACCTTTAAAAATCCTCAACTTGTTTCCTAAGGAAGACAAGATAGGAAAGAGAGGGCAATTCTGATGTTTTTATAATAGCTAGTGGGGCTAGTGCTGAGCAAGTCCTGTGCAGGTTTTTGTGCTAGTCACACTATCTTGCAAGCAAACTAGTCCATGTTTAGATCAGAGGCATTCCTTTTTATAAACCAGACTGGAGGCAGCAGTTATTTGAAATGAGTCTGTCTGCTAGTTTAGAAGTTTTTTAGCCAAACATCAGCTGAATTCCTCAGATTTACGATATATAAGAGTTGCACCTCCAAGAGGAGCCCAGCAGCAACCTTAGACTGCAGTTGACCAGTAAGTAATCCACAAATACCTGCTGGAAACCTGCAGGTAAAACTGCATTATAAGATTTTACCTGCAGATTTTGTAGACTCTTTGCTACAGCTATTTCCTAAGAAATACCAGTGTAAATTTTCCAGAAAGAGCAGTTCTCCCTAAATACGGCCCGTGTTACATTAAAATGGGTTCTATCCTTGCACAGGAAGGAAGCAGCACAAATGCCATGGTAGCAACACTGTGCATAAGCTAGAGTTATAATGGATTTTGATTGTTCTCATTTAATGCTTCATATTAGGTTTCATCTGTCAAATTAGCACGTAGACACTGGATCAAATCCACTGAGTTAGGAGAATCCTCTGTCCGATGACTTCCTGGTCCAGTTCAGTCAATGGGAAAAGCAACAGTCGATGCAAGAGGAGCTTTATCCAAAACACAAGCATACATGTATGCAATCTATAGTCAGGCTTCTGCACATTGCTACAGACAAACATTCCACCCAGATCCCTGTCTTTCCAAAGGGCTCTTCAAGCCATGCCAAATGGGACCCTTCTTGTGGCTGTGCCAGTAAGCGACATGCTGAGACTGTCTCAGCTGGAAGCCACCCTCAGCATCTATTACAACACTGCAGCTGTGTTAATAATATTTGGTGACTCCTTTGTTTCCAATTTGAAGCTGAAATGTGCAATCTGTACAGGATATGAGCTTATTTCTAAATCCCAATGGATGAATGTTCTGTATCTTAATAAATTATTTGTGGAATATAAAACCTAGTTGTAAATTAAGGCGTCTGTTCCGATATGAGTTTATCCTGGATAATGCTGACACTTGCTGGAGGGCTCAGATAGTTTGTAAGCTATATTGGATTTGTCCCTTCCCTCCTCCAAACAGAACAGTCAAAAACTGGCAAGTTTGATTTTGGACAGTCTGAAAGGATCATTAAAACACTTGATATCAGGGTAGGGAAGGAAAAAAAAATAATTTTTAATCTTCTAAATTTTTTTTCCTAAGTGTTTTCTGAGGTACATACATCTCAGGGAAGCAGAGATGCTTCTTGTTTGTGAGATATGGTAGCAAAAGGAACAGTTCAAAGGAATATAATTTCATTTATATATTGTTCCATAAGTATAGGAGCTGTAGCAAGAATCAGCCCAATTCTTGTAGTCTCATTCAAAACTTAATGAAGTTCAAAAACGTTTTGCTTATCAGTTGAACATATTCTGGATCAGACTAGATCTGGACAAAACGGTCTGTCTACATATCGGGGAAGAAAATAAGATCATAGTGTTTGTCTCTTACAGGAAGAGACAGGAACACCGTCACAGGGGTCACTGAAGTTAGACAAAGCATTGCAAAGGTATTGTAGCATTCATTAATTGCATAATGCCATCTCTGCTCCCTGTAGGATTTTGCTAACATTTGAGTTGGAATGGAGCAGCAAAGCGTGGAGGCAAACTGTGATTTCAAACATTCCAGAAGTTATTTGTCTAATGACAAGAGGGAAAGGACGCAACACGATAGAAACTTTGATGATGATTCTTGGGATTGAAAAGCTTATGAGGCCAATCTCTTCTTTCCCCCCTCTTTTTTCCTGTGGTCAGTACTTACATCAAGAGGTATTATTCTAAGACTAATGAAAGAAAATTCCTCACATTTCTTTTTGGCAAAAAGTGGCTCCTTCATGTCCCACTCCATCCTCCCTGCCCTGTGTGAAAAGCAAGCACTTCCTGCAGATTCTTTATTTTTCATTAGCTTGACTCTTGAAATATTTTGACTTAGGCTTGTAACATTTTCATTAAATCCTTTCACATATCTCACCTTGGTTCATTGGAGGAACTTGCGTCTCAGTCTGTGTCATACTTCAGAACTCAGAGCTATATCATGCCTTTACAAAAAGCAATCGCCGTAGGACAAATAACACGACGAGAACGTGATGCCATCTTGTCTACTGGAAAGTGTCAACTGGCCTAAAATTTTTATCTAGAAAGAAGTGGAATATTTACAACAGTTACCGCAAAAACTTTTTTTAAAGGATTTCAGTTAAGGTGTGGATGCAAAAAAAAAAAAAAAAAAAAGAGAGAGAGAGAGAGAGAGAAAAATAGTTTTCAATTCTCTCAAGAAGATTTCCTGTGGGAATGGGAAGAGGATGGGAGATTACATAATCCTTTTTTATTGCTATTATTTTTGGTAGCGGTTCTAATGTTCAACATTTTCTTTCTCACAGGATTTGGGAGTTTCCCATTCTGTCCTGTTTGAGATCTTCAAGTGCAAATGTACTCTATAAAATGGGCAAGAAACAATAAAACGCCCATTACAGCAAGCTTTTTAGCCTACTGAAATGAGATATTGATAGTACAGTTTATATGCAAATGTCCTTATTGGCATCTGAAATATAACATCTGACCAGGCTCAGCAACCTGTATTTAGGCTTCAAATCTTTCCACCTTCTGGTGTTTACAAGTGCAACTAGAAACTTAGCTATAAATATTGAACAGCATCTAAATGTTCAGAAAAATAAAAGGCTCAAGGGAGAGCTTTAACTATTCACACTTCATGCGAAAGATGATTTTATCAATAGAATTAGAGGTTACTGTAAGAGCTAGCTGTAGGATATCCTTAGCGCTTACTTTAATATTATTCAAGTGGCAATATCTAGGGATGAATTTTGAAGTGCTGAATCTCGAAGGGCTGGGATTCATTCCATGAAGATTTTGCTGCCCAATAAAGAGAGTTGACTATGCTGTCTCTACAGATAATAAAGAAAATTAGACACCTCTGGAAACCAATTCTTCTCATCACTGATTTAGAGTAGACAGATACACTTCAGGTGGCTGAAGTTAGGGGGAAAATATGTCATTTCAAAGAGTAAAACCACTTATAAATAAAGAAATACAAATATTTGAATTCATAACTAAATATTATACAAGAGAAGAGTTAGAACAGAACAGAACAGTCTCTCAACAGGGTGCTGGCTATGTTTAGGAGCAATGTTTAATAAAGCCCTGTCTGTTGAATTTCTAGTCTGCAAACACTTCACCTCCCACCCCCATGGAGGGGAGGCATCCTCAGCTCAGTGCTTTCAGGGTCTCACTACAGTTTGCACTTAACACAACCGACACCGAGACATGTCTGGTGCTGGTATGGCTCTTGAGACAGTAGTAGGGAGGAAAGCTGGTTTTGCACAGACATCCTAAGCCCTCCTTTGCCACAGGCAGAACTTTAGCCATGCATTGCACCGCACTACCTCAACCTCCCTCAAGGCAGCCCAGTTTTCATATTAATTTAAAAGTCCAAGATTTCTCCTGTAATAAACAAAGCCCCTTCCACACCTCCCTCCCTCTCAGCCTGACCTGCAAGGAGGGAATGGCCAGGCCTCTGCCCTGTTATAGCCTTTGCCATAGTTACCTGACCAATTTGTCTTCTGCCAGGTGACCGGAGATGCCTACCAGCTGATGCTGTTGCCAGGGCAACCTCTTCCCTGACAACCTAGTTGTTCTCATTAGAAGAAAGCTTATTTTATTAGACACTTTTATTTCAATGGAGAACCATCACCACTTAACGATCCTCAGATCTTAAGTCCATGCTTCCTCCTCTTCTCATCTCAGTCCATCATGAAAAGCGGTGGGGGTGGCGAAATGACAGGAGAGGTAGAAGGCTCTGCATCCACATGGTGCTGTCATTTTAAGATCCATAAGAGAACTCATAGCCACAGGCAGCATTCATAGGTTACACAGATGTGTATCACAATTTATGACTTCGCTCCTGTCAAAGGTAGCACATTGAAATTTGTTAAAAGGATATACACAGTGCACAATTACTCTGCACAGCTTGTTCCCAAAAGATGTCTTTGCATCCATTAGCTCAGCAACATTCAACTTCAGCTTTTGTTTAAATAAAACATTTACTTCTATAACAATATAATCTATCATAAACAATAGATACATTAATATATACTTAATATACAATGCATAATGTTATATAAAATACATAATATATAATATGTAATATGACATGATTCTATATATCTGTATATAAACAGACATATAATGAAAGATAATAAAGAAAAAACATGGGTAAAACCAGCTGGCATGCAACAGAGAGGTGACTAGGAGGTAAGTTTTCATGTGGAAAGGCTGACTCTTTTTGGCCTATTACAGCTTTTCAGATATCTTTGTCTGAAGCCCTTGGTATTTGCCATTTTTAGACTAAGAACTGTGGACAAGGAGAACCCTGAAAGCCATAATTGTGGTCCTTATGCTCCTATAACAAACCAATGCAAGAATTTCTCATTTCCTTCAAATAAATTGTATCCCAATGAGAACAAAACACCCAATCAGTGAAGGAGCAAGTGTGTGTCTCCATGTTACTTTCTCATTTACTGAAGACACAGATGTTCATTTTCTATCCAGTTTCTTTATCTTTATTGCTACTCATACTGTTGCTTGTTTGCCTCTCGCAGGAGGCAGAAAAATATGTAGTTTTCTTCTTCTGCACTCCCCTAAAGAAATAAAATTAGGTTTAAAAGTGAAGTCTTTTATAAGCAAAATAAATTACAAGCAAGAGTTGTGGATAGTTGCAAGGTAAATTGATTTCTGCGTACAAAATGCCCTTTTTGTGATTTGTTGATAAAATTTTAATGTTATACATGTTAGAACTGTTAAACACATCATCAGAACATGGAAAATTTATTCCCTTAACTGTTTTTTCCTTTTATCACTTTATTTTTAAAAGCAGTTTCTAGCACAATATTGGAAATCGTGCAGTTCAGGTAAGCAGCAAATAGAATCCTTAGCCATTATGGAAAGTACATTACAGCACAGTGCAAACTTTCATATCTCAGCTATTGCATGCTTGGATATCTGGTTATCTTACAATCAGGAGGAAGGAGAATAGAAGTTAAAATTAGTACTAAAGCTGTGAGAAAACACCAATAGCAAAACCCCTGTCCTTTAAATAGTTTTTAAAAACTGCTTAATAAAAAGCAAATTAACTCTTAAATTTAGAATTTAAAAAGTCCCAACAGATGGAGTATGTTCAAATCTGCAAGCACATATGCACAAAAATGGAGTAAGAATTGGAAATGCTGTTTCAGCGTATGGAATGGAAAGCTTCCAGGAAAGATTAGTGAAATTTTTGTAGAAAGTAGAAGAAAAGAGACCAATTCCACATCAGAGACTACTTGTGAGAATAAGGAATACTCAAAAGACTAAACATATATAATAAATCATTTTGGGGATGAGACACAGCATTTGAAAAAAGGAAGGCTCCTATGTTTATTTCCCAGTTTGAACTACGACTCTACCACATAGTCTGAAAAAAGATTTGACATCCAAGATACAAAACATCGTGCATGGATGTTTTAAATTTTGCAGAATCAAGGTAGCTGAGCCATGGAAGAAAAGAACCTCAAAAGTTCCTGCATAAAAAGAAGAAATGTAGGGTTAATCATCTTGTAAAGTTTATAGAAGTTTTGACAGCCTTAGTCAGGAGGATGATCACAAGGAACTCCTTTCACTTTTCAAGGGGAATTCTGTCAAAACCTCGATTCAATCCTTTCAACATTCTCTCTCTTTTTCTTTTTTCTTTCTTTCTACATTTCTTTCATTCTTTCTTCTGTCTTTCACTCTTTCTTCCTCTTTTTGCCTTCATATCTCACTCTCTGTGCCCTTGTATTTTTCTTTCTCTTGTTCTCTCTTTCCCCCTCTCCCTCTCTCCCCTCCACTTCTGTTTCCTCTGTTTTCTTTATTTCTTTCTCATCCATTCATTCATTAATAATATGGGGGAAAACTCACTCTGAATGTGGTAATTTCTGTATTGACTGACAGGGGTGGACAGAAGGAAGGACTTCAATCCTAAACTTTCCTTCTGGCAATGAATATTCACCAGTGTATTTTTCGAACCATTTATAAACAGTTAGAAATTCCATCTTTGCCCTTGGGATGACTGTTGAACAAGGCAGAACATCCCTGTCATAAAGTTTTCTCTCATATTAAGTCAGACTTTTTAATTTTATTTCATGGCTTGAATTGAACCCTAGTAATACTTTTTTAAGTTTAGCAATTGTCCTATTAAAAGGTCCATGGTCTGGCATGTCCTTCTGTCAGGGACACTTAGCTCAGATTTACTTCTTCAAATCTCCCCCCTCAAATGTGTTCCTTTAACCTAGAAATAGACTGAAGAACACTGTTCCAAAGCCAATGAAGTCAACAGGACCCTTTCCAAGATCTTCTGAATTTTGAAAAAGTTGATGTTGAAAAAGAAATGAACGGTGCATATAACAAAAGGAATAATTGGTGAACAAGTGAAAGAAAGGGATGTAGAGAAAATATGTTAGAGAAGGAGGGACAAGAAAAGTAGAGAGGTAACAAGTACTTCTTTCCACCTTTTTAACATCTTCCAGAGACATACAGGACTGGTTTCTTATCTACTGACCAATCCCTAATGCTTTGTCGAATCTTATTTTAAATTACTCAAGCAACAGGGCTTTCACTTTTTCCCTTGTTCAATTTCATCCCATTATTTTTAATTGTACTCCCTTGAACCACCCTAAAGTATTTCTGTCTCCTTTTGCTCCACCTTTCAAATGCCCTTGGTTATGTATCTTGTTCTCCCATTCCTAGGTCCTTGTTTACTCAGGCTAAACAAATCCCACTCTTTACATCTAATAATGTCTGAATGTGAAAGAGGGGGATGGTGACTCTGGAATTGTTTCATTCAGAGAACAAGGTTAAAAATATGTTTCTGGCTGAGTATCTTGTTTTATTAACAGTGCTTAATTGATCATGGTGGAAAGGCTGTTATAGTCAAGTGGAGGAGGGTGTTACCTTCCAAAGCATTTTCCAGCAAATTTGCTTAATTGTTTCTGTTTACTGCATACCCATTAGTGCTCTATCACGCATTAAAAGCAATGGGCAAGATTAATAACAGCCTGCTTACCCCCAAAATATCAAAGCCACTTTATGTATTGAAGGCAAGTGACTCATTAAGTTTAAATGGATATTCTCTATAATTTTCATCACATCCGTGTCTTTTTCTTTTTTTTTTTCTTTTTTTTTTTCTCTTCCTGAAAGTCGACATAACTCTAATGATTTAATGCTTTATAGAAACGGGGAAGATCAGAAGATTTGCCAGCTCCAGTCATGAGGAGGGATAAATACTTGGTAATATTAACACATAACACAGCAACAGTTAATTAACATCTTTAGCATATTTGCTGCATTTCTTATTTACAGATTACAGGGCACTTCTTGAAAGGGAGTAAGCAGTGTCTAACACAGACAGTAAGAACAATGTTCTCTGTGTAGTTTTGGAGGACTCGCAGAGCACAGAAAATTACTTCTGCTCTGGAAAATGTACCTGCTGCTTTAGACTTAAGGTAAATGGGTTCCCACAAATCTATGAGGAAAATAAAGGACTCAGGCTCAGAGATGCCTGTAACAATCTGTACATTGAATAGCTTACATGCATTATAATAAAGTAACAAACAAATTCCTCATGTCTTCCCAACTATCTCTGGGTTTTGGTTTTTTTTTTAAATGGAGAAAGTGAAGTACAGCAAAGCCAGTTTATGCCCTCATCTCCCTGTTTCTCCCTGGTTGTACAACCAGAATCAACAGAACTGCACTGTTACAAAACAATATTCCACATTTCTTTTCTTTTTTTTCGTTTTATTTTTCTTTTCCTTTTTTTTTTTAAGATAACTATGTCTGCCTCTAGCTGGAACTGGTCTCAGGCTACATTGCCTAAATTTGCCCTGGAGTTCAGAATTCCCAGGTACTTCTCAGGATGTGAAACCTTGGTTTTGCCTGTTTACAAATCTTGGAATCAGACTCAGGCTAACACAGCTGCTTTGAAAGTAACTGGAGAATTGAGGCAAGCTCCTTCGAGCACTGCAGGATCCTCTGCAGTCCATATGGAGCACTCCCACAATAAGACTTTAGAAAATGAGAAACTCTTTCCACGCACGTGAATCTAGTGACTAGTTCAGCATTGGTTTTTTAAGAATCATCAATATTGCTTACTCTAAAATGTTGGATTGGCATGTAGAAAAACAATAAATCCAGTGATCCCCCCATTCACACCTGTGCAGTGGATCAAGTGAGCCTTGTTTTCTTCCTGGGTCACAGGGAGGAAAGAAGCCACGAGACTTTCTCCCCTGCCTGTCCTCCGTTCATTGGTAGCTCTGCATATCCCTACTTTTGTGTATAAGGCTGGCTTTCCTATACCTGGCACTTCAATTTCTATGTCTGGTGTCTAATTTTTCAAATAAACTCATAGTGGTTCTACTTACTTACATGGGGTTAGTCCTAACGTAATTTGATGTTACAAAAAAGAGTGCAGTATATATTAATATAGCTATACAGAGTTATGCTCAGCAACATCTTTCAACACTTCTAGTGCAAAACCACAACTGAAAATCCTGTTTCATTCTTCATTCTTCCTGCTATTCTTCCTGCCCCCTTATTCATACTATGTATTTGTCCCTACTGCAAGACTGCAAAATGCATTTGCACACAGCCAAGAAGCAGATTTCTGTTTATCATCTGTTTAAGTCAGATAAGATCCTCGTTGTGTACGTAATTTCTCTTTATCTGAAGACTCCTTGTGCCTCTCATTATTTCTTTCATTTTAATGACTTTATTTTCAGCTTTGATTTCATTCTCAGTATCTTTCTTATTTACTGGATCTCTGGGACTGTTTACCCCTTGGAAGGCCAGCTGATTAATTTTAAGACTCACAGAGACAGATTCTCAAATTATTTTTGTTATGGTCACCATTCTTCAAGTTTTATGTTTTCAACAGTACTGATAACAGAATGAGTAGCAACAGTACCAAAACAATGATATCTTTTAGAGTTTAATGCAATACCCAGTGAAGCTCCTGAAACTCTTTCCCGTAATTTGAGAAGTCATTTTGCAGACTTGGAAATGAAAAAGATATTTTTTTTTTTTTTTCTTCTTTTTTTGCTATCGAGCGTGTGCTAAAGGTCTAATTACAGGACCTTGTCCTGCGAATATTTAATCCAAAATCTATGTTAAAAAGGTTAAATTAATTGGATTTTTAAACCTCATGCTTAGTAACACCGTATAAGGGAACTATCCTTTGAATTGTTTGTCATGTTAATGTTAATTCACAGGATAGGCTGCCTTTTCAAGCCTGTGTCCTTCACATGTGTCCCTCTGGGTTCATAACCATGCATTTGCACTTGCAGAGTAGATATGCTGCCTGATAGCATAAAAATTGCCCTTTGTACAAAACAGGTGCATGTGTGAACATAGCTGATTGAACCACTGATTCAGAATTTTGTTCTGTTCCAAATCATCCTTTTGCTTGCAAGAACCTCTGATAAAATATACATACATGCCTCAATGTAGGTGCAACGCTAACAAATGCTCAAAGGTAAAATTCAAAGAACCTATCTAACAAATCAAGCAAGACACCAATATTTCATTGTAATTAGTACAGCTTGCATTTGAGGTCATGTGAGCATGTTAAGTGAAAAAAGAAAAAAATATATCCCACCCCCCCCCATAATAAACCTCTTTTTATATACTTACTGGCTTCTTTCTGTAGCTGTGATGACCAGTGGGGTAATCTGCAGAGTTTTGTAACTAGTGGCTACTACAGCTTCTCTTCTAGGACTTGTTGGAGAGTATTCTATAGGCACACAACAGTCTGTAGCTTCGTGAATGTCCAGCAACATCTGTTCACTATAGCACGTATTCCTATCCATGTATTTTTCTGATGTAGTGACTTATACTGAAATGCCATCTATCTGGAATGCATGCCTGGCATCACCCAACTTGGAGTTAAGCTGGTTGTTTGGTTTTTTTTTTCACTTCCTAAATAAATCTTTCATTTATCTTAGCTCTGGACACCAACTGTCAGTAGCCCATGCAAGCATCTCACTGGAGTTTGCATAATGGGGGTTCTTTGGGTTGATGTCAGGGGTTTTAACACCCTGCCTCCCTGCTTCACCAAGTCTTTTCAAAAAGTGATGAGTAGTTGCACCCACAGTTTTGTAGTGTAAACTGATTTGTTATTCAAAATATAGATTTCCCCTAATGTGATTATAAATTACCTTTTAACCAATGAAACAATGTGAAAGATAGAGATTTATGGAGATTATCACACAACTAAATGGTTCTCCAGCTATGTTGTACTGATTATATGTGAATTATTTTTTTTAATATAAATTTACTCGTCTAAATTTTCAGAAGCAACTTGTGATTTTGCTGTGTAGTAGTATGAACTTCATGCTCCTGAAAACTATGAGTCAAAATTTTCCAAAACCATGAAGTTTTCATTAAAAGTCTGTCCACACATGATATGCATATATTATTGTAGATATTTTCCTATGATTTCTTCATATACTAAGGTCTTCTACACTGTTCTTCAGAATTATGCGCTGAAAACAACTTCATAAAAATGAAAATTATTTTTCTAATACCTGAGAGCTGATGCTTGAATAACATGTCAAGCTCTATAAAAAAAAAAAAAATAAATACAGTGAGATAGAAAGAATTTAAGAATGTAAGGAGGAACAGAGAATAGGACTTTTTGAGATGCCACTCTTAAACTTGGTAATGTGGCTTGTCTTCAGATGCATCATTTCTTATTATTTCCCATTGCTTCTTTTCCCCGTTACATTCTGAATTTGGCCTTCCAGATATTGTTGCAACTAATTTAAAAAGTCAATTTTCAACAAGAAAAAGTAATACTGTAAGATCTTCTTAGAATAGAATTAAAAAAATTGATTTTGATTCTTACAAATTAAGCTTCCTTACTATAGTAATTTATGAATCATGGAATTAGATGCATCTAAGCGATGTTAATCTTGCTCCAGATAATTGTGAGGGTTCTTTTCTGACCCAATACATAATTAAAAATCAAAATAATAAGATTTATGTTCATTTGTTTATTCACTTTGTAAATCTATATGCCATTTTGCTGGCAAAGTCTGGAGTAGAAAGATCCAAGAAATATTGATTTTTTCCTTCTTCATGACTATTTAATTGGTTAAAGTGTGCACCATTTGCACAAGCCAGCAAGTTGATGTTGGTTACATTTTAATAAATGTACTCCTCACTCGATCAATACATCCCTGGGAAAAAAAGTGCTGCACTATCATATGTTAATGGGAAGAAAATCTTTTTACTATAGTCAGTCATCATGACAAACAAGAATATGAAAACTGTTAATGAAATGACCAGCTGTCTATAAAATGAAACACTCACAAGACAGTTTCCTTTCTTCCTTTAATTCAATGAAACAAAATGGAAAATTACACTGGAGGTTGTTGAAGAGGAGGTAATGTTCACAGTCAGAAATCAAATGCCATAAAGAAAGTCAGAACTGGATGTAATATGCTTATGAGCCAGAGACTGGAATTCGTTATAGCTGTGTCAACATAGAATATATTCAAATGTCCATAATGAAGCAATTCAGGCTCCGGCCCAGAGATGGATTTAGAGTTCTGACTCTTATTTGGGTTTCAAGACGCCCATTGATTTAATTGATTTCAGGAAATCAATCTGAGGTTAGGACAGTTCTAACAGAATCTGAGAGTCTAAAAGTGTGGAACGATGTTACACTTAGAACCGTATTTTTTTTCCTTGATCACTCTTATCTCAGTAATATTTCTAATGGTGACAGTGGGATGACCTGACCCATGATATCTCTTGCCTATATAACTCATTACGATCTAAGCTAAATAGATGAGATGCCATCTCCTGGATTTCACAGATTTAAAGATTTTAACACCAGTAGAACCATTAGATTATCTGGTCTGATATCACAGGCTCCTGGTATTTATCAGTTGATTCTATTGAGTTACATTTGCCTAATCAAATCTTCAGTAGATGCAAAAATGGGCGGGTGGGGGTGAGGGTGGGGTGGGCGGGGAGGGGCGGTGTAGGGGGGGTACGTTAGTTATGAATTTACAGTATAAGTTTTATGATCCTGTGTTGATTACCAAATCAAGTGTGCTTGTAAGGCACCAAAACTTTATACTTTACTATCTGATTTAATGTTGAAGATTAGATTCAAAAAAGGTATTTATGAATCTCATAACTTGGAATGAGCTGGCTAGTTCCTGGAAGACATTTTAACTGTTTACTAACTGTATGGGTTGGGTCCTATACTCCCTACAAACCAACCAAAAAAACAAAAAGTATAAGGAACTGAGGTAGAGAGTCCGCAACAGCTGATATATTGAGCATAGAAAAATCTCTGCAAGGCAATAAGAATCAGTAAAGAGAGAGGGCCACGCTTGAAGCTTTATTTGTTTCTGAGGTTTGGGCACGTGTATCAAAGGGATAGTTAGGTGACTGTGTTAAGATGGAGTTTCAAAGATAACTAAACCCTTAAGCATCAGGCACCTCAGTCAATCATTTCAGAACAAAGAAAAGAGTCTGTCACTTGATGTATTTGTTATGAATCATTATTCAGGAGGTGAAAAAGCTGTGTTTAATATCCTTTTTAATTTGATTTCTGAAATGGGTGTTCTCTAAGCTGAAAACTTATTTATTTCATCTGTGAAAATTAGACCATGACACTAAAGCCTGCTTTTTAGGGAAATCAGGTAGAGATGGGAAGAAATCAATGCTGGAGCTTGTTGACAGTTGAAATTGAGTTTTATGGGACTTTTTGGATACATATTGTCTGGATTTTTGATCCAACGTTTCCTTCCTTCCACTGCAGTGGCCAAAAGCCATCTTTGTTCTTCCCTTTGGCTGTTCTTCTGCTTCTGCGATTTTTCCATGTTTCATGAAACATCAGCCTACAATGTGCGGTGAAGACTATGCAGAAGTATGCCAGCATTCACTCTACTAAATTCTGAGTACATGCTGGAGTCCCGCTGCATAGCCTGAGTAATTTGAGTTTCTTCCTCCCAAATCACCAATGTGTATGACCAGTTCCCTCCTTTAGAGTCACTTTGGTTTGAACATTATTCTGTCAAAAGTTAAAGCCATTCACCAGGCAAAAAAAATCAGAATCAATGGGATGGGACAGGATGGGGAAAATAGCAGAAAGTCATTGCTCTTAAGACCTTCAAAAACCTTCTTTCAAACCTCTATTGTAAATCAGAAAATGTCTTGCATAAGATAGTTCTGAGTTCCTGTATTCCAGGATAATTAGAAAGGTAATAACTACTCTGCTTTCCTTTTGCCTCCCCCCTGCCCCCAAAATCCATCTTCAATCATATCTTCTCAGAAAACTATTCTTTTCTTTTCCTAAAGCTTGTCAGAAAATTCTTCCCATCCCCAATCAAAAGCTGTTCAGATACCATTATTCTGGACTCGACCTAGAATGTTTTTCAGAATCACTTGCATTTCACCAACACAAGCTTCCTCTCCGCATTTTTCAATGAAACAATGTTACTTCTTACTAACACTAATTTGAAGTTTTCTGCTTTATTTTTCAAACCCACTGAGGAAAGAACTGCTTTTTTTCTGTTATTTTTACTTTCTTTCTGCTCTTCTTACACTGATGTCCTTTCAGCCCTTCCACACTTTTTTACTTACCAGTAAGAAGTTTTTTCCTCTGACATATGACTTCTTACAACAGCATCTCTGGCTCAGTTCAATTGTTTTGAAAATTCAGCTAATAACATATCTGATTTTAGCTCCTGTCTGTCTCCTGTAGTAATGTATTTACTTTAGCCATTTAAGTGTAAAACAAATATTGAAATACACTTTGTCAGTAACTCGGACAAATAAATACCTAGTAAAGCAAATTATTGACCAGACACTTTTCCATCAGTGTAAATAGCTTTGGCTGTCTGAAAGGTTAGCATCTATCTACCCTAGTCAGAGAGCAGAGAAAATACCTTCAGGGGACAATGAGTTAGGGATATCTAGAAGTGCCTACCTCTAAGTACGGGCTACAGGAAACAAATCAGTTTTGACTGAACACATTACTTCTTGAAAATAGCATTGAGTGTGATAAAGTCTACCCTAAGTGCAGTAGAAATATTGACTTAATTTTTCTTTTAAGTAAATGATTATTGTAGCCTCTATTGGAACATGTCTTTGTTTTGTTTTGCTTGATTTTAAGGATCAAAAGCCCCACAAAACAACAACAACAACAACAAAAAACTACCCACAAAAAACCCCAAACAAACCAAAACCCGATGCGGTCAGGTTTGACTAGTTGATATAAAAACCTGCATAAAATGACTGAATCTTTCTCTGTGCTACTTATTTCATTCCACTCTTTTATTACTTCTATGATCTTAACAGATGAATGCACCAATAGCTCATTTTGGTCCTAACTCAGCTCTGCCTGTCTGGTTTAGTGCCATCAATATTGCGGCTACAATATTGCATCTAGAACTTAAATTCAGTGAATGCTTTAAACATTGCTAAGGTCTTGATCCAATTCTCACTAAAGAGACTCACTGAATGTGAATGCTCCCGCTGATTTCAATAGGCTCATCAGGGCTTAACTGATACGTTACAGCAGAGATTGTTCACAAGATTTAGGTCTAAATTCAGTGCCTGTTAGTTTGTA
This sequence comes from Ibycter americanus, assembly GCA_035590275.1. NCBI lineage: Eukaryota > Metazoa > Chordata > Aves > Falconiformes > Falconidae > Ibycter > Ibycter americanus. The sequence goes on along the minus strand of JAVJGI010000055.1, from coordinate 329,445 downwards.
ATTCATAGCAAAAGAACATAGATAATCAGCATTTATATTCGTGAACGTGCAAAAGAAAGAGAAAGACCTGTCTAAACAAGAAGCCATTTGCAAAACATAACGAATCAGATGATTGTTTAAATGTTGACCTAACTGAAGACTTTAAGAAGTTGAGTTAGAGGAGAAAGATTTGTGAGGGCCCACAGGGAACATAATTTCCTGTGAGATGCTTTTGAAAGTATCCTTTAACTTCTCTTTAAGTTAGGAGCGTTGTACGCTATATCATGTATTCTGAGAAGATAGCTGTGTAAAAGAAATTCTTCCTTAGTTATCTTATTATTGTTTCCTCCCCCCTTCTTTTTTTTTTTTTTCTTTTTTTTTTTTTCCCTTAACTGCTGCTACTTTTCAAGGAACTCCACGGAGACAGACTTTAGAATGTAAAAATACGTGAAAACCTCAAGAGTTTCTGAAGCCTCAGTCCTTAAGTGAGGCTTTAATCACAAGAGACACACAGGTGATTTTTTTCCACCTCTGGCAAGTGAACACAATGGAAGGAAACCTAAAGATTCTAGCCTAAAGAGGTTGCAATTAATGAATAAAGAAACAAGGGCCTTGGTATGTTGTGAGAAATGTGGATCTTTTGGGGATTAGTTTTACTACCTGAAAGAATTGATTCCTCTTTTAGTCTTTGAAACACTGTAAGTATTTGAAACAAACTTTCTCACTTCATGTATGTCCATACCATCACCTAGTAAAATCATTTAGTCCCTGGATCCATTTCCTGACTCCATATTTTATGCAAAGAAGAATATCAGCATGAGCATTAAAGAGAGAAAACATGTACCAGGTAAGCAATTTCTTCTTCAGGTGATGTCCAGATTCTTCCACTCACTGAATAGCTTCACAAAGAGAAAACCGAAGAAAAAGAAAAAAATAACTTGATTTAAGAGATATTGGGGACTCAGTCTTCCAAATATCAAACGTAGGTGCTGTGGCCTGGATTGTAAACTAGCAAAGGGATTTCCACACTGCAACATGCACATTTCTGAAAATGAGACGTGCCCAGACACAACCACTGGTTTTATGCAGGACATCACGAGACTCAACCTAATTTCTTCTGAAACAAGAAGGGATGTCATCATGTAGGGGTGCTGTGTTAATGTTCAAATTCCTCTTTACAACATCTGAGAAATGGCTGGGTTACTGGGTGATGGGGACAGGTAATTTCCATTATTAGAAATAAATAAACTAGATGATTCTCTGCATTTTTTGATCTCTGAAGGAACCAGTTAATGTCTTTTTTAACTTAAATGTAGAACATCCAAGGATATGTGATCTTAGAAAAATACATTAGAAGTTGACTGAGTGATTACCAAGAAATCTGGCTGCCAAGAAGACTGTAAAGGAGCATGTATGTAACATCATTTATAAAATAGAGAATACTGTAGGTCATTTATAATTGTCTGCAGCGTTCTCACTCTTTAGATTATATGGCTATGAAAAAAATAATATTTGTATAATAAAATAAAAGCAATTTTCCCATTAGTTCAGCTTATGGTCCTGTGACGGAATGGGGTCTTTGTGTTGCATATATCACACAGTCTCCTTCTTAAAGCTCTTTGTTGTTTCCAAGGCAGATATTATTAATGGGTGGCAACTAGATGCTTGCCCTATGCGAAACGTCAATATACTTTTGTTCCTGTTACTGAATAATTTGATTTAGTTTACTACATGCTAAATTGAAATGGAAGTCATTATTTTTTGAAATCTTGTAGAGAATGAGTTTCTTTTTTGTTCTTTATTTATGAAAGTTGATGTCTAAATTTCTCAATGTATTTCTGAATGTCTGAAGCTTCCAAGACTCATAGGATGAAATTTGGAAACTTTGTGAAAACTGTTCAAAACAAGTATCTCAAGGATTTCAAGGTCCCTGAACCCTGCCTAGAGTATTTAGCACCTGAAGCTGTTAGCTTGAAGAGCTTTGGATCAGCTCCTAATTCAATAGCAGAAACGAACTTGGAAACCTGAAAGCTCGTATACCACGACTTTGGGCAGGTTATATAGCAAGAATACATTGGTCTTTGAAAGCCAGGGTATCCTGCACACTGGTCCCATGTAGGTAATCTAATATACCTGTAGATAGGGAACCTGGAAACCTGAAATCCCTGCTGACTTAATGGTCAGTACATGGCACAAACTTAAAAATACAGACTTTGGGTTGCTAAAACAAAATAAAATTGGTTGTTAAAAAACCTTTGGGAAAAATGGTAAGAAAACAGCCAAGAGAAACATGACTGTGTTTTGGTGTTGGTTAGTGAAAACTGACATTTCAATAAAACATTTCAACTTTGATGAATTGGGATTTTATATCAAATTCCTATTTCATCAGAGATTTCCAGGTAGCTGTAATTGGATGCTTCAACCAACAGAAAGCAGTAATTGCCTTTAATGATTTCAAAATTAAAGTAAGTACCTTCCATGTTAAATCCAGACACATTATGGTATGATATGCTATGAAGTCAGAGAAAGTGTGGAACAACGTAAAGATATTGAAGATATAATGAAGACATAAAAGGTAAAATTGGAAGCTGACATTGTACATCACAAAATCAAATTCCTACATTTCTCCAATGACATTGTTTTCAAAAAAGACAAGCCATCAAAATGCATATTATTTTGTGTTGGGAAAAGGAGAAAACGCTAAACTGTCACAATATATCCTACTTGAATTTATTTTATCCAAATATTTAAAATTATTTTTAATGAAAAAAAAAGGGATTTTTTTTTTAATTAATTGATTTTTAAATAGTAGTCTGACTCTCAGAGAGTGTGGTTTCACTATTAAGCAACCACCGCTAGGCAGAAAAGAAGAGCTTGAAGTTCTGCATCAAGAAGGAACCACTGGGTGAGTACAGTGTGTACAGAAGAAGCTGTAATACAAGCCAGAGGTAATTGTAAGAGAAAAGGAAAATGATCTGTGATGTGTGTGTGTTTCAACACAAAAATCAGCTGCGATTTCATGTAGGGAATTGAGCACCAGTGTCCTTTCCATTTATCTAAGTAACAGTGCTTTAAACAAAATCCTGGGGTTTTTTTTGGGAGGGGGTTTCTTCTTCTTTATAGAAGGCATGGTCCAGCACATGAAAATAAAGTATATTGGAGGTAAAATGTGGGATATAAAGAAATGGAAAGGAGGGAATGAATATCTACCCTTTGCAGCTTCTTGATCTTTACAGCCTTATGGTTTCCTGAGTTAGTTAAGGGGAAACTTTTCCCCACAAATTAATAGTGAAATTAATCTATTCTAACATCAGCCATGTAGGTAATAGACTCCCAAAACTTAGCTAAACCCCCTGTAATTATCTCTAAAGGGTGATTCTTCTGAATGATTCAAGACAGCCATCACAGAATCCAAACTTGCTCTCTAGATGGGCTTATTTCTGCCCACTGAACTAGAAGGGGAGCAAGCCATGACCAAGTCACACATACCGTGTGATGCAGTGCTTATCTAAATGGTGAGTGGCGATGAGTGGTGCTGGTGTACGAATATGTCTGTCTATAAGGTGCATTGGATCCGTCGGCTGGACCTGAAGGTCAGTCAGCACTCTCCTTCCATGGACCTTTCAGAGTGATTCTCAGTAAACTTGTCAAAATATTTCATTGCAATTTAAAAAAAAAAACCACAGACATTTCTGTAGAAAATGCTCATATCCAGAAAGCCAAGCAAGTACAGAAAGATCAACTTTATTCTTTCTCAAAAAAATCAGTTAGTAAAAAGGAATGTGAGTTTCTGGTGGTTTTTTTGTTTGGTGTTTTCGGTGGTGTGGATTTTGGGGTTTGTTTGGTTTGTGGTTTTGTTTGTTTGTTTGGAGTTTTTTTGGTGGTGGTGGTGGTGGTTTGGTTTTGTTCTGTTTTGTTTTCTTAACCAGGAATCAAAATATACAGCCAAACCATGAGTTTTGAGTAGGAACCAAGAAAAAAATTAGACCACTTTTTTTTTTTTTTTCCTTTGTAGAAGACAAAACTAAATGAGAAAAATTGAGTTTCAATAAATTCTATAAGGTAATGACAAAAGTGATGGATTTGGTTTATTGCATTTTCTTTGAAAGTACATCATAATAACCAAAAGATCCCAATTCTAATTAAAGAGAGTTGATAGTGTGCTTCAGGTAGAATGCTCAAAGAGATGTGAAGAATATTGCCTTAATAAACAGTCAAGAGTATGGAAGAAATTATCTATTCTGTAGTTGGAGTATTATACCCATGTGCCCTGTTGTTTACTTGTCAGCTGATAGTGTATCAAACCTGTCCTTCAGCCTTTATGCATCTTGTAATAAGTATTTTATCTGAATGAATCTTTATCCTGTAGTCTAAATAAATTCAACTGTATAAATAAGTTAAATCCTATTTTTGAAAGATGCATTTATTTACATCTATTCTTTTACAGCACATCACTGGAAAGTATTTTGTTTGATTTGAGAAGACGAGAGCAGACTGACTGCAAAAAACAGAATTAACACACAGTAACATTCCCATAAAAAGCTATCTTTTTTCGCAAATACTTGTGCATTTGTGTGAGTGCTCTGTGCAGCCAGGAAATGTCACTGCAGATGAATTTTAAATAAAGTGTTCATATTTCTTTGGGGACTTTCAGATCAGAAAAGGAAATGGAATATTTACAATTTGGTGCATAATTCATTTTCTGTGGGTAACTACCAGTTTTATTTCCACCCCCAGCCTGAATGTATTGAAATCTTGTTAAAAAATAAAAATCATAAATATTCAGCTATAAACATGAAGGCTAGGAGATAGTAGTAGTAATAATAGTAACAATTACTATTAGTTTATTTTTTTTTTAATAGAATATTCTAAGAAAGGAATAGAAATTTCTGACAGATATCTTGAATTATTCTTTGAGGAAGAAATATGAGTAAGCAAAATGCTGCCACTTTCACATTGCTCTAATGTAGATTTCATACATCTGTAGACTGTATGTCTCTGATCCTACCACCAATTTTACCTTGTCCTAGTACCACTGACTTCAGTAGAGCTGCCTCAGATTTACATCAGTGTAACTGCATAATCATTTGGCCCAGTAATTGCCATTCTACCATGGCATTGGCATTGCACTGAGTAGAAACAGTCCTTTTTTGTGAGTTGTTTGTACAAAGCTCGGTAAAGCAGAGCCCTAATTCCTGGCCTGTATGCCACTTCAACAATAATAATGCACTAATAATTACTTTGACGCTTATACAGTTCTTTAAGATGAAAGATGAAGAGTGTGGCATGTGTGCAAAATACTCGTATATTTTGTTTTCCTCTTTGGGGAAAAAAATTAGCAAAGGTCGTCTCATCTCACTGCTAACCTGATCTACAGCAGATAAAAAGTTTCAGTCTGATTTCATGCTTATCATGGCCCTTATATCACCCGGTATTTATGGAATATTTCAAAGTTGCGTTCATTTCTAACCCAGTCAGATCTCAGAGAGGGCTTTGCACTTGATAACAGAATGAGGCTGCCAAGTTGCTAAGTTCCTTGTAAAGGAGGAAATAGCAGGAGTGCATTTAACCTATTCTGAACAAATTGCATTGGCTGACAGTCAAATATCATATTGATTTTAACATTGCTCACTTTATAATTCGCTACATGGTCCTACAGCATGTCTCACTGACCTTCTTATACCCCTGCATTACAGGCAGCTTCAGGTTTACCGAGGTGTTTTTCTGACTTGTTTTAGTGATGGAATATGCACTGCCCCCTGCTGAAATGCCACCAAAAGGTTTTCTGGTTATTTTTTTTCCACGACAAACTTCCTTTCTTCAAACTAAGTTGTCACCAGTATTGGACGTATGTATGATTTTGGGCCCAAAACTTTAGTCATGCAGATGGTTCAGTTACCAGTTTTAGGACTGTGAATAGTTATACCCGTTAAGGTTTTGGCTATTCGAAAGCCTTACTGGGGTGCTTCTGGCATGTATCTCCAAGGTCAAATGAATCTTATATCCAGCGTTTAGGTCCACTGAGCAATCACACTGTTAGCAGAAGTTAAAAGATTTTTTCAGTTAATAGCTATCTTTTGGAACAGTCTGTCAAAGTGCATGTGGAGATATTAATCTTGCCTAACTTCAGACATCTAAAATTCAGCTGTGTAGTCTAACCTACCAAAATAGGTTTCTACTTTAGTGCATGGAGGGATATCAAGATCCCTGAAGGCAACTCATCCCTTTGCAGAAACTTGTCTTGGGATGAGACTAATTGTGCTCTCTGTCTACCTCTCCTTCATTCACTAGACCTGTTCAGACTATGTAGATGAACTTAAGAGGCATGATTCTCACCTTTAAATCATATAAATACCCCATCTGAAATTCATGCTGTCATTAAAATTAAACGGTAGAACTTGTTGCAGTTCTTTGCTCTTATTTTTCTAGATCTAGTATTTTTTGAGGATGTATTTATTCAAAACCTATTCTTATTTATTGAATTATGAGTAAGCCAATATGTAAAATGCCTTTGTAGTTTTATAAAAACAAACAAAATCCATCCTCAAAGCCAGAAACCACGGTCCTCCCTGGAAAACTACACCTGCTCCAACCACAGCTCTTTCCCTCCTTCTCCTCTCCCCTTGACAGTATACAGGTTTAGCACAGAGAGCTTTGCTTTTACTATGTGTGATCAGAAGCTGTTCTGTTTTGGACTGTAATCTTGGCCTTAAACCTTATGTACAGAACAGCTCTTTGCCTTACCAGGATAACTGGCAGATAAACCTCTCAGGCCTTTGATAGCTCTAATTTGCTGCCTTCCACTATGTCAGATTGCCTGGAGGCTGTTGGAAAGTGCTAACCTGGAGCATTAATTCATACTAACCAATGACTGTGGTACGAGTCGAGGAAGATGCTGAGGGTTCTTGTAACAATATGTTGCATGCCATCGCTAATCAGACGGCTGTGTCTTTCAGCACATTCCTCTTGGACAGAGCTTTTTTCAGTGACATATTGGTAGACTACTTAGTACAAACACGACCAGTTTATCTGTTGTAATTTTTTTGCAATTTCATATGGTTAAATATGAAAAATATCCCACCCGTTTAACTAAATTCCTTTGTTTACCTTACCTGCCTTCTTCAAGGGAAAAAGCTGTGAATAGTTCCAGACATTAATTACTGATTCCACCTCCTGTGAGGGCACATAGCTTTAAAAAGGATCCTGCTGCTTGCTGCTATTCATCTCTTCATTCTTAAGCACTTGCCTTTGGTCTGAATATAATGACGATTTCTGTTTGCAGAAATCAGTACAGGTTGCTAAAGAGAGGTGTTTCTGATGTGCAGAAAGCCTTGCCTCATAGTGTCACCCATGTGTTGTCTTGGTTTTTGCAATGGTACCATTTCTGTTTCAATATTGCTTACAGCTTTTTTTTTTTATTTTCTTCCTTTTTTTTCTTCTTCTTTGCTTTATGTTTACATGGTACTTGCTTTCGGTCAAAGCTTGTCTTTTGATGTCTGTTCAAACAACACAATGATATTCTGGTACATAGGAGCTGTTCATAAATATTGTCATAACTGCTACTGAGAAAGCAACATGGCCACATTCATTCCTTAAACAACTAACCAGAGTACTTAAGTCAGGGAAATTATTATCTTAGACTCCCTCTCTAGTCATTCAAAGAGTATATGTCTTGTGTGTCTTCTCTCTTGATGGAATATACACTGAATCTAAGCCAGCAATGTTCCCCACAGAGGTGTTTTGGTTTGGTGCCCTGAATTTGGGCTTTTATTTTCTCCCTTAGATATTTTACTGCTGCTTTCCTTCATTCGGTAAGTCCTCTAAATGGGTGTGAAAATAAGACTATTGATTGAAGAGATCTTTTGGTGAATATAGGAAAATTCTGCAGTGTTTTTTTACTCATTTACCCATGGCCCATGATTTTTGCTTTATGAATGTGTCCCTCTTCCTATATGTGCTGAGACAGGTCTCTTGTACTAATAAACATAGAATAAGGGGGAACATAGTGCAGAATATTTTAGCTTAAAATTGTAATGCACAGAAATTTTATGCTGACCAATAATAATAATAAAGGTTATGATCTGCCTAATGTGAAAACACTTGGTTAGTTCTAGGAAATGAACTCTGTTAATAGTAAACAGATTGGGAAAATTAGCCTTACTGTTGACATAAGTCAATTAAGGTTAAATTAATAAAAATCCAACAATTTCTTCAGTATTTGCACGGATGAAAGTATTGTTTCATGTCTTCTTCAGTACACTTTAAAGGCTCATGTCTAAATGCTTCTTTCCTAGAAGGGCTTTAGCACTTGTTAGGATAATTCTGTAATCAAAAAAAGCACTTCTGTTGGGTTTGTTAAGGCAAGGACTGACTGCAAGCCACTGACTTTAAATATTCACAAAACTCTGTTTTTCTAATAGGGGTGGGCAGAGGGGGAGTGATAACGTTTTTGGTTGGCTCAAACAGAAATTTTGAGAAAAAAAAGAAATAGAGAAACCAAAACAAGTGAAGTGTCCCCTGATTTATCTTTGGGATGTCAAACCCTTTTTTTCTGCGTTTGAGAATAGTCCTTGTTTCACATAAAAAGACTTTAGAATTAAAATATATAAATAAACCATATTTTCAACACTTTCCTGCCAATGCACTGAGTTTGAGTTACTGTTGCAATAGTTTGACAATTAGAAAAATAATTTTCTTAGCAATTAAATAACAATTACTAGCTATAATAAAGGTATTTTAAAATAATCACTCTCCCCCACTTAAATCATAGCAAAAAAATTGTGGTTAGCAAATTTGCAGAATCAGGGGGCACTACTGACTCCTGATTTAATAGGGCCTTCAAGTAGGTTTTTATATTCCAGAAGCCTTAAGCATATGTTTAATTGCTTCCCTGAAGCAGGGCCTGAATCACGACTTGCACCTATTCTTTCTCTACCTGCATCAGCACGGAAACATCAACTGTATTTCTACTTACAATTTTTTGTGACACCATCAATGCATGAACAAGATCTCTGCAGTTATTTTTTTCCCCTTGCCTGCAAATAGTTTTCATCAAAAAGGCTGAATCAAATAACTACACAAAATAATGCAGATATTTGTTTATCTTACCCTAAGAAGAAATAAAACACACATTTATACACTCTCAGAGACACACACAGATGTGCTAAAGGGATGAAGTGCTGCCTTCATTGCAAGTGACAAAGAAACCAAATGGATTGCTAAAAGCAATATAGCCTCTTCTCCCTCTGCAAGGGGAAATGGCTGTAGCTTCTGTATGTTAGCTGTCTAGAAAAAACTTTATTATGCTTTCTCTGTCTTGCTCTTTCTCCCCTCCTCTCTCTCCCCCCCCTTTTCTCTTTCAGTTTATCAGTTCATCACATAGCAAATGCGATGTCTCCTCAATATATCTCCCTTTCAGATTTCATTGACCTATGACCCATAATGTCCCAATTTGCTTCAAGTACTTTTATTTATGCCATTCCTAGGACCTATACATTTTGATCTAAGAAACCGTATTCTCTCCTCAGTGCCTATGGAGCACACTTTGCAGGTACCATCAGTTCAGAAAAAGCAGTCACCCAATATATGAGATTGTGACAAGGTATAATGTAATGGTAGTTATGTGAACCTCCAATAAACTAGTGGTACTTCACAGATTACTTGGAGAGAAAGTCTTTTAGCGTGCTTGAAGAAGTATGAAATGAATTTCATTTCCTTCTCATTTGCCTTGCTTTTGAAAGGTTTCATGCAAGATATGTGACCAACTATTATAGTACTAATCCATCCATGACAGAGCTCAATTTTCCCTGAGAATTTACTTCTGAATGGGCTGCAGAAAAACTTGAAAGCTGAAAATTAAAGTACACTGAACAGAGCAACCACTGAGCTGTGGGCAGCTGTCTGTCAAGAAAACCAGTTGGAACAAAAATGTAAATTAGATTTTATTTTTATTTATGTTTTTAAAGCAATCCACAGAGGTAAAGTTTTACAGCCCTGTGTGTAAACAAGACCAATGAGATGGAAGTGATGACAAGTTGCTGTTGTTGTGAGTTATTCTCATTAAAGTAAATATTAGAAAAAAAGGACCACGGGTTACTGACAGTTTTAAAACAGAGCACTGTGCTGCGTTTAGTCACCCATTAAGAGCAGAAACTCTGTGCTAATTCAGGCACTGATTTTATTCCTCTCCCCTCCCCCCCCCCCAAGTTTGGTATGCTATAGCCACGATTCTTGAATAGGGTCCTGAGAGCGGCTAAAACGGATTTTAAAATGCATAGTGGAATTTAAGAAAATACTTGATAAATATAGTGTTCAAATGAGTGAAGTAAGTCTGTTACCATTAAGGCACAGACAAGACTGCGATGGCACAGTGATGTAGTGCTCACCTACCCCATGACGGAGACAGTGCATCACACCGTGCAGCGCAGGCAGGAAGCCTGCAGTCCTTCCCACTGCTGCTTCTTGTCAGAGGAACAGAGGTGAGAAGGGAGATGGATGGAATGTCAGCATGGGAAGGGGCCATGTTCAGCCCATTCTACACCAGGGAAGACACTCCATAAGAGGATTTTAAATGTGGCTGCTTTCATTGATGCCAAAATCTGGTCCAGACCAGCACATACACTGGGAGCAAGATAAATGAATGGGAGGCAGATTTCACACACCTTCTTCCCATCTACACGGTTTATATAGATATGACTGTATGTAAAACTCATTGCGGGATTTCCTTATTTCTGATTATGGATGCTGGAATGAAGTTGTTTCTATAGAAGGTAGTCACCATGGCCTGGTCGAGGACAATGGGACCCTTTTAAAGCATACTTCATTTGACCCATCTTAGATATATGTGCCTGAGATGAATATTGTCCCAAAAGCTCCCATTTTTCTCCACTGGATATGAAGGAGTGTGGGTGAGTAGCTCAGACAGAGATGTCTACATGTAGACAGAGCAATCTCATCTTGATACGTATCCTTATATTAACAACATAGTGATTCTCACTTTGCAACACCCTGTACATAAGGACTAATTTCTTCAAAATATTGACAAATTTAATCTTGGCCTAGAAAGCTCTCTAGTTTGACTGTGAAAAGAACTATTTTTGTGGCACATATGATTACATTCTACCTCTGCCCTGCAGCAAAACTGCAAACATTTGCGAATTTGCCTGAGGCAAAAAGTCACCATTTCCCAAATTACTTGTTGTCTTCAACATCTGATAATCACTGCCCTGGAGAAGGTGAAATGGAAGGATATTTGGTGAAACCAGAAAAACATGAGATTCTCTCCCCCTGAACAGACTTGCAGGTAATAGGACAGATCAGTAGAGCTACAGCATTTATGCCAGTTGAGAATATGACCCAGAGCCCATTTCTTCAAAATATTACCTTTTTCTTCCAATAAATGTTACAGCTAATATAAGCTAGAAAAGGAAAATATGTCCATCCCCTTGCCACTGTTTGACATTGAAGAAATAGTCCTGAAAATATTTTTCAGTGCTTTGACAAGTACATTGTTCTCAGATCCCTACAGAAAATTTTCAAGGTATTGGCCACAGGGAAGCTCACAGCATCTATGAAATGTTGTCCATAAAGTTGGCCAGTAGTGCAAGAACTTCACTGGAAGAAGTGGAATTTTGGAGAAGATGGCATTTGATGAGTACTCGACATGTCAAACTTTTTCAAACTCAAGTTGAAATAATTACTGCCAGTCCCATGATTCATCCCAAAACATAAAGAAGAACTTTTGTCCCACACAAATGATTTACATGGTGTCCAGTACACAGTTACGCTTTTCTGTATTTAATTCTAGATATTTTTCTGTGCCTATTTTCATTTCATCGCAGTTCCACCCACGTACATACAGGCATCATTTAATGTTTTGCTTTCTGTTTTTGTTCCTCATTAAAAAAAAAAAAAAAAAGGTGGGTGTGTGTGTGTAACAAAAGGCTCATAATTTAATAGTTAAAAAACGTTTGTCAGCATGGTGGTTTCACCCTGACAGCATGCCAGGTGCCCACCAAAGCCACTCTATCCATCTCCTCCTCAACTGGACAGGGAAGAGAAAATATAAAAAAAGCTCCTCAGTTGAGATAAGGACAGCAAGATCACTCAGCAATTACTGTCACAGGCAAAACAGAATTGAATTGGAGATACTAGTTTAATTTATTACCATTCAAATCAGAAAAAAACACCTTCCCCCCACTCCTCTCTCCTTCCCAGGCTTAACTTAATTTCTGATTTCTCTATGTTTTCCCCCTGAGCAGCACAGGGGATGGGGAATGGGCGATATGGTCAGTTCATCAGACATTGCTGCCACTCCATCCTCTTCACACTCTGCCCCTGCTCCAGTGTGGGGTCCTTCCCAGGGGAAACAGTTCTCCGTGAACTTCTCAAACACGAGTCCTTCCCACAGGCAGCAGTTCTTCCCACACCGTCCCAGCATGGGTCCCTCCCATGGGGCGCAGCCCTTCAGGAACAGGCTGCTCCAGTGTGGGTGCCCCACAGGGTCACAAGCCCTGACAGCAAACCTGCTCCAGCCTGGGTTCCTCTCTCCATGGTCCTTCAGGAGCTGCTCCAGCATGGGCTGCCCATGGGTCACAGCCTCCTTCAGGCACCCACCTGCTCCGGCATGGGGTCCTCCACTGGCTGCAGGTGGGGATCTGTTCCGCTGTGGACCTCCATGGGCTGCACGGGGACAACCTACCTCACCTTGGTCTTTACCACCGGCTGCCAGGCAATCTGTGCTCTGGCGCCTCGAGGACCTCCTCCCTTCCTTCAGTGACCTGGGTGTCTGCAGAGCCTTTGCTCTCACATATTCTCACTCCTCTCTTCTGCTGGTGCAACTCCCCCCCCTGCCCGGGGGCGGGGGGGGGGGGGGGGGGGGGGGGGGGGGGGGGGGGGGGGGG
>JAVJGI010000055.1:299721-309916 GCA_035590275.1 Ibycter americanus | reverse complement strand
ACAAAAAAATGTACTTTGGTTATCGCCCCCCCCCCCCCCCCCCCCCCTTTTTTTTTTTCCCCATGGCTGAAACAACAAAGTCCTGAAACTTTCCTTAGATGGCTGGATAATTTCACAGGTACTGTCTTTTCTTATTGTAGAAGGGGAAAGAAAGGCATCTTGCACAGAGTTCTTTAAAAATTAGGATATTTCTGAAAAAATTCCATTGTAGTGTAGATCATAATCTTGGCTGGTGATAGTTTGTAGTGTCTGGATCTACAATAAACTAATCCACAAATTCAGACAGTGGTCCATTTCAAAGGCAATGGTTATTATTAGTAGATTAACCGTAGAACCTTTTCTGAAATACAGACTGCAGGAATGGGCTACCATTAGTTTGGCATACCATAAATATGTGTGTAAGGATCATACATACTCCTTAGATTTATTAAACTTAAGGTGTCCTCTCACCTCATTCTTCACAGCAGGACTATTCATTCTTTTCTCCCACCTAATGCAAGGAGTTCTTTTCAAGAATTGTCTTAACATATTTAATCACCAAAGAAATCACATGATCTCACAAGGAAGTTAGTCTTGTTATTAGAATAGGATGTCATGGACATAAAAGGGATTGAGGTGATTCCAAAGTACTAAAAACATACTTTAAAAGATAGCACCTTTCCCTTTTCAGTGCACTAGCAGCTTTAGCGAATGGCAATCTACAACAGCATAGGAGCCAGCACTTTGGTATGTACAGTATTAAGCAGAATAAGTCACATCTGGCTACAAATTTTCCCTGTTGTTTTCCTGCTCATGTTTTCCATTTGAACTCCACATGTCAAGATGAGAAGTCCTCATTACAAGTGTCCCATTTGGTCTCACAGCCAAATAAAAGCAAAACCAAACGATGTTGAAACTCTTCTTACATCCCTCCTTTTATTTGGTGCTTAGAAAAAGATGTGCCAGGGAATTTCTGCCCTTTGCTTCTGAACTTCATCCTTTACCTGGCTCATCATTCTTGTAAAAGAGTATTTAGCACATACAGAACAGGAGTACATTAGCAATCATAATTTCTTTCAGGTACTAAAGGCAGTTCATTTTGTTGGTGCAAAAAGCCTCAGGTGTTAAGTAGGTGGTATAAGAGCTGGAAAAAGAGCTTCATAAATAATTAAAAAAATAATAATTAGGCATAGCTACATGAAGGTTTAGCAGTAATTTCCATAAATGGACACTCTGCATATTGTGTTAGCTGATGTGACTTTCTTCTGTGATAAAGCATAAAACCTCAGACTCAACCATTTCCATAGTTAATGTTTGGCACATCCTGTAATATAATGTATTTTTTTTTTAATCACTACAGATGGGGAAATGCAATGGCTCATGAAATTGGTGAAGGAATATAAGGTCTTTGGATCAATTCTGCTCTTACACAAGTATGAGTTTGTAGCTATAAGGCTGCAAACTCCAACCCTCTGGAACAAGGCAAACCTTAAACCTTGCAAGAAGGTCAGTAGGAAACAAGAAAGAAGAAATACACTTTCTGCCGATCCTCTCTGCATTGGTAAGCAGCAGAGCTTCAGCCATTTCCAGCACGATCTGAAGCCTGGTGAGGACTCTCTTTAGGTGCCCTGACAGAGCTGCGTCACAGCACTAACAGAGGTTGCTTGAACACGGTTGAATTCCTTCTTGCCTATTCTCCTTACAGTGGGAGTAGGGTTTGGTTAGGGAGAGAGATATACGTCAGCTTTTTAATGCTGGTTGGTATCCGAATACAACTGAATCTGCTGTCACCAAATGGAATTTTTGGTTTGGTTGTTGTTGTTGCTGGTTTTGTTTTGTTTTGAAGCAAAGAGGTGACATTGGACACCATGATTTTTCTCCAAAACAAGTATCACACTGCATTACATCTGGTATCTTGTTTTTCCTCATGAGAGCTAACGGAGCTTCTGGTCTGCAAGAACTCCTTCACTACCAGAATTAAAAGCTGTATATAAAGGGCAAACATTAATTGTTATCACTATTTGGCTTTAGCAGATGTGATACTATGTTGTGAAAACATTTCTAGAAATTAGAGAAACTAATTATGTAACCTGACAGTGGCTATTGCGTGGCCTTTATGAAATCCTTTTCACAATTCTTTGGCTTGCAGGCATATACTCGTGTTAAGAAAATACATGCTGCTGTAACTAGATCGAACTGGAGTCCTCTAACACTATGGGCCTGACTGAGTCCCTTTGAAGTTAAAGGGAGTCAGCTGAATGAGAGACTTTGGATCCTGCTGTAGCTCAACAGAACCTTCCACTCCCCATGGCTGGGAAATTATCCACTAGCCCTGAGGAAAGAAGAAAACTAATCAGTAAATAAGAAAGGGCTGTGAGAAGGGAGTGAGAGAAGAGAGGTCGAGGTAATGTTGGCAAAGATTAATGTGCTGATTCTTATCCATTTGAAAACACAGTCTGAAAAACTACTCCAATTGTTCTAGACCAAACAAAAGCTACAGCATTCCCACCACATTTCTGCATAAAGCAGTTCAGCATCATGCAGCCACCTGTAATGTACTGCTTAGAATGTTCCATCTGGGGAAGAAAAAAAAAAGAAAAAAAAAAGTGGGAAATGTGGTAGTATACAACTGCATTTGTCATCCCCAAAGAAATAGGTCCTTCCAGACGAGGAGAGAAATTTGTTGTGGGAGAAAGGCCACAGGTCACTTCCTCCTGTACAGAGCAACATGAACCTTGCTACCGCAGGAGCAGGCATCATCATCTATTTAAAAAATAAACAAGGGGAAAAATCAAAAGGATATCTGAGAAGTGAAACAAATCAGTCTAGAAAATATTGGTAGTGTCTCCAATTTGATTCACTTAAAAAGAAAATGAAACAGCTCCTGAGCTCCTGCAATAACTGTCATTCCTTTCATTAATATACATACACGGAAAACGGTTTGGTTTTTTGTCTCTGAGAAATGCATGCACACCCATATACACAAACAAGTTAACAATACCTTAATCTGACCACATGTATTCTAATTTGACAGGTTAGGAAGAACTTGGAGGACCAGTCTCAAGTTTCCACTTGAAATAATGAGGTACAGCAATAAAAAATTTTCAAATAAAGTGTGTGTGTGTGTATGTGTATTTATTTACCCTGGATTTATCTCAATAAACAGCCACTGTGCAAGACCACCATGTGATCCATGCTGTAGTACTAAAGGATGCTGGAGCTTGTTTCCCTAAACATGTTCACCCATCTTCAGGTGACTGGAGGATGCCTGAATGTCTCACACTGGTTTTCCAGTTCCTATTTCCCCAAATGCTCAAGTCAGACTTCATCAGTTGATGAAATCTATAAAATGACTGATGCTTTTTATAGAAATATAAGGGATAGCAGCTCAGGTGCTGTAAGCTGTGCAACTATCCCAGCACCAAACACATGCAAGCTCTTCAATCCACTTTGTGTCTGAACATAGACATGGAGGAATAGTTCACATTCAAGTTTCAGCTGTGCTGAGCACTATTGCAGTAAGTTCTGGAGTTTGTTGACTTAAAGCTAATTTATGCTTCAAATACCTATATGACTGCAGGGTATTCCTAGACCTTATTTCTGCTGAAAAAAAACCTTAGCTTCACCAGAACTATTCCCAAACTCTTTTGTCCCAGGACAGCTGGTGGAAGAGTGAAAAGGTGACCTTGGGATCATGCAGAACCAAATGCATCTACAGGCTGCACAGTGAGCTGGAAGAAAACTGTGAGCTCCTTAACAGAGTCCACAGCACAGCCTAATATCACCCACCTCTACTGTGCACAGTCATCCTCAGCGACATCCTGAAGTATGCAGAGATCATAAACTTCACCAATGTAATTTCATTCTGTTTATGTTTGTCAGTAAATTAATCTAGCCAGGGGGCTGGACATACCTGAAATCTAAAATCCTACACAGCATCCCACAAGTGCATTCAAATGAGATGCATTTTAAGGTGGTCAAATGTAAGGTTTGTCCACATACTTCTAGATGCATGTATACTTTCAATATATATATCAGACAAAAGGCCAAATGCATATATATGACATGCATATGCATACTGACATACAGACAAACAATTACAGATATAAAATGTGAAGAAGAAACCAGGGCTTATTTACAGAAGGGGGAAGATTCAGCCTCAAGACCTCAAACACAAGCTCTTACTAAAGATGTCAGTGTGAAAAGCTTGTGTAATTCCTGAACATGCAGTCAGAGTATGCTCTAACTACCAGGTGTGAGGGTTGTGCTGGAATGCTCCACCCTGTTGCAGTAGCAAATTTTTAGCAAAGATGCTAAAATCAGAGAAGATAAAGAGATGTCAGAATGTAAGGTGCAGAAAATTAGGTGTATTGGTACTCCAGGGATTCAAACTGTTAAACTTACTTGTAAGGAGATCAAGAATGGTCTTACTTACAGTATATAAATACTGACATGAGAAGATATTTGAAGAACTTGAGACCTCAGAGAAATAGAAAATGGACCAGGGCAGGGTGAATGGGTCTACAACAGTCCAGTTCATATTTTTCCTAAAACCTAAGAAAAAACCCAAGAATATTGAATTCAACCATTTCTAGCAAGCCAGTCAATACTGGTGGGAGGTAATCAAAAATATACATCCTCCATAGCCAAAGGCAGATGACAGCCCATTTTTGTTACCCCTTACTTATTTTCCTCAGTAGCGCTGCTTTGAGGACAATAAGCTTAGCTTCTGAGCTTAACTTTGTATTTCCATCTTTGCCAAAGATCTAGCTGGCTGTCAGTAGGAGACCATGGGATGGCTATCACCTTTAAAATGTTTGTTTTCTTAACTTAGGGATATACATGCACATTTGCCCCTTCACCCTTCCTCTGTCTCTATTTCTCCCTCACACACAGCTACAAAAGCAAACCCCTATGTTAAAATAATATCATTAAGGTTGCAAAGTCAAGCCTGCAGAAATTAGAGAATGTGAAAATTAAGTTTTCCTGTGAACCTTAATTAGCTGAAGGTGGCAGGCACCCTGTGGAAAAAATAGCATGTGATCATGTAATTAAAGACTGTGCCATAATACCCCCACACAAGGGTGCCAAATTAATGTTGCGCGGGCAAACTTAATTCGAGCATTCCCTAAGTTGTTTTAAGTGCTTGACTTTGCAACCTTAATAATGTTGCTTTAATGCAGTTTTGTATGTGTAATTTTAGACAGAACTATCTTAAAGGAGCTTTTTGTCTGAAATATTACTGTCGCTGAATCTTATTTAGACTCATTATATTATTATGATTTCATGGCATTTTAATTTATATTGCATTATTGGACTGTTAACTTACTTCCACTACTCAATTAGGCTGGCAATATTGTTTCACTTCTAATATGCTCCTCTTGCTATTCAACATATTATAATTATTAGAAAGCTATTTATATTTACCTAGTGTCAGTTAAACAAGATTCTGTTGAATGTCTCCATGTTAGCTATAGACCTTGATAAGAAAGAAATTATCTTAATACAGTCATATAAATATGTTTATAAACTTCTCAAACTTATGTTCAGAACATAATAGTACAAATAAAAAGAATAAAAAGAAGGGTAATATAAGACTGCATTTAACATAAATAGTGTCTGACATTGATTAGGTCTTTGATTATTTGATGGCATACATTTGAGAATATTGCATGCATGCTTTTATTGGTATCCCTTATAACCTCTCATAATGCCATGACCATTTAATAGATTTTTGTGTATTGAATCCTTTTTATAATAAATATTTTTATAATCATACCTTGTACTAATATTTCCTTGTTGTTTGAAGCAACACCTCTAAATTCAGAAAGCTGTACATATTAGAACTCACTGATACATAAATACAGAAAGCTGCACTTGCATTATTGGGTGTGCTTTTTTTTGAGGGGCTGTGAGCTAGGGATATCTAATCTAAAATAACTTACACTAGCATATGCTTTTCAAAATGCCTGTTTCTCTCTATTGATTACCTAGGATACCAATACAATAAGTAAGGTATTAATTACTGCTGGGATCCAATCTGATCAGTCTTCTGAAGATTGATTCCTAATGGACCTCATCCATTAAAAGAAAATATTGAGGACAGCCCCTTCCCATTTAATCTTTACTCAATGGTTTAGACAGTGAGCAGGGCTGTCATCAGAATTTTTTCAGTCCGGGTGAGGATTGCAAACAACAGCCTGTTTGAAAAAAAAACCAAACCCAAAAACAAAGCCAAAACAAACTCAAACCTTCTTCCGTCTTGAAGGGCACTCTCATGACTTCAGCAGATTTGGGCAGCCTGGAATATAACAGAGCTCTTGACAGGAGGAAGGAGAACAGCTTTCCAGAGCAAGCCGTCCTGAGCCTTCGTGTCTGATAAAAGTTAAGTAGTTGGAAAATACACTGCAGTCAGGGAAATGCCAGCAATTTCAGCTAGGCCCAGCTTGTAGGCTGTTAGGTTTATGTAGGCACAACACTTTGGAGGATTTAATCCAAAATTTCTGTGCCATGCTTTTGCAGAATTCAGTTGCTTCATTTTTACTATTAGTTTTAGTACTGCCTTCAGGAACAAAAAAGTTACTCAATTCCTCCCCAGAGTTGAAAACATACACTGCATATATAGGTAATAATATCAGGTGCCTTCCTCAGTAATCAATTAGCAAAGCTGTACCTATGTGTGGGTGGGTGTGAGAGGGAGCTTAACTTACCTAATTTTGCAGCACAAGTTAATAGCTTTCTTCCTCTAATTAATTTTGCTGCTAGTCTGAACTCACTATAATTGGTACATCCAAAAGTAAGGATTAGCAGAGTGGACCAGACCATTGGCCTGTTTATTTCAGCAGCTTGCTTCTGACAGTGGATAGCTATAAGAATTCAGGAAGATGGTACATGAAACCCTGCAATGAACAGCTGCCATATAATTTCCTTCAAAGCTCATATCTTCCTCAAGTTTTTTGCTGCATAACATTTTGCAGGCAAGGGAGAGCCTGGACTTGTAGTAGCCCAGACATAACCAGTTCTTCACCAGAATCCCAATCTGCACTTTTTTGCAGACATACGGCTTGAATGTACATCTGTGCTGAACATGGCTACGCAGCTGATCTTTCAAACCTGGATAATTTAAACTAGCTAATTTAAATTTTAGGCAGTGCTTTCTTGGATTTCCTTGGGAAATCCTATGGATATATATTATCCACTAGCATTCAGCTATTCTCTGAAGCCCAAAGAGTGGTGGGGAATGGAGTTACATCCAGTTGGGGGCTGGTCACAAGTGATGTTCCCCAGGGCTCAGTGCTGGGGCCAGTCCTGCTTAATGTCTTTATCGATGATCTGGATGAGGGCATCAAGTGCACCCTCAGTAAGTTTGCAGACAACACCCAGCTGGGGGGGAGTATTGATCTGCTGGAGGGCAGGAGGCTCTGCAGAGGGGTCTGGACAGGCTGGACTGATGGGCCGAGCCCAGTTGTATGAGGTTCAACAAGGCTCAGTGCCGGGTCCTGCCCTTGGGTCACAACAACCCCACACAGCGCTACAGGCTTGGGGAAGAGTGACTGGAAAGCCAGGTGGCCAGGAAGGCCAACAGCATCCTGACTTGTATCAGAAGTAGTGTGGCCAGCAGGACAAGGGAAGTGATCATCCCCCT
Source organism: Ibycter americanus (assembly GCA_035590275.1). Classification (NCBI taxonomy): domain Eukaryota; kingdom Metazoa; phylum Chordata; class Aves; order Falconiformes; family Falconidae; genus Ibycter; species Ibycter americanus. Next base: position 302,292 of record JAVJGI010000055.1, on the reverse strand, counting down.
GTTCTTGGCACTGGTGAGGCTGCACCTTGAATCTCGTGTTCAGTTTTGGGCCCCTCACTTCAAAAGGGATGTAGAGGTGCTGGAGTGTGTCCAGAGAAGGACAACAAGGCTGGTGAAGGGTCTAGAGAACAAGTCTGATGAGGAGCAGCTGAGGGAACTGGGGTTGTTTAGTCTGGAGAACAGAAGACTCAGGAAGGACCTTAATGGTCTCTACAGCTACCCAAAAGGAGGTTGTAGGCAGGTGGGAGTTGGTCTCTTCTCTCAGATAACAAGCAATATGACAAGAGGAAATAGCCTCAGGTTGTGCCAGGTGAGGTTTAGATTGGATATTAGAAAAAATTTCTTCACTGAAAATGTTGTCAAGGACTGGAACAGACTGCCCAAGGAGGTGGTGGAATCACCATCCCTGGAGGTGTGTAAAAAACCATGTAGATGTGGTGCTTAGGGACATGGTTTAGTGATGGACTTGGCAGTCCTGGGTTAATGGTTGGACTTGATGATCTTAAAAGTCTTTTCCAACCTAAATGATTCTATGATTCTAGGAACTTCCCAGTATCTCTTCAATAGTGAGTTGCAAGAAGGGAGCACAGTGAACACTAATTCTGAGTACTGAAGGGGAAAAATGTAGTCTGGGGGACAGGTTGGCCATTTGCATGACAACAGACAATCCATGAGTGCCATGTGCCAATACTACAGAAGGAACAGCAGAACAGGAAGGAGATGGCTAAGGCATGTCCTGTCACCACCTTCCCATCTATACCCATTATTTCACCTGCTCCACCACTATTTCCATTGGGAACACTCCTGCAGACTTCTCTCATCCATTTCGCAGGCAATGCTGACTGCATCTTCTGACACCTGTGGCTGACCCCAGTTTGACAAAAAGTCTTAAACCCATTTTTTTACAAGTCTTCAACAGCCTAAAGAACTGGTCTGAACTCCACGCAGAAAAGGAGGTGGGTCAAAGGAAGGTCCATAGCCCCTGACTTGTAATTTCCACCCCCCCCCCTCCCCAGCTTTGCTGCATTCCTCCTTCTCGGCCCCATCCCATGGTGTCAATAGAGGAAGTTTTCCATTCTTTCCCACTAATCATCTCTGACATGTACTTGGCAATCCTGTCTATAAGAATCTGCTTGTAATATTCTAGGCCAGTCTCAAGGAGAAAAAAAATGCAGATACAGCACCTTTGAATAGTAAGATCTAAAAGGCTTTTTTTATTGTTGTTTTGCTTTGCAATGCTCTAAACAGGGACAGAATGAAGGCCAAATCAGTGGATAAGAAAGATTCATTTGGTGTGAGGCAGGGCACAGTGATCCTTAATAAGAAAAAAAAAAATAATAAAAATCCTCCGGTATTTCTTAACAGTAGGAGGGAATCTCAGCTTAAAGTTATGTGCTTCCTTTTATGACAGGGTTCTCATCAGCACTCTGTAAACTGCTGTACCAAATTCTCCACCGTGATTTCAGTGGGGTTGTGAGAAAGGAGAATACAGCTCCCTGTTGATAGATGGTTGGCTGTGTATGTGGGAGGGGGCTGAGGGGAAGGCTGTTAATTAAATTTGAAGGCGAGATTCTGCTCTTTGCAGCTGAATTAAAAATAAAATACCAATTGAAGTTTAATTACTGTCTTTGCTTACTTGTGCATTCAAACTTGAAAGATGACTTCACACTCCGTTTTTAAGCTCCTGTGGCTCAGAGATGATTACGGAGTTTGAGTGCTATGTGACACACAGTCTTATCAAATACCCCATGCTACCACAGAGGCATTTATGCCGCTGATAAGGTAGGCAGCAAGCAAAGTCTCTGGGCCAAATTGAGAGGGATGTTACCCTGCAGCATGCAAATGGGAAGGGGGCCTGCTTTAGGAAACCCCAGGCTCCCATTGGCTTCAGTTGAGGTAATGATTACTCATTAACCAGTAGCAGTTATTCATTACTGGTTAACTATGAGATAACTATTGCTGTCCTGCAGTGGGAGAAAAGATTTAATTAAGGCTAAATAAGAGGAAGAAAACCTGAAAGGACTTCTGAAATAGTGCCTTCTGCCCTTTCTGTCTGTGAGAAAGGGATATTTTATACGGTAAGGACTGCAAGATTTTAGGCTGGATCAGTGTTGTTTCTACTAGCAAAGGAAGAATATGAAGAAGTATAATGCAATGTTTTTATATTAACATTTGCCAGTTAGTAGCATTTCTGGTGGTGCACTTTTGTATTTCCTCTTCTTCTCCTCCCAAAACATAAACTCCTGTATTTTTATCACTGAGCATTGTTCTGGAAGTATCCTGTATAGCCTTTATCTGGAATAAAGTACAGGGTTTTTTGAAGAGTGTGATGGGCTGACCCTGGGTGGATGCCAGGTGCCCACCAAAGCTGCTCTGTCACTGCCCTCCTCACTGGGCCGGGGAGAGAAATATAATGAAAAGTTCATGTGTTGAGATAAGGACAGAGAGAGATCATTCACTAATTACCATCACAGGCAAAACAGACTCAACGTGGGGAAATTAGTTTAATGTATTTTCACTCAAATCAGAGTACAGCAATTAGAAATAAACCCAAATCTTAAACACCCTCCA
>JAVJGI010000055.1:236556-299621 GCA_035590275.1 Ibycter americanus | reverse complement strand
AGGGGAGGGGAGGGGAGGGGAGGGGAGGGGAGGGGAGAGAAGGGAAGGGGAGGGGAGGGGAGGGAAGGGAAGGGAAGGGAAGGGAAGGGAAGGGAAGGGAAGGGAGATTCATTGCTTATAGAAACATCTTTATCAGGAACTGAAATAATTAGCTAAATCAAAATTCCTGCTAACTTCAGTGTGCCTAACTTAACATTGCATTAAGATTGCATAAAGAGCTTCTACTAGTAGATATTTGTTGGGTTTTATTTGGGGGAAGAAAAAGAATTGTCTTATTTGGAAGACCACCTTAACAATTTCATTAATGTGGAGTTGCTTTTTTTAAAAGTGTTCTGAACATTTAACATATTTTTGATCTTAAAAGTTTAGATATTCATATTTTCTTCTATTTACTCCACAATGTGGCAGCTATCACATCAGACTTCTTGCTCTGCTCATTAAGAAAAGAAATCACAACATTAACAACAAAAGCTTTCCAAAACTGTGTTTAAATCTTGTTCTTTTAAGGAAATGCAAAATTCATTGCTGTCGACATGGCAATTTTCCAATCAAGCATTTCTTTTGGTTGCAAAGACAGAAAGCATGCAAAAACAAAAAGGCATTTTGGCAATAACTGCTTTAACAAAGCTCACTACACAGTGGCTGCTGTCGCTGTGAAATATCGGTCTTTGAAGGGTAATACTAATTCAAGTACCATAGCACTGCATACAAGTAAGAGGTCTAAAGACCTTGAATGTTGAAAAGAACTACAGATCTTCAAAGCCTCACAGACAAAAAAAAAAAAAAAAAAAAAAAAAAAAGTGGTATGTAATGGAGACCTGAATAATGTAAAAGGTTTTGTCTGTGAGGAAGGGAGGTGAAGGGGAGGGAGAAATAGGGAAAGGAGTGCAGAAAAAAGAGAGAGAAGTGGAGAAGTGAAATATGAGTTTTAACCATTGCAATCAGAAGATGTGAGTTTTCACCTCTTGCCTAGATCTCACAACAGCAATATACAGACTTAATGAACAGCTGAATGTCAGTGCTGGCCTGAGAAAGTCAGTAAGGTATTACACCAAATGAAAAAGCATGTGATGTTTTTTGATGGATGGATGGATGGATGGTTTGGATGTTAGGTTTCTAATAGAAAAGTACCAAACAGGAATTATGTCAGAGGTTGAGGAAAGTTCATTGTGATTGTTGGTAAGAACACCTGGTAAAAATTTGAAACAAAAAGAAAAAATACATTGAATTTAGGAGACTAGCTGCAGAGGAGTACAATGACATGAAAAAAATATGTTTTGAAAGACTGCAATGAAAGAAAGAAGAAAGGACCAAAGGTAAGAGAAGAAACTGAGATGGTAGCTTATGCAAATGCATGTACTTGCTCACTTTTTCTTACTTTATGATGATAATATAATTCGACATTCCTCCTCCATAAAACCAATGACATTTTTCAATTTCATTTTAATAATTTCCACCTACCAAATAAAATTTTTAGCCTAGCCCCAAATTTAATTCATCTTTGTTCAAACATATTGCCAGCTGAAAGAAAAAACTCAACAGTCCAAAACTTACAACTACTACATAATAGTGATAAGCCTTCTGGTTAGGGCCTATCACTCAGCATATTAATGTTTCAAGTTCAAGGGGAATTTAACTCCCATTTAGAGTACTTCAAAAGGCTTCTTAAATGATCAGATAAATAAAACTTACATCAAAACTGTTCCCTTTTTGTAATTAAATTGAAAAGAGTTAAAGTAAATACTGAAACCTGGAGGTCCAACTGAACTAGAGATTATTGTCACACTTACTGTATGACTATTTACCATTTAATATTAAAGCTGAAAGCCATCTTCCTCTACATACTTTGATAGAGTTTAGGAGCAGATAGGTCACTGCTCTGGAACACAGTAAGTAATCGATTTTTATTAAAGTTTTAATTTGGCAGAGTGGGTGATTCAAAAGTGAATCAAGTTAAATCCAGTTGGTAGCCAGTCACAAGTGGTGTTCCTCAGGGCTCAGTACTGGGGCCAGTCTTGTTTAATATCTTTATTGATGATCTGAACGAGGGGATCGAGTGCGCCCTCAGTCAGTTTGCAGGCAACACCAAGTTTTGGGGGAGTGTTGATCTGCTGGAGGGCAGGAGGTTCTGCAGAGGGACCTGGACAGGCTGGACCGATGGGCCAAGGCCAATTGTATGAGGTTCAACAAGGCTCAGTGCCAGGTCCTTCTCCTGGGTCACAACAACCCCACGCAGCACTACGGGCTTGGGGAAGGGTGGCTGGAAAGGTGCCTGGTGAGAAAGGGCCTGGGGGTGCTGGTCGACAGCTGCTTTAATATGAACGGGCAGTGTGCCCAGGTGGCCAAGAAGGCAAATGGCATCCTGGCTTGTATCTGAAATAGTGTGGCCAAGCAGGACAGGGGAAGTGATCTTCCTCCTGTAATTGGCACTGGTGAGGCCACAGCTGGAACACTGTGTTCAGTTTTGGGCCTGTCACTGCAAGAGGGATGTAGAGGTGCTGGAGCATGTCCAGAGAAGGACAACAAAGCTGGTGAAGGGTCTGGAGAGCAAGTCTTCCATCGAGCAGCTGAGAGAACTGGGGTAGTTTAGCCTGGAGTAAAGGAGGCTGAGAGAAGACGTTGCTGGTGTCTACAACCACCTGAAAAGAAATTGTAGTAAGGTTGAAAAATGACCTCAAGTTGCACCAGGGGAGATTTAGATTGGATATTGGGAAAAATTTCTTCACCAACGTGGTTATCAAGCATTAGAACAGGCTGCCCAGGGAAATGGTGAAGTCACCATCCCTAGAGGTATTTAAAAGACATGTAAAAGTGGCAGTTAGGGACATGGTTTAGTGGTGGACTTGGCAGTTCTGGGTGGTGCTAGTGGTTGAACTTGATAATCTTAAAGGTCTTTTCCAACCTAAACAATTCCATGATTCTATGATTCCTGCTGCTCTCCATATTGATGGTGGGATTTTCAGAGGGTGATTTTCCTCAGTCCTTCTTCATCTTGGAACTGGCCATCTTTGACACTTTTAAAATACAAGGTAAAAGGGAGGATTTTTAAAAATTTGTGGTTCTCTGGGATACATGAATTTTAGTTACTTGTACAAAAAGGAACAATCAGAGTAAAAGAAGTAGAGAGATCTTTGTCCAACTATCCAGGACATAAAAGTATCAAAACATTCTTTAAAGAGGTGAGCTATATTGCTTAAATGTTGTCAAAAAGTGAAGTGAATTGACATTGTTTTAGTCACTGAAGTTTTGGGTAGAAGGAAAAGCAGCTCCAAGAAAATTGCTCTTCATGTCCAGAACTCTTCTTCCAAGTGTCTGACAACTAACTTGTACTTTAAAATCAAATGTAACATTTCGTTTAAAGAAGAAAGAAGGAAAAAAAATAAAAAAAGAGAAAGAACCTTCACGTTTAGTTTTGTGTAGCCTATTTTACTTGTTCATTTATCTTTTGCTTACCTTTCCTGCAACTAAGTCAGAAAGTAATTTTCGTAGACCTATTTGTAGTGGGTTTATTTTCTGCAATTCCCTTTGATTTAAATTTCTTTATCAAGGTATAAAGTTTGAAAAGTATTGAGAAGCCCACTTGTATTGGAGAGTATTTGTGATATAATTTTCCTGCTCCATAATAAAAACCAGAGATTTCTCTTGGATATATTTATTCATTTAAACTATAATTAAGGTTTTATTTTCCTTAAAATTATGCTTATTTTATTTTATTTGATTTATCAATAAAAATAGCTAAAGGTAATCTTTCCCACAGGAATCTGAAGACAAATATATTAACAAGAGTCAAGACATTTCAAAATTAGTCAAATGGCCCCTGCTATCCTCAGCAAACTTTCATCTGGCCCATTTATATTCTTTTTGTTGTATTTTCTTTGGTTTTTTTTTTTTTAGTTTTCTTGCTTTTTGAAAGGAAAAAAAAAGTCAATAAATCTAAATGAAAGACACAGCGGAATTCAAAGAGTAGGTAGATGAAAAAATCATCTTAGAATCCGTAATGACAAGGACATGTTTCATATCGTCAAAATGTAGTATTTATATTGAGAAAACTGCATTTCTACACTGAATCACAGAGGAAGGCTTTAAGTCTCTGTTTGCTGAAATCAGGCCAAGTTTCAAGGTATATTCCTGTCTAAGCCACAGTGCCACTATTTCAAACCTTTGCAGGAGGGACAAGAGTAAAGAGCAATGCGAGGACCCAACACACATAAAAGTGACTGTCTGCAGACAAGCAAGACACACCTGTGGATTTCGGTAAGTCAGGACCTGGTCTCTGGGCGACTGAAGTCATATGCCCAGCAATATGAGGCCTTCATCTCAGTTAAGACCTCAGGTTCTACCTGTGTTCAAAGGCTGTTACTGGTATTAAATTTCAGTACTGCAGTCGTCTTAAAAAAGAAATCGCAGTTCCTGGCAGGCAATGCTTTCTCTTGATCCAGTCTATACCTGCTTGGGTAGGTTGTAATTCTGCAGCCAGGATCTGTCATTGCCAGGGGACAGGCTTCCGAGCTTAAAATAACGACTGATGAAACCTGTCCCTTTTTTATGCACTTGTAGGTAAGATCTCCTGGCTACCAGGAAATATCCAGACCCAAAGTTGTTGAATCTTTAAAGTGTTGATGACAACATCCATATATTTCAGTGCAATTCTGATAAAACAGAGGCAGATAGACAGACAGATAGAAGACACAGTGTACCTATATGTTTTCTATTTAAACAGTATACATACATACAAAGCCATACAAGATCATAACTCAGATTTACTGATACTCATCTGAACAAAGTTTAGTACTGCTCTCTACAGAGTAAGAATTCAGGGACTCAAACTGCAAAAGTGTTAGAGAAAACTGGTACCTTAAAATACTTGCAATTCCTCCATGGTAAGTGTCTAAAATTTCAGTCACCCTGGGAGGTTGATTCTGCTCTCATTTATTTTAATTTTATGCCAGCGTACCTCCACTGACTTTATCAAAGGTCCTAATTTATACCAGTGGAACTGATGACAGATGTCATTATCCATTTCACAGAACATCTGTAACTTATCTTTAGAGACTTCCACAGATCCTATCCCCCCCTCCAAATGTGTCATACTTTAGAGCGTACTTCTGCAGGTCTGCTGCTATCAACTAGTTAACACCTGTCTTGGCAATTTGTCATTCCTGGCAACTTGGAGATGTCATCCAATACCGGGAATTTGTGCTAAACTTATTTGGACAAACAACTACCTTTAAAATTGATTGTTTGTTTAAGTATAATAGAAAGAATTAGGCCAACAAAACCCATGTACGATTTAAGACCTTAAGGTAACTTTGCAAAGCTGATAAGGGATCAAAATACAGATACACTTTAAATCAATAAATCAGATAAATATATCTTAATATATTTTGAAACTGGTCATCGTAGATCTCCAAATCATTGCAAGAAGATAAACCTTTGATAAGATGGATCTATGAGTCTATAAACTCAGAGACATATTTCTATACTGGTAGGATTTCCAAATGTAACTTCTTTTAAATTGATGACAACAGACCTTTTTTTTTATTCAGAGTACAATCAACAAATATAGGCAAGTAAGAAATTAATCTATTAAAGATATTTTAATATCAATATTAAAGATGTTTTTAGTGTGTCATCAGTGGAATGATATTGTGTACATGTAATTAATATTGATTGTTTGCTAGTGAATCCTTTACAAGGAACACTCTGGAAGGACAGTAATTCAGTGTTATCACTAGAATTCTAAGCAAAAGCATAGCATTAAACAGATGGTGAGATTTATTTTTCCTGTTTATGTCCTGTTTAACACAGCTATCAAAATGATTGGCTAGCACCTTTTTGTATTCAATACTGATGGTGACTATTATGATAACTACAATGATAATAATAGCAATCGTAGTAATAATCTTTTTTCTTGCTACTTCCACTGAAACATCTCAGATAAATTATGACTCTGCATGTCCCATGCAGAGAAAGTAAGAGTGATTTTCATGCTTCTTTACAAATATGTGGAGAGGCAAAAGAAAGTTACACTGAAATATATTTGCCATCTTCCTTTTTACTTTTCATTTTATTCTTTGTTGCAGAGATGAACTTTATTCAAAATAATTGTGTAAATTATTATCCAAAACAGGGCATTTCAGTCATATGGTAGTTTGTCATTAGACTGATCAAGTGTGTATGTACAGGATAAAGATTATTTCAATGTCTTTATTGCCTTTCACTTGAGCTTCTATGTCTTAGTTACCAAGACATATTAATTTCACTTTTTACTCTCAATCTTTCACCTCCCCCCCCAGCTCTGTTATGGTAGCATGCTTGTCCACACTGTGAGCTCATTTTGCATTTAACATGGGGAGATCTTTTTTCCTTCTATTGACACATGTGAGGCTCTAGCACTATATTCAAAGCTAAGTCCTGAGGAACACATGAGGAAGTCTGAAGTCTCATCTGCAGAATAAAGAAGGAATTGAAGAAGAGGTTTTCCAGTATCTTCTGCCGCTAAAAAAGAAAAAAAAAACCAACCACCAAACCACCACCAAAACCCCTGACAAAACAACCAGCGATTCTCAGCTATATACATAACATTTATATAACATATATGTAACATGGCTGTGCAGGTTAAAGTAGGGTAGTTCAGCTTCTGAGTCCTGATACAGTATGAGTGGCAAACCTCAGAAAAGCAACTTATCTCAAGGGACCTACAACACCTATTCCAAGAGCCTGACCAATTCAGGGCCTACCCAATGTTAAAGCATGTTGTTAAGGACGTTGTCCAGATGCCTCTTAAGCACTGACAGGCTTGGGGGCATCAACTACCCCTCCAGCAAGCCTGTTCCAGTGTTAGACCTCTCGGTAAAGAAATACTTCCTAATGTCCAGTCTAAATATCCCGTGGTGAAGCTCTGAACCATTCCCACAAGTCCTATCACTGGATACCAGGGAGAAGAGCTCAACGCCTCCCTTTCCACTTCCCCTCCTCAAGAAGCTGTATCCAATGATGAGGTCAACCCCTGCCTCCTTCTCTCCAAACTAGACAAGCCCAAATCCTTAGCCACTCCTTATAAAATAGTCCTTCCAGCCCTTTCACCAGCTTTGTTGCCCTCCTCTGGATGCACTGAGGACATTCACATCCTTAAATTTTGGGGCCCAGAACTGCACACAATGTTGAAGTTGAGGCTGCACCAACACTGAATACAGCAGGAAAATTCCCGCTAAGCCTTCAGACTGCAAAGTGTTAAGAACATGTGCAAGGTTAAAAGTTAAGAGTTACTCCTGAAAGACATTCACCTGAGTATTATTCTGATGACATCATTTCACCTTATCCCGGTCAGAGGTCTCTGGATACAGTCTGGTCCTCCCTGTGAGTGCGTAACTGGGACGTTTGAGCCTGTTTGAATCCGTAAGTGACACCAAGGTGTTATGTTGGAGCCCAGATCCAGATGTCTCTTGGCCACCCTTTCCACCCAGGGGACCAACTGCATGGCTGATTGCCTCCAGGACGCACATGCTTCTCCCTTGATTTAAATGAGCATCAGTCCATCAGGAAGCAGTAATTATGAGGCCTTGGCCGCTGCACTCTTGTCCCATTAGACCCATTCCTCCCGCCTGCTTTCTCGGTGGAGTGTATTGGAAAAGGTTCAGAGGACTGAGCCTAAGGAGATCAAGCAAGAAAGCAACATCCAAAAGGTACAAAATACACTAAAAAAGGAAGGAAATAGGCTCCCCAGCTAAAAGAGGAGCAAAGCCAGCTCATATTAAACAGCTCCTCAACTAGCAGTTCTTGCAAAGCTACTAGTTATTTCATTTCCAGGGTTTGGCAAGCACCCCATCCCATTATGAGGGAATATAATCTTCTTTTTGTTACATCGTTTATTTTTAATAAATCACATGCAGAGCTTTTATATCATAATCCTCCAAAATAAAACTCACGTGCACACATTTCACATAAATAAATAAAATAATAAACACACATGCATACACACACAAGCAGAAGCCAAATAATTACTGAGTTGCAGGGTCCCAAATGCTGGATTGTAAATTATAGATTGGTTTGGGAATTTTGCCCTGTTTGACTCAGTTGTGATAAATATGCTTTAAAAAGTAAATTGTGTGATGCTGATATACTGTGAGTATATTCACAGGGAGTTTGGGTTCCTCTGATATATTATTCTGGCTACTACAGAAAGGTCAGCATTTTACCTGCTTCTGGAGTAAAGACAAAATCTTGTAGGTCTAGACAATGCCATGAGTTTTCTTTGGCAACTTTGTTTCAATGTGTTAAAAGTGGGACACTAATTTCATACTTAGCCGTTATGAGAACTATCATGTGATTTTCTAGATAGGCACAGTTATCAATTCCAGATATAAAGAGTAAAATACATAAAATTATTCAAAGTTATTATTATTATAATAAAAATGTGACTTTTTGTTTTGCCTGTTAGCTTTATTTGTGTGGGTGTATTTAGTACATGTTTTTCCAGCCTCTTCCTGTAGTGATGATGAGTTCAAACTTGTACAAAGATGCAAGATTTTATTGTCAGAAAACCACACAAATCTGAGTACAGATTTAAGAAATGAAATATATTTTGAAATAAGAAATGACAAATTTATAGCACTAAGTAGAGGTTTTCTAATGCAGAAATATTAGAAACAAAACTTGAACTTAAAGTAAAATTAATTTACTTTCAGTCAAGCCTACATTGCAATTTATTGCCACCCCAAGCTGCAAGTAGGTGACGTATCTGCGAAGGACAGCTCTTCCAGTGTACCAGTGTAGATACATTGGTAGTGGATCATGAAACTTCAATATTCCGTGCTACTCCACATAAATGAGAAGGGTGTGCTAAAAAGAGATAAATTCTGCAATAGAAAGAAATGCAATCATTAAAAATCTTCTCAGAGATACAAGGACTTACAGGTTAATATGCTTTGTTTTGAATTGGTGTTTGGTAAAGTGTTTATGGCAGGCTGTTTTGCATTTATAGTGACAGGTTTAAATGGAGCAACCTTGTCCTCACCTACTATAGAACAACGGGTGAGAATTTCTTTCAGTGAGTTTATAGATGACATGAAATTGTAGGGGTAGCACTGTGACTCAGAGGGATCTCCACAGGTTGAAGAAGTGGTCTGTCATAACCTTCGTGAAGTCCAAAACAGACAACTACTAAGTTTTATTTCTGGAATGGAATAACACCATGCACCAGTACAGACTGGGAACCAACTGACAAGAATAAAGCTTTGCTTTGTACTTTCTAATTCTAACTGCTGTTTTTTACGATGTATTTCTATAGGCTGGTGTCCTGGTTTCAGCTGAGATAGAGTTAATTTTCTTCTTAGGAGCTAGCAGAGTGCTGCGTTTTGGCTCTGATGTGAGAACAATGTTGACAGATAGGACACTGATCTTTTTAGTTGCTGCTGGGTGATGTTTATAATAAATCAAGGACTTTTTGGTTCCTTGGGCCCTGACAGCCTGAGGGCTGGAGGGACATGGGGAATTATGAGGGGACACAGCCAGGACAGGTGACCCAAGCTAGCCAAAGAGGTATTCCATACCATATGATGACATGCTGAGTATATAAACTGGGGGAAGAAGAAGGAGGGTGGGGACATTTGGCATTATGGCGTTTGTCTTCCCGAGTAACCGTTACACGTGATGGAGCCCTGCTTTCCTGGGGATGGCCGAACACCTGCCTGCCCATGGGAAGTGGTGAATGAATTCCTTGCTTTGCTTTGCTTGCATGCGCGGCTTTTGCTTTACCTATTAAATTGTTCTTATCTCAATCCTGAGTTTTACATTCCTTTCTGATTCTCCTCCCCATCCCTCTGGGTGAGGGGGAGTGAGCGAGTGGCTGCAGCTGTGTGGTGCTGGGTTGCTGGCCGGGGTTAAACCACGACAGCTGGGAAGGGCAGGGATATGGATGGAGTTGTGGTGTTATTGTGTGTCTGTATAAAAAGTTGTTCCACCAGTAATTTTGCCAAGGGCAACTGCCCTGAAAGGAAAAAAAAAAGAAATAGTGAGATAAGTTCACAAGAACAAATGCCAAAATGGGCAATATCCCTTTGTTGCTTCTACATGCTTTTTCAGCATTTGAAGATCCCTTATATTGCAGTTTGTGAAACCAGACCACTTATTCTAATGGCCTTCAAGAAAAGTTTTCTGTGTCTCAGTATAGTAACTCAAAAGTTGAAATGTAACAGATGCAATCAAAAATACTCTGTGGTTCCTGAGGGGAAGGGGAAGGAGAAGGGGAAGAAGAGAAAGAAAAGGAGATGAGAGGGAGGGAAGAGGGAAGGGAACACAAACCTGGACATAACTGATGGTCTAAAAGAATTGCCTTTCAGCTGTGGGATTTCATAGGGAAGAATTTAAAATTTTAAGCGACATAAGTTCATTGTTTCTGCAAAGGTATGGTAGGGATTTACTATATATTAGGGATGCATTAGACACGTAGGTAAGATTGTAAAAGGCATGGAACAATCCTTGGACACAGAACTGCTTCAGGCACACCAATCTACAGGTGCTAGTGTACTACAATTACGACAACTAGGTTGAATTACAGCTACCCAGCAGAGATGTAATAAAGGTATGAATTATTGACTTGGCATCATCCTGAGACAGCTTTGGTCACAGCCTTGCTATGTTTTGGAGATGATAGAATGAGATTTGTGTGATGTAAAATTATAATCAAAGACAGTTCAGGATGAAAGATGACCGCCAAGGTTATGAACCTTAGTGGGAGGCTGCATACTCTAATAAAAAAGGAACTGCAAGGGAGAAAGTATTGATCATTTGGTTGCATGGAGCCAACCCAAAACACCAGGCTCCATTCAGAATTTAACTCCAGGATTTATTCACTTGTCCAAACAGCACATATAGCTCAGGGAGTTAATTGTATCAGTGGACAAGGGTGGGAACAAACATACCAAACGATGGCATCGAACCTCAGGGTCATGCAGATTGCCACTGGAGGCAAAAGAAGGTGGAAGGAAAGCAACTGTGATTCTGGGTCCAAGATGTGGGGAACACAGGCATAAGAAGATTTACAAAATCACTTTGTAAAGCAGAAATAAGGCCCTGTTTCTATATTTTACAGCTTTTTTTTTCTTCTCTCTCATTCTCTTTTTTTTTTTTTTTTTTAATACTGGCCCTATATGGCTGCTATTTTGTCTTTGAAATATCTCATGGCATTATTCAAAAAAGGGAACTTGAGAGTTTAGGATCAAATTGTGCTGCATGTCAGGACAGGAACAGGCAGATAAACGTCTGTCTCTGACACTACCACCCATAATGACAAACTGTGCACTTTCTGAAGTAGGGTTTGAAACCACCTTAAGGAGCCTTTCATTTTCAACCATAGCTGCTGAAGCAAGGTTTTGTGGGTTATTGCTGTTGAATACAGCAGGTGCATAAAACATGGCATGGGGTAAAGAGCATTACTATTGCTGCAAAATCTTGTGCACACTGGTAATAGATTGAGATGGGGTGGTTGGATTTGTGTGTCCTGAAAGAATGAATATGAGGATCTAGTTAGTCAAAGCAACCACATACTGTCAGCAATAGCAGTAATGTACTGAAAGAAACTGAGGTTGAGAGCAAAGCCAGTACAACACTATCCACAGTTTCTTTCTTTCTCTCTCATCTCTCTCAGCTCCAGTTTGTGGTTTTCACTGGACAGCTATAGACTATGTTTACCTTGAGTTTTAAGAACCATGAAAAACAGAAATCCTGAAAACAAAACACAAGGAATTGCAGAAATAAAGAAATAAAAAAAGTTAAAATGAATGTAGACATCTAGCACCTTTCCCAGATCTGAACAGCAAATCTTTATACACAGTTTGAAGTATCTCTCCCTCTTTCTTGCCTGTCCTTTCTCCAGCATTTCACCAATTATAATCAACTCCCGCATTCTCCATTAGTTCTAAAATTTTTGTCTGGAATGTGTCTTTTAATCAGATTTCTTACTGATGACTATTTCACTCCCTTTCTCATAGCTGATTTTTTTTTATTATTTTTTTTCTATGTTAGTACACATTTTTACTAAAACTTTTTTTAAAATGTCAAGCTCCTACTAAAAAGTAACTTGTACTTTAATGCAATAAAAAGCGTATATTACAACATACTGACATTAATCAAAATGAGCCCATCTAACCTATCACAATGTGTCATATGTGCTTTAGCACACTTGTCTTAATGATCATATGAAAGACCTAGTATAAAATAAGAGTCAAGACTGAAAATGTTAATTACAAGCTGATGTCTGCAAGCATTCCATGAGGTAATGAATCAATTAATTAAAAAAATAAAGAAGGGTTTATAGTGAAAGACTCAAAGTAATTTTGATTTCTCAGGTTTCTCAAAGAACAATATAAGCAGACTGAAAAGTTCTTGTGCAGAATTTGGAGCATAAAATAACAAAGGAAAAAAAGGGAGTGGGAGGCAAAGATGATAGATTTAACCTGGTCTTTACTTTTCTGATTTTCTTTTTTCTTTTTCCTCTTTTTGTAACTAAAAAGTTATTGTAAGAAAAGAAAGAAAATGAGAATAAAGAGGGGGGAAGGAGAGAGAAGGGGAAAGTGAGTAACCAAACTGGAAATTTTAATATTTGGAGGTCATCAAGAAGATGGAAAACTTATCAAAACATAAAAAGCAAAAATAAAAACTGTTAGATGCTTTTCACTTATTTTTAGTTTTATTAAAGTATATATTTTCTATGAAATTATTTTCTTTGTAAATTTTCACATACAATATAGTAGTTCTTATAGTTCATCTATATCTCCATCTGGTACTTTAACAACTCAGTTATTTCACAGATTCTGTATTTTTCCCTTGTTATTTTTCTTCCATATTTTTGCGCAGGGAGATGAAACAAAAGTCAGTTTCTCCCTTGGAAATAACACTTCCTTTTAAGGGGTCATTAAACATCTGTCTCTCACTTGATTACTCTGTCCTCAGCAAAGTCCTTTATTTTTTACTACACAATGACCATTTTCATGGACTACATTTTTTGACTTTTTCCTCTCCTCTCCCTCTCCCTCTCCTCCCGTCCCCTCCCCTCTCCTCTCCTCTCCTCTCCTCTCCTCTCCTCTCCTCTCCTCTCCCTCTCCTCTCCTCTCCCTCTCCTCTCCTCTCCCTCTCCTCTCCTCTTTCTTCAAATCCTGCCAATGTTTAGAGAAATAAAGGACAACAGCTGTAATTCAGTATCTCACGTCAGTGAGATCTGAGATGATATCATGCAGCATTTTCTGTTTAGTCAAGTTCACTTCATAGCCAAGCTTTTCCAGATGTTTAAGAATTGGGGCTGAAGTCTTGTCAGCCCTATATGATCAAAGACATGTTTAATTTAAAGTAATGAAACTCTAATTTACAGATTTACACTGTGCCATAGGACAGTTTTACATCTTTACATAATTTCAAATTACATATGAAAAATACAGTAACTCATATTAATGCATTTCCACAACATGATCAATTACATTGTATTTCCCAGCCATTGGAGTACAGTTTTATAGCACCAATAACAAATGTAATAAAGTTGTATTTCTTTATTAGGTCTTTTTTAAAGGGAAAAACAACAACAAACAAACCACCACAAACCTGAGAATTGTTTTCTTCAAAGTTACCTTTTTAAAAAAAATGGTTTAATTGGTCATATATTACATAATAAAAGAACAGACGGTATTGACAAAATTAATTCTAGAAAAAATGGTTACTGTTTGGTTTTTATCTTCCAATAAAGCACAATGCTTGACTGGAATTTGAAAAATGGCCTAATAAAAAGAAATGACTGACTTACAAAAATGTGAGAATTGGTGAAAGAATTGTTTTATTTTTTTGTCATTTATCAGATGATTTGAAGAACTGTAAATTACTGTAAATATTTTGATCTGATTTTGATTTGGAATAACCTTATTTGCAATTATTCTAATTGAAAAATAGAAAATGTTCTAGAGGGGATTTTATTTTTTTTTAATGTATACTTGATACACACTGCTTTTTACCAGACATTTCTTGTCTTTCCTCTCCACTTGCTGCACAAAGGCTTTTATCTTCAAAACTTTTTTCTTCCCTGCTGATACACAGGCTGGGAGAGAAGGGAAAGTTACTTACTCAGGAAGGGGGTAAATTAGCCTGTAGAACTTCTTTTATGAGGTCTGAGAGATTTTCACTGACCTTTGACTGACTGAGGAAGTTGATGTTTGTGTGGATCACAGACATCAATAATTCTGTGATTCTTTTGTCCTAGGTCTTTGAAATCACACTCAGTCTGGTCCCAGAACTTGCCTGGGTCAGTACATCACCTAACAAGGAGACTGTGGAAGCAGATCAACATAACAGGCTGCCTGGATCTCTTGTCATGTGTGGAGTTTGGGGAAATGGCTTGGGGGGAATGCCTCTTACTTTTGAACACTTTCATTTCCTCATCTCAAGCAGGCACACAGACCATAGGGAGTCATTAATATTTTTTTACGTGCTTCTCGACTTTCTTGCTTAGCTGTATTTTCAAAATTCTTCCTGAGAAGAATGGAGCATGACCAGTCCGAATAAGCTCATGTTCTCACAAGTGCCACTGCTGGCCTCTTTGAGACTGGACACTTCCTGCTTCTTCTGTACCTATTCTTAAAATAGGATCAAATCTAGTAGATGTTCATGCATATGTTAAAGAATGCTGCATAAAACCTAAACAGATGGTATGGTTTATTGCTTCACTTTGCCGTGTATTACTTTTTTGATACCACTGTGATATATTATGAGGTTTAGTAAAAATATATCAGACAATTGGTTAAAGTTAGGATATTATCCTCGTAATGTCCCGTATCACAAAGACCTGGTTTTAATTGGGATCTTAGATTATCTCTGCAATGCAAGTATGAAAGAGAAGCAACTTACTGTTCCTTGCTGTTCTTTTATACCAGAAAATTTAAAAAGTGGATGCTTGGAACTCCTTCAGAATAGGGAAATTACTTTCAAGTTCTTGCCCTATTTTTGCCAATATTTTCCATTGGAAATGAAGATCTCCTTAAAGACTGAAGAGAGCTTTACATGTGCAAACTTCCTTTTAGTTAGCTATTTCCACAGTGTCCATACAGTTAGATCACAGAATGCTGGGATCTCCACAATGAAGCCTGAAATCCTCTTTTTTAGGGATAATACCTTAGTGTTTAGGTGGTGTCTACCACCGGCGGTTGTTGTAATACCTATGGCAAAAGCAATTTTAACATTCTTAAAAAAGCCAAAGATTTCAGTGTGTTCCTATTATGCTCAGGCTGAGTTGTAGCACAAACATTTGTGAAATCTAGCTCTTCAAGGTCAAAACATGAGCAGGTCTCAGAAGTCAGGGATAGGCATTCACACTTCTTCCATATATTTTCACTCATGTTTCAGTGTACACGAGTATCTGAATACATCGGACAGACAAATTCAGTTTAGATCACTGAAACTCCATTACCAGATTTTACATTCCTATGTAAAATAAAAATCCAAAAATACTATATGAACAGCACTATTTCACTATTTATACATAAATGATTTTTACCCTGAACCATAAGCATGTCTTAGTTTCATAGTAGTGATTCATTCTGTTCCCTGCTGTTGTTATCCTACATAATATTCAATAAGACAACAGTTTAGAATTGTTTTACTTCATCCAATCTCTTTGCCAGAAAACACCACCAGGGTTATCTTTGTAGATTGCTATTTTGTTTGTATTTTGAAGCCAGCAGGACATCAGATTAATTAAAAAAAAAACACACCACAAACAACACAATAAACCACCCCCCCAAAAAAACAAAAACAAAAACAAAAACAAAAACAAAACCAGCAGTTTTTCTACTGAATTAATTGATAATAAGCATTTTGGTTGTGCAGAACGACTCTTAGTTCATTTCAAGAAATGGATATCTTTGCAATAAACCAACCTCTGTATTGTATTGATCTTATAGATCCTGAAAATCCCATCCTTTGTGGAAAGGATTCCTATATAACATGTAAGATTAATTTTACTATTTTCATATACCAATGTATTTCTGTGACATTTTATTTTCAAGTGTGTTAAGGCACTTTATCCTGGTCTTAGAACTTTCTTTGTCCTAAAGAAAGGAATGTCCTAACCATAGTCCTATTAAAACTTCACCATCAATGAGTTCTTTCTTCCCAAGTCTCCAAATAGGGAGAATTTTAGAGGGGAGTTTTGATCTGTGATCTGTGTTTAGACAGTGATAGTGATGATTATCTGGACATGTACAGAACATTTTGTCAGACGGGGACAAAGCCTCATCAGAGATATTTTCTTCCAAAACATTTTTCTGCATGCTCCTATGTGATTTCCTATGCCAATTCAACATACTGCACCAAATGTTATAATAATGTTCAAATGCCAAAATTATGAGCTTTTCTTTTTCCCATTGTAGCTTAGAGCAGATTTATAAAAATGAATTTAACAATTTGGAGTTCCTTTCTACCAACATTTTCCCCCGAAAAGTGTATTTGGACACTTGTAAGAAGGTACCCAGGTGACTGATCAATAGGTGATATAACCCCACAACAACTTCATAGAACTGGAGCAGGTCATGTTTTTAATTCTGAAAGACGGCTTTTCAGTCCCTGGTAGTTTGGCCATTGGTATTTGTTGTTAAAATCCTGAAGTTTTGTTCTTGCTCTCTCTTGATAGTTTGTCCAATCTGTCTCTATTAATAAGTCATATTTTGTGTGTTAAAAAACTATGCACTTGTGGAAGCATTGTATGATGGCTCTCTTAACCAGTTGGTATAGTTATCTAGTTTTGAAATATGAATGATAACAAGTCCTTAGAAACAGAAAAATTCAAATATTGAAAACAGCTAAATACAATATTTTATGCACAAGCTTATGAGGTGCAGCTTTTGGATATTTTAACTTGCAGTAATTGTTTTTTTGGTTATGCTTCTGGTTTTTTTATATTATTATTATTTCAGTTATTCAGCTGTTATTTTATGACACATTAATCATGCAAAATGACATTTAAGCATTTAACTGAACTGTTCAGGGCATTTCCTGTGGGAAACTTCACACTGGTATTGTCTATCCCTCTACAATTTAGAAAGTTAAAAACCCACTGTGTTATGTTCCAGCTCCTGGCAGACTCATTTCCATAGATGCCACCAGTGATGCCACCCTTTAAGGTATCAAAAAGCCTGCAAGGCATCAGAATCTAGTGAAAGTATGACTACTTTAAATGCAGCTTGAGCATGGTTGAAGTGTCTGAAGGAGAACATTTCTGGAGAATAGACATGTTCCTTTTCCTTCTCCATCAAAGAAGTACACAGCCATAAATGTTTCTTTTATTCAATTTAGTTTGGTTTGGTTTGGTTGACATATGACAAAGGCTGATTGGACAGGCAGCATTAGCAAATCAGACTGTATCAGTCTCTGGAGGAAGTAGGATGTGATTCATCTGACTAAATTCTGCATCCGAGTTGGCCACTCTAGAACACCTTTGCAGTCAACATGAAAATTCAAATGTGTGAAAAAGAAATAAACATCTAAACCACAACTGATGACTTGTGCTTTATGTAAGTACTATCATAGTTATAAACATCTATGCACTATGGAGGTCTAAAATCAGACGTACCCTGCCCAGTGTCTCTCCATGTTCCAGATTAGGTCATGGGACTGAATGTGTGAAAAGATGATCAGCTTCTTAGGACATGCATTATCAGGATGCTAACATGAGAAGGGCATCAAATGCTTTTCTCAGAACAGTTGTGTGGAGTTTCACATAGTACTAAAAGAGTTTTGTGCAGGGCAGATGACTCTTGGAGTTCTCCTGACCCCAGGAACTATCTGCAAAAGGGGTTTGTTATCTGAGCATCAGAAGCAGCAAAATCTCTTGTAATCAGGGGAGACAAAGAGTGATCAGCTCAAACACACAGTATTAATGCAACCAGTTTAATACACATTGTGGCAAAAAAATATCCCATATGCATGAGGTCCACGTCTGCTTCTTTTCTAAAAATAGAGCCTCTAGAGTCAGAAGTGAGTTAGTCAAGTATTAGTCCTCCTTTTCTCCTGCAAAGCAACATATTAGAAGTTGAAATGGTGCTGGAAGACTTAATCATTTACATTTTTTATTGCCCATAAGAACTAAGTAAGAGAAGGTACAAAGTCAAAAGCTTCTGTGGGCAAATGTTCCAGAAGCCAACACCCATCAGTAGGAGAATTAAGAACAGTTTCTTTCTAGGGAAAGAAAAAAGAAACTAACCACAAAAAAACCCCAACAACCACAACCCTTTTAGCTCAAAGTCTGTGTAGAACAGAGCTGCCTTAAACCGTGCTCTGCATGTGTTCATATTCTGTGGGTGAAACTCTAACCCTATTAAATCACTTACTTCAAGCAGGAAATCTTATTTATTTCTCTGTAACTTTCAGAATTAGAAAGTTCTTATTAAGGACACTGGGAAAAAACAAAAACAAAAACCCAACAAAACCAAATAGGTATGATTTCATTTTGTTATTAATGCAGGCACCTTTTCGAGACAGGAAGTCTAGATTGAAATTACCAGATTTATAGGTGCATTTTATTTTCTTGAAGACATCATCCGTGTGATTTAAGTTAAACTTTATACGTATGCTGAATATTTTGTTTCAGAAGTCTGGCTGACCTTGCAGTTCCTGTAGCTCAAAATATTAACTGTTTTCTTTCTTTCTTTTCTTCCTTCCTTCCATTCTTTCTTTCTTTCTTTGTTCCTTCCTTTCTTCCTTTCTTCCTTCCTTCCTTTTTTCCTTCCTTCCTTTCTTTATTTCTTTCTTTTTCTTTCTTCCTTCCTTCCTTCCTTCCTTTCTCCCTTCCTTCCTTTCTTCCTTCCTTCCTTCCTTCCTTCCTTCCTTTCTTTCTTTCTTCCTTCCTTCCTTTCTTCCTTCCTTTCTTTCTCTCTTTCTTTCTCTCTTTCTTTCTTCCTTCCTTCCTTTCTTCCTTCCTTTCTTTCTCTCTTTCTTTCTCTCTTTCTTTCTTTCTTCCTTCCTTTCTTCCTTTCTTCCTTTCTTCCTTTCTTTCCCCTCTTCTAATTTTTTATTTCAGGATCACTGGAGTCTACTGTTGGGGGGGGGGGGCGGGGGAACTAACTATAAAACTAAATTATAGCCAATCAGATTGTACTCACAGTTGAACTGCTAGACAAATTGCAGCTCATGAAATTTGCCATGGGTCAGGAGACTGAGTAATTTCATTTTAATCAGTCTTATTTGAAGCAGAGGTGCCACTGCAGCAAAAGATTTGTAGCAAGTGAAACCTGGCAAAGAGAATGCATCAAGGGATATAAAGTTGTAGTCTTTCTTTTATTATAGACTGAGTAGTTTCCATACCTAACTTAAGTCTCCGAAATATTAGCAGAGATCTTGGAATTATCATCTAGCCTGAAATGTATCATCATTTGAAGCCTGCAATTTACTAAAGCCTTTATTACTGGTACAGTTAAACTGTCCTTAATTATATCCAAGAACGTGTTTACCTGATGTTGGCTTTGGCTGAGTCAGTACATTTTTACAGACAAGGTCTTCACCCATTCACAGTTTTCTCTTTTACTCTCTTCCTTTGGGTTTTAAAAACCTCTGCAATTTGCAGTGTTATTGCATACTTCACAAACAGAATAAAAGTACACCTCAGATGCACAGCAGAGAAAAATAGTTTGGGTTTTGTTTTTTTTTTTGAAGGACCATCTTAGAATCTTTAGCCAGTTACTAGAATTACTAATGTAAATTACATTAAGATTTCCCTCAAATTTCCTGTATTTCATAATCAGAACTCTGCATGCTGATTAGGTTATAGCTGTAGGGAAGAGCTGATCTTAACACATGAGGAATTACTGTGCGTAAAAGAAGAAAATTTATTTTAAAAGTTCATTTCTAATTTCTTGGGGAAACTGGAAGTAATAATGAGGCTTTGCACATATTTAATTTTAAAACACAGATCTTTAAGTGTTTGAGCCAAACAATAAAGAAACTGAAATAGTCATTTCCCCCAGCTAAAATTTAGAAACAAGGTCAGGTAGATATAGTTTGTGAAACAATACTTAGCAAAGAAAAAACATTAACAGTAATGTCATTCCTTCCTTGTCCTATGCAGCTGATCAAAGCCTAGAATATGTAGAAATGGGCTGAATGGCTCCTATGTACTTAAAAAAAAATAATTAAATGTTTAGGATCATTATTTTAAGAAAGCCAATTCCAGAGCTTGCCTTTGGTGAGTTACTGGACTTTGTACAAACAATTTGGTTAAAGTCCTATATGACTGTTTTTATCAATATAATTATATCACTATCAGTCATTATGTAAATATATTTAAGTGATCAAATACAGTGATGAATGACACCTACTGCTACCACATCTTCCCTCCTCTGTTTAATAATATCAAGGTACTCAGATACTATATAAGAACAGGAAAAAAACGAGGAAAACAACAGCAACAACAAAACCAAACAACCAAATGAACAAATATCCAAACGGTTCCAAAACCTCAGACCCTACTAATCTGGGTATCTAAAAGCAAAGAGGATCTCAAGGTAAGAAGTGTAGGACTTACCTCAAAAAACTATGTGGAGATGAATGTTACCTCTGCCAGGGGGATTATTTAAACTACTTGTGGAAATCTTTCAAATCTTTTTTTATTATTATTATTATTTCTTTTTTTTTTTTCCTCTCCTTATTTTCCAGGAAACCATATTATTGTTCTGTAGAATCATGTGCTGACTGTTATCAGTTACTATATAAGATACTTTAAAAATATACCTCAGTTATAGCTGATATACCAATAATGGAATCAATCACATTCTGGGAAGAACTTCAATACAAATAAATAATATTTGAATTTAACACTGAGTTTAAGAGTTACTGTGTATTTCACAGAGAGATTTCATGTGCATAACGATTTCATGATCCACATCTCACATATTTCTTGCAAATGTGGCATTCTTCCTGTTCATTAAAAAAACCCAAGAATTGGGTTTTTCAAGAATATACTTGCTTAAACTTCTGTATTTTTTCGGAAGCGGGGAGTGTTGGTAGAAAGAAGAGTGAAGGAATGATATTCTATTCATCTGTTCAGACAAAAAAAAATTAAAAATCCCTTCGTACACCCATTTTGCTGAGTATTTCACTAGACTTCATTGGGGAACTGCATTTGTCAGGAAAATCCGTGGTTGATGTGAGCTCATCAGCTGGATGAATGGGGCTGACAGTACAGAGAGTTTGGCAGCTGAACAATGAGTTCTCAACATGATCGGTGTTATGATGTCCAGATATCAGATTGTATAACAAATAGTCTAGCAAATGTATTGATTTCTTCCTTCTTTGAGTGTAGGAGCAGGACAGTTTAACACATGTAGGAGCCCTGAAGGTTGTTGTGAGAAGGAACTTTCTTCTGTTAAGCACTGTCATTGTTTCCACGCTAGCCCAGAAGTTGTTAGCACGACCAGAATGATCAATTGTGAACCATAAGTTCCAAGCCCATATATGTGAACAAGTGTACATTTTAAAGAGAAAAATATGTCTATAGAGAAAGAAAAGAACTATCTCAAGTATGGAGTGTGATAAATATGTGAATCATAAAATATTTGATTGTATGATCAATACCGTATGAAGAAGTTAAAGCAAAAACATATTTATATATTGGTTTTATATTGTGTCTTCTTGTTAGTTTTTTTACTTATATGGTGATTTTACAAACAAAGAACATGTTATTAACTTCTTTTTTATCTCTGTATTTATTGAAGCACTCTTCTAATAATTCTTTTAGCACCTGAAAGATATCTTTGAATTTAGACCTGTTTTGTGCTATCATGTACCACTTAGTTCTGTTGTGGTATCTTCATAAAGCTGAATTCATCTCACTTTACATAACCCAACTAAAATGTAGGTACCCAAATATAAATGTAATTGCAGTCTGATTACCTTTCTTTACTACTACTACTACTACTACTACTTTATTATTATTATTATTATTGTTGTTGTTGTTGTTATTATTATTAATAATTTTTCATTTATTGCATTTTACCAAGCCAAGAGCATTCCACATAAGCCTGGGAGAAATATGAAGATGTAATTGGCTCCTTTATTGCAGGTTACAAATGCTAACTACAAAACAGCTCGTGTGTACTGTGTCGATCATTACTTGTGGCGAGGGTCCCATTGTACTCAAATGAGATACAGTCAAATCAGCCACTGGAGTGAAGCAATTTAGATCTCAAAGTAGAAACTACATTTGGCCAGCTCTTCAGATTGTGTTGGGTTTGAGGGTCAGTCTAGTCACCTAAACCAGACCAGGAGGTATGACACAGAGCTAAATGGTGACCCACATCCTTTTGGGAATGGTAGCTGGAGGGAAGACAACACTCAGCAATGTGTGAAAGGACACCAGACACCTCTGTTAACGACTACATAAGCCTCCACTGAATATGGTGAGAATCTTGACAGACATTCATATATAGACAACTATATTGTAATATGGTATGATATTAGACATATCATACATACACATTTTGATGTTTGACTCTGGAGCTGACACCCAGTAAAAAAGTATTTCCAAATTATTACTTTGAACCAAGGAAAATAAAAATGTAAGAAGCATATGTTCAAGCAAAATTCCTAGTAATTTAGGAAGTCCACATGATTAAGAGTTGACAAGTTAATGTTTAAGTGCAAAATAAATGGATTGCAGAGAAGGAAAGAGATCTTTTCAAATGCTAGAATTTTGGACAGGGCAAAAGAGCAAACAAATAGGAGAAGAAAAGAAGGAAGGCAGGTAGGCAGGCAGGCAGGAAAGAAGGAAGGAAGGAAAGAAGGCAGGCAGGTAGGCAGCAAAGAAGGAAGGAAGGAGAAAAAAAGGAAAAAGGAAAAAGAAAGAGAAGCAACAAGCTATGTTCAAATGTGAAAAAAACTGAGTTTAAATGTACAAGATTGGCTACATTGTTTCTTTTTTTGTCATAGTAAGAAAAAGATGGAAACTTTATAAAAAATGCTGTCCAAGTTACTTGTCAACATCTATCAGCAGCTGGAAAGGAAACTGGTATTTTGTAAAGCTAGTATCTCCACCTAAAACAAGACAAAAGATCTGTGTGTGTGTGTTGCCAAGTGTTAATCCAAAATAAAATGCAGAGATAGCATTTAGATCTCCACGCAAAGATTCCCTTCATTAGAACAGGATTATTTGAAGACAGATGAAACCCATAACAAAATAGAAAATAAAACTAATAATAATAAAAAAGCTGTGATAGATAGTGTCCTTAAAGTTCTCGATGGTTTACAGTACTGGGGTTTTTTTTTGTTTTTCTTCCCCCCACCCACCCCCCCACACCCCCCTCTTTTCCTAGATAGTTCTTGTCTTCCCTATGGATTGCAACATTAGTTCTCAGCTGTGAGAATTTAAAAAAAGAAAAGATGATTAAACATCTACAAAACTACTGAAAGTAGCTAGAGCACTACATAAACATATAGTGGAATTAAACAAATCTTGTTTCTTCTTAGCAAAAACATTATTGTTTCACAGATGCCTTAGATACCATTAAGACAAAATATTAGCCTTTGAGGAGGGTTAAATTCAAGGGAGAGGTCCAGAATGCTTGTTTTGCCAAAGCCGACTTCTGTGCTGGTAGCAAAAACATAGTAATTGCTCTGTGGCTGGCTGTTTACTCCCAAGTCTACCCTACGTACTTGTTAGTACTTTCCATAATTAATATGCCTATCATGGAAGAGAGTTGATGTTCTCAAACTTCCCACAAGATATAACTTTGGAATTACCTGTGCTCAAGTGGTCTGCACAGAAGTTAAAAATAAGCCTGAAGGTAACACACTGAACAGGGGTCATCGGTGTCAGGGCTCACACATTGTTTAGAAGCGTTTCTTGGCTGTAATTCTTCCTTCAAAACAGTTTCTTCCCAGCACTTCCTACCCTGTTTCATGGTGGCTTTTCCTTTCACAGAATTCTTGATTCATGGCACCTTCTCTCCCTCTGTCATCGGCTTCCACGTCACAGTTTGCTCAGTTAGGTGCCTTATTTCAGTGGAGAAGTTGGACAGTAACTTTTGGAAGTCGTTGAAATACTCTCTTCCACTCCCAAAACTGGAGAAGAAAACATTGAAACACAGTTTTGAAATTGGTGTATTATTCAGTATATTTAGTATTGGTAAAAGGCAAATAAAAACTAACATAAAAAATGTAGATCCTGCTAAATATTTTTTTTTTTTTAAATCAAACAGAATGTATACATATACGACAAATATTTATACACGGTGACACTAACAAAACACATTTTAAAGAGGGAATCATAATGATTCAGGAACTCAGATGGTAAGTGGGATATCAGGGAGCTGTTCTAATTGTGTGTCTGTCATGATGGTCTTGGTCTTTTTAACTAGTTATATCCTGATTCCAGTTTTGCCAACTGTAGAACAAAAATATGGTGCATAAACACCATATTCTCCTGTTCTCCTCTAGTACCTTCAAAGTTGTTAAAAATCATGCTTTTTGGCTCAATACCTGTAGCTGATATGCCAATGAGTAGCATGATGTTCTAGAACACAGTGAATATGCATATATATATATAGAGAGAGAGACACACACACGTGTATACATTTCTATTAGAGGACACTCTATGACATAAAATATCATCGTATGGAAAAAAGATGTTCCATTTTCTGCACTATAATACATATTGAAATAGATTTTGCCCTGTTCACAAAATTGGTCTAAAAACTGTAAAAACACAATATAAAATCAAACATTTCAGGAAAGTATGTTAAGAACATTGAAAAAATTGTGCTTTCATCAAAATGTAAACTTATAAACCAAACTAAATTTCAAAAATAAAACCCCAAAGGATCTATTGAAAATACACAATTAAATTTTCCAGCCGTTAATGTTGAAAAATAAGAACTGGTTCTAAACAAGATTTTATTAAAACAGATATAACTTCAAATAAAAAAGTATTTTCAGAAACTTTTTCCTGAAATGATACTTTTCTGCTGGAGAACTTTTTATGTTTTTTTCTGTTTTGGCTTGCTATATTTTTCTTGAACAGCTATAGAAGGTATAAGATATTAACCCTTCCACTTCTAGCATCTTTCCTGTCACTTTGTGACAATATGTGGTATTTTCAAAGACATTGTGGGTTGCTTGAGAGCAGAGGAAATCTTCAGAGAATGTGTACCATTTTCCCCTTGAAAATGGTCTGAATCACATCAGGTTTCTATCAGTCATGTCATTTTCCATGATGTTCCACGACACACTGAAAACACAGAGAGAAAAAAGCACTTTAACTCTTTCTGGTTTTTTTTTAAGGCTCAGCCACCTGCCAGAATGTATTATCCTCAAGACCACTGACAGAATAGGTTTCTTTAAAAACATGATTAAAAGAGTCACAAAATGTCAACTAAATGTTAACCTAAATGCAACCTTACTTTATATTTCCAAGGTACTGATTACTGACTCTGTATATATGTCTGATGAAAAGAAAACATAATAGTTAAAATATATCCTCTCTGCTGTGACACTAATAATTATTTACCTTGTACATCTAACACATTTTTATTTTACCTATAAGATACAGAAAAATATAATTATTTCTTCAACATCTTCAAAAAAAAAAAGGGGAAAAAAATCTTTATTGCCTCCAGAGAGTCTTTTGCAGCATTTTGAAATAGCTGTGTCAATGTAAAATCACACTGGAACAAGATATAGATGTTTCTTACATCACTTTGACCAGGCGAGGTCAACATTAAACTCCCTTCCTACGGTTGACTTTGAACACCTACATCAAGGTTAGAACAACAATGTCCAAACTCCACACCATGTGACATCCATGCTGAGATAGTTACTTAAAAAGCTAATTGTTTTTCATTGAAGACCTATTTTTGAGAAATTTTGTATAAAAGTTATGTCTGCTAAGGAAGCTGTCTATATTCTGTCTAGAGACAGTAGACAGAAATTGGTTTCTCCCTGGGGGAATTTTATCCCATTGTAAAGTGGGACGTTTCACAGACATCTTTAGATGTTTAATATTAGGTGATATGAATCCTACCTTGAGTGATTAACTTCAGTGCAAATAAGTGGGACACCAATGTATTAATTTTCCCTCTGTGTTTTTCACCTGAACAACCTAGCATTTTAAATCCTCATATATTTAGAAAAATACTTCAGTCTGTTTCAGCAATGAAATCTCAGATGCTTGGAAAAGACTTGGTAGCCAAATATCTTTAGCAAAACAAGACCCAAAGAGCAAATGTCAGTGGATAATATAGTTTTGGTATTTTTATAAAACGAGAAACGGGAGTGCCTTCCCACACCTTTTGTCATTTAGTGATTAAATCACAGAGGTGAGACTTACCTGTTTAGTACAAACACAACTAAGATTTTTAGAGTCAGATGAAACAGTAGTCAGGGCCACACAAGTATAACAAATTAAGAGCCTCTATTTCTTTCCATAATGTCAGGCTTGAGGTCAAAAAGGACATGTAAGGCAACATTACCTAGACAAAAACAGGTTTC
Organism: Ibycter americanus; assembly: GCA_035590275.1. Lineage (NCBI taxonomy): Eukaryota > Metazoa > Chordata > Aves > Falconiformes > Falconidae > Ibycter > Ibycter americanus. The sequence continues at coordinate 273,113 of JAVJGI010000055.1, read as the reverse complement.
TATAGAAGATAGGAGTAGGAGAAAATTACAAAATGATACAGCATTCATTTCTACTGCTGTATGCTGCATCCAGAACAAGCAGACCCATGTGGGGCCCACTGCATGAAGGTTCACTGGAGGTTGTTCAACTGGTGCATACAAAAGATACACCAGCACTCATAAAACAACAGCTGAATGAGCAGACAATAAAAACCTAAATGCAAGAGGCAGTTAAATGATAAAGAGATGCTGCAGCACTGAACTTGCTTAGGTAAGAACTTTCTGCCCAGTGCCACTCCATTATGATTAATGTGTGCACATGCGAACTTTATGAAAAAGATAATGAATTGATTGTGTTCCTAAACGATGCCATTTTAGACCTGTTTGGATTCCTGCCTTCCCCGGGGAGCAGATGACCACAGTCTGTTAGCTTAAACAAATGAACGTTTAATGGTCGTCTTTCTGCCAGCCAAGTGGAAAAGGGGAAACATTTATCAAGAGTAGGGAGGAAAAAACTGATCAAGCTGGCTATTCATCTGGGATATAGGTGCTGCAAAGTGGCTATTGAGAAGGGAAAACTGCAGCAGTTACCATGCCAAACTCACTCCAGGCATTGTTGAAAATGTGGAGGTCACAGGATCCACAACTGCGGAGAATTTCACATCCTGGGTTTCTCAGAATACAAAAGCCAAGCAAGGTTAGTTTAATTACTTAACCACACAAAAATGCAAGCACAGGAAGATCTTGCAGCTGATGTGGTTATTCTGCAATGTTCTTATTTTTTAAGTTATGGTGTTCTGTTCAATGAGACTGGGAAAAGTCAGTAAAACTTTTGGCTTTGTAAAAAGTTTTGTTTTCATTTGTTTTGTTTTGGCTTGGTATTTTACATTTGTTTTGCTTTACATTTTTTTTAACTGCACTTAAATTTATATCCTCCAATCAATTGCTTTTATTCTAATGGATAGGTTCCTTAAGCAAAGCAGATAATCTAACAATTCAGTGTGTTTCCATGTATTTGCTTTTGCTTGTTTTCAGATGTCTCTTTTCACTGAGAAAAACTAGCCCAGTGACTAGTTTAAACTGAACTGATTTAAGATTATTAAAGACATACAAATCCTTTGGCAGAGACATGCCTTAATCTTTTCTGTTGGTAAATCATCATCAATGTTTTTGTACTAGTTATGGTGATTAGACAAAGAAGAAAAAAAAAAAAGACCGTAAGAAATGAAAAAATTCTATGATACGGTAACTATTGATTGATTATGTTGGGGAACAGGTTATTATTTAACTTTATGACAGTAATATTTCAGTGGCCACTGAAACAAAGCAACATTAAGTGTGTAATAGTACAAGCTGGGTGCTAACTCAGTAGAAAACAGCTTTACCAAAAAGAAATTGGTATCCTGATGGATAAGTTGAATGTGTCAGCAATGTGCCCTTGCAGAAAAAGCGAACTGCACTTGGGCCTGTATTTGCAGTACAGTCACAAGATTGAGAGATTTTATTATTTCCCTCTATTCTGTACTTACTAAACTGTATCTGGAGAAATGTGTCCACTTTTGGGTCCCCAGTACATGAAAGAGGTTGGCAGACTGGAGCAAGTTAAGGTGAGGACCACCAAGACACCAAGATTCTTAAGAGGCTGAAGCACATGGTATATGAAAAAACACTGAGACATTCAGGCTTGTTCAGCCTGGATAAGGCAAGTTCAAAGAGCAGGAAGGCTAACAGATGTTTACGCATTGCAACAGAAAAAATTCCAGCTGGATATTAGGAATTTCCCCACCCACCCACCCACCTTGAAGTTGATTAAACAATGAAATAGGAGCCCAGAGTTGTGGACTATCCATCCTTCGAAATATTAAAAACCTGAATGGGCCAAGCCCTAAGCTACTTGATCTGACCTTGAATTCAGTTCTGAATTTGAAGCTGGAGCAAGTGACTTGCAGGCTAAATTATTCCATGGTTGCATGATTCTGTGATCCTGAAGCAGTGATATACAAGCCCTCATTTACAATTAAAGATAATATTCAGACAGGGAAAGACTGCAGAAGAAAGATGTATGAGTGAATTATGGGGCACACAGTAGCACCTGCATTTTGACTGTGGTGCCTTATTGACTACATATGAAAAATAGATAAAATTTTTATATAAGCTTTTTTTTTGAAATGAGTTGTTATATAACGAAAACAACAAATCAAAGCTTCTCAATGTTTTATATCAAAGAGTTACTATTTTAAAAAACTAAATTCAATCCTACCTCTGTACAAGAATAATGGTTTATTTTTTATGAAATTTTAATCCTTGCTTCCCTGAGACACAATGACAGAAGCAACTACCCTGATTGCACAGAACTAATCTCCTTTTCAGCCCTACTCACCTATTTGTAGTGGTTCCTCTCCAGTTTATAACTCTCCCATTTTGAAAACTTGCTCATTCTAGAGTTAGCTTGCCAGCACATCTATGTACCATAACAACAAAAACTTTTCATGCAAATAGTAAATTTAATTCCATGTGTTGTAAGCATGGTTTAGAAATACTAGACATTTGTACAGAGAACTCCAGTCAATGCTGAACAGGGAGGCTGGCATGCACAAAGAGTAACAGCTAGACAGTACCCTAATTTTAAATGACTCGGGCAATTTCCTGGGATATTTATTCAGCACGTGCAATCAGGTGTTCAGTTTTATGTCTCATCCAAAAAATACTGCTTCCCATAGCAAAGCACTGTTCTAATACAGTATTGAGATATTGCCTGAAAAATGCTTTAAAAAGTATTGCATATTGAAGAAGCCACCCACTTCTGTTAATGAATAGCCTTGATTTTCCCAAAAGTGCTGGGCTAGTCTTTTTGATATAAGTATAGTCCCTATGCTAGGATTTTTCATGAATGCTGGATGTCCAGCTGAAAGTATTTATCGCTTCATTTGCAGAAAATTTCAATCATCAAGGTATATTCCATGATTTTAATATCTCCAGAGCTAAGTGTAAGTGATCACTGAAATCTTAATTAAGACTTTCTTGGAAGTTGACTTATGGTTTCCCACAAAATGAGCTAAATTATAAATGCGAGTAGTCATGAAATTAAGGCTGAGCTGTATGCTTTAAGCTCATCTCTGTCAGAGATGTTCTGTCAATAAATGTTCTCAAGAAGATCTCTATTAAACAGCGGGGGCTTGTTCTTCCATCAGGTTCCTCTTTTCAGACTACCTGAAGAAACACAACTCCAGTTAGCGATGTAAACCAGATGCTTCGCTCATTCATTCTGCTAACTACATTTTCTCTTTGTAAATTATAGACATGCTAACCTATTTAAAGCATAACTCAGGTGGCTGGCGAACCACAACGCCTGCCAGCTCCTCAAATAAAGAGGATCCACTTACTCATCTGCTCTGTCTCCATCTGCCTGCTAAATTTGGATTGACTGCTCACTGTCCAAACCCATAGCGTAAGGATCTGTTTGAGAAGAATTCTTCTGAACACTTCTTTTTTGGTTTTTTTTTTTTTTCCTTTCCTCTGCATTACCTTCTCCTTTTGTAAAACAGGCTTGTTGCTCTGCGTTAATGTGACATGATGTAAGATGAACTGTCACCACACGTCAGAAATTAGAAAAAAAATACTTTTTTCAGACCAGAATTTCTTCTCTGATTTTTATTTCCTTCTGCTTTCAGCAGATTGAGTATTGAATTGTTCAACTACAGCCTGTGGATAATTGAATACCTGGAACGTTCCTTCTGGTGTGAATTACAGACACATTTGACTTGTTTGACAAGGCCGTGAACATACTGTTTCAAGCCTCATCTATTTCATGGGAATCTTGTAAATATCAATTGGTGAAATCCCAAAGAAATCTCTTTCAACAAACCTGCTTAAAAAAAAAAAAAAAAGACTAGTCATCATCCTTTCCATCCACTCCCACGTACAGACACTAAACGATTGTCAGGTGATGTAAATCAGCACAGACCCACTGCCTTCAATAGAGCAATGTTCATTTTCACTACCAGATAGTCTTTGAGAATTGTGGTACCTTTGGAAATTTTGAGAGCAGTTACGAGATTATAAGAATAACTTGAACCATATTTTCGTCCTAGTTTTATCAGTGTATATCTGCAGTAGATACCAGTCAAATCCATGAAATTACTTCACTGAAAATTATGAGAATCAGAGGAGAATCAAGATCACTGTACTTACACAAGAATTTCCTTCAGGTTGATGAAAACCAATCAGCGTGGAAAACTGAAGTTGAGCAATATTACAGCAAGACTGAGAATCATATTCATTTTACCCAACTTTAGCCATCTACAGGGATCTACATCTCAATAATCATCTCAGATATTTGTCTACATGCTGATAAATCACTTTTTGGAGGTGCTTTCTCTTTCTATGGACTACCAAGACAGTCTATACTGCAAACATAGATTAGATGTGCAACGTTATGCGGCTAACATTTGATGAGATGAATCAAACCTTGGGATGACCATCAAAACAAACAAAAAATAAAAATCCACAATTACCATATAAATATACAATTAGAAAGTGTTTTGGATTTCCTCTTGCATGGGAAACTCTTCCTTTTTTAAGAAAAAGATAATTCCACTGATATGACTACAATGTTTAGAATTTAGAGACAATTTTTGAAGGACTTGAACAGAATCTGGGCTGAGAGATCCTTAGTAGGTAACAGCTACTCAGCATAGTGACATACACAAACAGTGTAGAATATAAACTGTTCCCTATTCCATAAAGAAGTTGCTGTGGTGGGCTTTTTTGTTTGTTTGTTTGTTTGTTTTGTTTGTTTGTTTCATGAAGTATACACATTCTAAACTGAAAATGGTCAAATGAAAAATTCTCATATTAATTTCACAGGGTGTAACATTCTTCCTGAAGTGTCATAGAGACAAAAAATACCTTAACACAATGTACAATAAAGGAAAGGAAAAAGTTTTTGATTTTCAGTATAATATGGGCATCAGGAGGTTCAGATAATACAGCTAAATGCTGGCATTTACTTTGGGCAAGTTAAATAGTTCCCAGCACTGCGTTGGCTGTACCAATTAATACTCCACTAACTACAGTACAAGCTAGTGAATTGTTTTCATGCAGCTAATTGAGTCATATCCATGGATGAAATTACTTTGACAAAAAGTGATGCTTCTAAATCTACAGTTTGTTTCATCTTAAAATAGTTCCAAATACGTGAGAAGAATTGTATCTTTGGAGTGCCTACTTTGCTGGCTGTAAGAGGATCTTAAGCTGTCTAGTTCAGAAGTATCTGCTCAATGTAGATACTTATAATTAAGTTAAATTAATCACATCCCCAATTTCTTTGGAAACGCAGCTTTGGATCCTGACTATCAAAGCTATAATAGGTCAAAGGGAAATCATTAGGAAAGGAAAAGGAGGAAGTGAATAACAGAAAATTTGTGGGAGGGCATTGCTTGTGACTGCTTGGAACTCCATCCCCTTTTTAGGAGACCTTAAAAACCAAAAGTTTAAGTGTTACTGATTTGGGGAGAGAAAGAAAACCATTAAGGATGATAGAGGGAGAGCATGAAAGCTGGGGTAAGAAACCTTTTGTTCCTCAAGAAAAAAATATTTAACTGGGAGATTATGGATTCTGTGGGGTAACTTTGAAGGTCATTCATTTATATTATTTATGTGTATATTTATTTATCTACTGTGGTGAAAAATATTTAAATTGAAAATGCATCCTAAAAGGTCTTTTTCTTTTTTTTTTCAGTTTTGAATGTATTAATCCAAAAGCATAAAAACATTTAAGAATGCAGTTTATTTTCCCTGCAGTTGGGATAAATTAAAAAGTGGAAGACTGAAAAAAGGCCAAGAAAATGTAAATTTAATGATTTATGTGTTTATTTATATGTCTGTTTGATGGAAATTACTTTTTCCTTCTTTTTCTTTTTCTCTTTTAATAACCTTTTTTTTTGGCATTTTAAGGCTAATCTAGTTAAGTAAGCAAGCAATTGGTTCTGAAAAAAAGATATGAAGTAAAGGGAACATGTAGTTTATGTTGTAATTACAAACTTTCAACTTTGATTAATTTATAGTCATGAGCAAGCAAAAAAAATAGGAGGATGAAAAAGTTGAGAAAAAATAAATCAGAAATTGTGCTTTGCAATCGTGGCTTAAGTATCTTGAAAATTAGAAACACTTGCTACATAAAAAAACTGTTGCAAAACTTGTGTGAATGCAAGTATCAGTGATAGATCTCTATTTCCTGAAAAAGAAACCATAGCAAGACAGGCTGAGTTTCTACTGTGAGTTCAAAATGACAAAAAATTAGCGTAATACTTGGTTTTATAATAATTTTTTTGAAAATATCGTGTATGGAAAAATAGCAGAAGACTATGTGGAAGGACAAAAATGTGAGGAGTAAGTGAAAAATCTGGGCAAGTCCCTAGAATCTAATTGTAGAGAAGTTTACAAAAAGAAGTGTGTGGGTGTTTTATTGCTTGTTTGCTTGTTTTTTCTTAGAAGGGGGATAATATTTAAGCACTGTAGAAATGTGAAGAAGTCCATCTAAAAAACTCTAGGAAAAATTCAAGAACTCCATCATCACTTGTAAATGTCATTCTAAAAATAGCCAATCCAGGGTGAGAATGCTACCAGACAGGAATTTCTGGAAAAACTCAAAGAATGCCATCATTTGTGTCTGTGTCAATGAAGAAATCTCATCACAAAAGGCGGAATCTATAGGTGACATCTGTGGGCCAAAAACTTCTTTAATTTCAAGGAGTGAGTTTCTACCATGTAAAGCAGCAGCAAATGGAACCTGAATAGGTCCGCTGCAGAACAGCTGCTAATTTTTCAGTCTCAAGCCACTTGGTATTGTCTTAATTACATGCATTTAGAAGTGGTCTTCTGAAAACAATGTGATATTTCTAGAAACCTAGAACTGGAAAAAATCTGCTGCCTCACTCCCCAAGCTATTAGAGATGGGCAACAAGATTATGTTATAGGTCTATATCATAGAGAATGCATCATGTTCCTTCTTGAAAATATTTCAGTTGTGGGGTCTTTTTGCCATGACTATCTTATGACTTTCACAGGAAAGAGAGCATTATGCAGAAATGTGTTAATTCTGCACAGAAAATTTTACAGAACAAGTCAAAATGTGTACAGAATCAAGGCTCAGAAATGTAAGCAACTCAGCTAGTCTATCTCGTGGTCTAAGGTTTAACCCTACCGGTGTCATTCCTAAGAAATATGTTGTTGAAATTCTCTGAGTCTGGCTACTCTACAACTTTTCCAGCCAAACTAGTGAACGTAGCTTCAATATGTGCAAATTTAGTTAACATTTTCCTTGAATCCAACCTGACTCCTTCTTCATGCAGTTTAAATCCATTAATTTGTCCTAATACTTTTGGACTTGGAAGGAAAATAAATGTCTCCCATTTTTTTTAGCAAGCATTTACGTATTTGAAGGATGTTATCAGTTTACATTGGCAGTCTTCTCCACTTTACCAAAATTACCCCAATTATTTTGATCTTTTCTCATAGCTTGTTTCTGGACGTCTGATCGCTGTTTGCTTTCCTGTGTGCGCTTTCCAATTCTATCTCTGAAGTGCAGCACTCAGAATTGGATACCATGCTTTAGCTAAGGCCTTATCATGAAAACCAGAGGATTAATTCATGTATCTCACAGGCTACATTTATATTTATATATCCCAGTATGGTGTTTGCCATTTCATCTTTCTTCTGTTTCAACTGTGTGTCAAAATATCTCACTTAAATAACGGACAAATCAGTTTAGTCTTATTTTTATAATACATAACTTTTTTTCCTCCCTCCAGCAGTGCTCTGATAATTGTCCTGGAGCAAGTTACTTTATTTTTCTGTGCCTCGTTTTTCTTATTTTTAAAGTGGGAATACTAGCACTACCATCTTTGTAGTTCTTTGAAATCTAGGGTTAACTGTTACAATATGCAAGGTAATAATTAGTATTTTAGATTATAGACAGACTTTTAATGCAGTATTTTACTGTTGTCAATTCATTATGTACCCACACTAAACTATTTATACGTTTTAGGGAAGTATGAACATTTCAAATCCTTTCGACACATATATACACTACAGCTTCTGAAAATCCTGCTTTAGAATGATCAGTGTTTTATACTGATTACCCCAAACCACTAAATGACTACTTGCTTAGACTGCAGGCCTACATTGTGAGACTGGATTAATCAAAAATATATTTTTGATTTTGTTGTGCTGCTGCAATTCATATCCATAACTACCCCCATTTTTACAATAGCTGATTTTTGCCACTCTCTACCAGTAAAATCCAATGATTAAAAAATCTGTATGACCTGGCTAAATGTGTATATGAAAGTCTCTTAGGCACCAGTATGGAATCAAGACTGTTGGGATTCATCAGTAGAATGCGTTAGGCAAAGGAATAGCATTTTAATGACAATAAAAACATAGTTTACCTGTCCATTACACACCGAATTCAGCTGGAAAAGAATTTACTAAATTCTTACTTCATTATTCTTACATGTTATCAGGAGGAAAGCCTTTTCTGCAGGAGAAAGAAAGAAAGAAAAAAAGAAAGAAAGAAAGAAAGAAAGAAAGAAAGAAAGAAAGAAAGAAAGAAAAAGAAAGAGAAAGAAAGAAAGGAAAGAAAGGAAGGAAGGAAGGAAAGAAAGAAAGAAAGAAAAAGAAAGAGAAAGAGAAAGAAAGAAAGAAAGAAAGAAAAAGAAAGAAAGAAAGGAAAGGAAGGAAGGAAGGAAAGAAAGAAAGAAAGAAAGAAAGAAAGAAAGAAAGAAAGAAAAAAGAAAAAAGAAAGAAAGAAAGCAAGAAAAGCAAGCATTTTGTATTACAGGGGGATACTAAGCAAGCTTGAGAAAGTCAGTAATAATAAATTAAGACTTTTAATGTGTAAAGATATCATATTTCACAACCTGTCTTGTATTGTCTGCTGGTTCTGCCAGACACCCTAAAAGTATTGTGGCAGAAGTCTTAACATCAGTCTTTTGATGCCTGTGTCCAGTAAGGTCCTGCAATCAACCAACGACCACATCTACTGGTGCACCACTGACTTGTGCTCACTGTCCTGAGTTTAGGTATGCCCAGCATACGTGCTTGACTATTATGTGAAATAGACAACTAAAGGGAATCTGTGGACTACTCGTCATGGGTACCACATCATACTTCTCCCAGTTTGATCATACTATTTGTATTCCATTACCAGATCTCATTAACTGAGCAGATATTTCTGATAAATTCAAAAATCTACCTCTAAGCCTTGTTCATATTCAAAAGCAGTACCTAGTCACATAAGGTTTCTGCACAACACATCAGCGAAATATTCAAAAACAAACTGATGATGAATGGCAGCAAATGACAGGCAGCGTTCAAAATGCTGAGCCTAGAGCTTGTAGCCCAGTCACCATGATGGCCTTTCCCTTACCTTATCCCAGCTCCCCTACACAGCTTTCCCAGGAGATGAACACAAGAGGAGCATCTCCTTCCCTCCTTACTGGCTAGCATCATTCCATTTGTCTGTTCTTGGAGACTTGCCTACCTCTGAACTCACCCTTAATCTTTCAAAATGCTACAAGACCAACATATACGTAGATAAAAGCCTGTCTTCTTAGGGTTTTCTGCTATGTTCTCATGGCTCTCCCTTTTCCCTGGGGTCTCTCTCTCCCTCTTGTTGCTGCTCAAAGCTGTTCTTTTCCCACTTCAACAGGGGTTCAATGACAAGCTCCCAGCTCTGCAGAGCTCCAGGCCACAATATCTGTTTGAGCCGCTAAGAACTATTTTTCCTATGTATTAGCATGGAAGCAAACTCACTATTTATGCACCAAAATCTTAAGCACCAGCTGAGCAAAATTAGGCACAGATTGAGCAAAAGGCTTTAGCTATCATTTTCAGTGCGCAGAGATGTTGATAATAACTCTCTGGCAGGAAACTGCCCATAATCACTGATCACCAAACCTCTTCCTCTGATTTTAAGAGTGGGAGAGGGAAGGCAATTTTAGTTTCAGCTGTTTCGACGATTCAGAGCAGGAGGCATACTGGATGACGGTTTGGAAATGGTGTTCCGAACACTGATCTTCAGCACAACAGTTTCTGATACTGATGGATTTCAAGACTGTGAAATGATTCTACTGTGGATCTCGGATGCCACAAGCAGGAATACTGTCCAAATCAACCAGTTACTTGAGATGGTGAAGCAAATCTTCCAGGCCAAACAACGAGATAACTTTTCATCTAAAATATTAAGCTTTATATCAAAAAGTCGAACAAACAATTTAAAAAAAAAAAAATCTCTTGAGATACCTGGAAAAGTACTTGATGAAGTTTGAAAAGACTTTTATGAAAACTCTCTGAGTGTAGTTCATATGTAAGGTCATTTGGTGAGTAGCGATAAATGAAGACACTGACCTTTATTAAAAAAATCCGTGTGTAAGGGTTTATTCTTTGCAATCAAATTTCTGGATAAATTCAATACAAATGGAGGCTGTGTGATTTACAGGTGCCCTCTTACGATGCTGCAATCAGATTACAGTCAGTGTCTGAAACCAGTTCTCCATTCTCAGTTAATGCGAGCAGACTGAATAGTTTTGTTTCACTTTTATGTTGTATACCTGGTAATTTCAGCATATGTCTTCATTTCAATCACACAAGTTCAAGAATTGCTTTACTTTGATGTTTGGGTTTGGTGTGTTTTTTTTCCCTTTCTTTCTTTTTTTAGGATAACACAACCATTTCATATGTGTTTCTTCTTTTTGTTGTCATCTGTGATGGACAAGATTGACCTCTAATAAACCAACAAAAATAATAGGGAAAATATCATAAAGCAGAAAGTATACTTATTCTCTTAAATCCTGCTACATATATACACATCTATACATTCTGTACTAAAGTTGTACAGATTTTGTGAAACCTCCACCAAGGAAATATCTTTATATTTATTAGGTAAACAACTGAGGAGATAGAAACTAAAAGGTAGTTTAAGGTCTATATACAAAATCGAGAACTTTGTTTAAAAATAGGCAGAGAATTTATACTCACTCCAAAGTGTGTTATATCAGGTAGAAAATAGGAAATGAGATTCTAGTCACATTTTCCTGTTTTCCTCCCAAGTGCTAGGAAACCGTAGATCAAGGTTTTCCGACATGCAAAATTGTACCATCCATGAACTCCACCATGATCTGGAAAGCAACTGCAAAGTCACTGAACTTCTTGCTTTTGTCACCATCTAACCAGAAGTTCTCTTACACAGGGCTGGAGCTTGTTATCTGTGGGATTTTACCAATACAAGAACACCTTTGGAGGAAATACCAACCATTTTTGCAAGATGTCCAGTGACATGCTGTTTGTATTATGCTAAATCTTTCTGTACAGATATACATATATACTTGCATACAGCAACAAACGACTTTGGTTTTTGTTGTCACTAGTATGTTTTCTGTGTGCTGCTGTTTCATTTTACCTCTCTAAAAAGAAATTTTCTGAAGTAGACCTTCATGGAGTAGTCTGGGCTTGCATTGTTGAACGGGAGATGGTGTGGGCAATTCATCCTCGGCCTCCATCTTCACAGTTCACCAAGATTTATTAATTAATAAGGATGTATTTTCCACAGAAGGCCAAGAGGACTCTAGCTCGCCATTATCAGTAGCTTGTAGAGCCTCACAATCCCTGTTACATTGTAAGGGTGATGCTGTACGCCTGCTTTGTCCTCTCGTCCCATCGTGGCTGTGTCCAACCTTGACTATTTCTGCTGTAATTGCAAACAGTTTGATTTCTCAAACAATCTCAGCTCTACTTATGCTCCCCTGGTCTTCTTATAGAAAAATAATTTCTTTTCCTTTCTCTGCCTGCAGATTCTGTAAACATCGGATCACATTTTGAAGTGTCCCCTTCACCCCCCACCCACTATTTATGGAGCCTGCAGCGACTGATAGCATCATGAGGCGTGAAGCTTGTGTTATCTGCAGGATGTTTTAATGGGCAGGGAGTTTTAGGGCTCAGATACAAACTCCCTGAGCAACCTCAACCCATTCACTTAGTCTTCCCTATGCTTCAGTTGAATAAAAAAGTAATTTTATTTTCCTTTAAAATGTTATGTGTGCTTAGTACTGTGATATTTAAGCACCTATGTGACCTTTGGGTGGATTGCTGTTCTCCCTGCTGTCATTTTGTTTTATTTATGTTTTTAAATAAATATCTAAATCCTGAGAAAGCTTCTTAGATTCCTAGATTCTATCTCCATTACAGATCCATATATAACATAGTTGTAATATTAAGGGTTATGCATTTCTATATAATGCCAAGGAAGTGTTAGGAAAATTATGAATGATTAGATAAGCTTAGCCACTTAATTTTTATACTGTTAATAATGTTTATGTGATGTCTTTTTAATTAAAATGAGTGAGGTGGATAATAAAAAAGATGTCCTTTTCTTACAGAAATGCCTATTTTAGCATGTGTTTTCCTGTCAGCCTTTTGCAAGAGTTGTCCTTGATGCCAAATGCCAAAACATCTTTTTGATATAAATTATTAAGAAAGAGCATTGCATATATTTTACACCAGATAAATTATGCACCCATTTTAATCTAGATGAGAAATAAGGAATTCCTATTCCACAGCACATCTGAATTTTGTATGGAATTTTGCACATACTGTGATGTTGGGCCCAATATTTTATGCATCAGCATATCTCATGTTTTCTTTATAAACCGCAGAGAGTCTGCACACTGAGTTATGTGTTTTATAAAAGGGAAGAATCCAAACTTAAAACAATGTAATCAAACAAGGTAGGGGGTTTCGTTGTTTGGGGTTTTTCTCCCCTTTTCCTGCTTCTTTCTTCCCCCTATACCTTTTCCCATTCTCTTTCGGATCTTTGAATCTCTGCAATCACATGCAATTTCACAAATTAATTTCTCAGTAAGAGGCTGAAGAAACAAAAATCCAATGTAGCAAATCTGATAATCTAAACGGTGCTCTGCTTTCCAGAAACAAAATTTTGTTCATTTGAAGTAAAGTCAAGCTAACTTTTTTTTTTTTTTTTAATGTGTTGAATAATGCGGTTACCTTATTAATTTTCACCATGTTTTTAGTCCTGCCAAGATTGCCTCTAGCAAAGGATATTGATAGGGAAAGATGAGAAACATAAAAGGTTAACACAGAAGGGCAGATAAACAAATAGGGTTTGATCCAAAGCCTGTTTGAGTCAATGAGAGATTTTTCCATTGACTTCAGGAGACTTTGGATCTGACCCATCGAGCATTTACGTATTGATACAGTGAAATGCTGATCAGCTGCTATGAAATGTCAGTTGTCCTCAGCTCCCATCTATGTCAGAAAGAGTTAAGGGGGTTCAGTGCCCTGGAGATTTGGAGTGTTTAAAAGTTAATAAGAAAGTACACGGCTGAAAGAGGAACAAGGGGACAGAGACCACATACTTTACTTACAGCTTCTGAGAAATCCTGTTAAAGTCAATCAGATCAAGCAGGCACAACTGCTTTGGTGAATTAAGCAGAGTGTGAAGAAAGAGGCACAGGGAGACAGCAGCTGAAGTAGAGGAGGGAAAACACAGCAAAACCCAAACCCAGCTTAATAGGAGAGTGGAGAATGGAGGAAAACTTAGAAAAAGAGCTGAGATTAAACACGAAGCAGGAGGATGAATACGTGGTTTTGTCTGATTTTTGCCTCCTGAACACTCAATATACAATGTGAGTTAAACATTTTTATTTTATTTTTTCACTCTCTTTTTATCACTATTTAGTTTTCACTTCTGATTTTCAACAAGCCCTTAAATTGCATAAGGTCTCTGGGACATTTACAACCTTCTATTTCACACACCACTCCTGGGATCTTCCCTAGGGGCTATATTTGAGAGGCAAATGAATTTTGTTCACAGCTGGTGGCATGACATGAAGACTCTTTTTTCCTTTGCAAATTTAACCCTTTACTATATTTTTTTTTCTAGTCTCTTTGCTACTGTGCCAGAAATGCTTTCCATTTCTGAGATGTGGGTTTTATAGAGATACAGCTTGACAAAACTGATTCGTTATTAACAGACCACTAGCAAAATGGGAAACGCTGTGGAAAGGCAGAAGAGCTGATTTGTGTTAAGTTACATCTTGTAGGTCACTAATCCTAAAAAGAGTCAAAGCCAGGATTCATACATTCTCATAAATCATACTAGAAGGGACCTCCAGAGGTCATGTAGTCCATCTGCCTCACTAAAGGCAGGGTCAAAAATTTCTAAACTATTGTAAACCTGCTCATATGGACAAAAAACAAAGACATATTTTGCGTTTTATATAGAACAACAGCTAATTAAATAAGTTGATGAAGCCAGCATCTTTTATCTTTTGCAAGAATAAATAAAAAACAGTTGACTGTGACTGCATACGTATTTAGAGGAATAGCAAGAAGAAAATAATTTCAAATATTAAAATTTGACTGAATAAATTATTTTACTATGGTGCCAGCTCTCCTAGCAACATCCTGACACATGCTGCATGTGATATTTTAACCTTCTATGCATAAGCTTTGGTGATGTGGAAAATAGTATTGCTTTTGAGTTCTTTGAGGCTAAGAGTCATTCTTTTTCCCTGGGCCAAAATAAGGTCTATGTGCCTGTTATGCTACCTGGAAGTCTTGAGAATAATATCACACTTTGAAATTTACCTTAAACTGTGCATTGTTTTTGTTTATATTATACTGCCAATGTATAAGTCAAAAGAAGCATGAGAAATAAAAGAGAGACTGTTGAGCTGATATTTCTTTTGGGAACTGAGAAAGGAAAATAATCCTAAGAATCTGATATGAATGACATTTCCAGCCTTAAAGGAGAGAAGAAATATGAAAATCATTTCACAGTGTTTCTCTGCATTTTTCAAGTCTTCTCAAAAAGACATTTAACAAAATAATGAAAAAAAAAAAAAAATAAGAAAAAGAACTTTCTCGTTCTGATTTCGAAATATTGCTGTGAACAAGGACATAAAATACAGTTCACTAAGACTTCGGAGATGACATTCTTCATTGCAAATATCTGAAGATCAAATTGATTTGGAGGAAATTTTATTTTAAAAAATGTATTTCAGTATAAGTGATGTTTCTTCCAAAACTCATATTAACTATTAAGATATTTTAGGGACAGGGTAAAATTTTCACAAGCAGTCGTGACTGAGAATATTTGATGATTGATGAGTTCAACAGTGAGTCATGAAAGATGTGGTTTATTCTAAATGATTTCATAATGTGACTACTTTAAAGTAGTTACAGATGTTCCCTCTATAGCTGTTGATGACAGAAACACCTGGAAAGGACAATTCAATGACTGATATATGAAAGAAAATCATACTCTGGGTTACTCTTTCTTCTATGTCTCTCTTTTGCCTTTCTTGTTCCCTTTCTTTTCCTCTTTCTCTTCCTTTCTCAAGATCTTTGTCCTTGCCATCCTCTTCTTCTGTCTCTCTTCATTCCTCTTTCTCCCTCCCTCTTTTCACTAGAAAGGGAATATACATGACTAATTAGATTACTTGTCTAGCATTCAAACTAATAAAGGTCTCATAAAGGCTCCCTGGGTTCGTCTTAAGTAGTATTATAAGGTTAACAGAAAATACCAATCTTTTCGCTCTGCATTGCTGTAAACTGGCACCATTATTACTCATCAACATTTGATGTCGGTGTCATATAATTATATATATATATTTAAATAGATATCAAATCTACTCCAGATTCAACACTGGGGATCATAAGACACTGGTCATTTTATAAATACCTAGTGGGGTTTCTTTTCCATCAAAAGAAATCATTCTGAAAATTACTTTTTCCAACTATTTGGCAAAGGATTATATTAAAGAAACATTCACAATTAATTCAATAAAACCTTTAGGAAAAACATTTTAAAAACAAGCTCAGGAGAGTGTTTATGACAGCTGATTTCAATGAGATTTGGGTTCATATTTAGCAGATACAGTGTTTTAGCAGATATGGATGTGTTGCTTGTAGCATGCTGATATATTATCAAAGGGTGTATTTGAGCTGTTTTAACCCAGGAGGTTGACACTATTCTTGGAAAGGGAACTGAACTCTGACCTTCCTTAAAAAACCCTCATATTTGCTCCTTCTTACTCAACAAGTTGGAACAACAAACTTTTCCTAGCTTTTCCTTTTTTTTTTTTTTTTTTAAATGAAAGCAAAATCCGTCCATAGCTTGTCTTCTGAAGCATGCTTCCACACTTGTGCTTCTGGCTGCTTAGAAGCAGAACTCAGCTGAGTGCTGGTCTATTCCTGTTACTGTTACTGTATTTGCTGCTCCCTGTGCATCCACTTTATGTGCTACCTGTGTTGTCTAAGAAGGTCTGATACAGAGGTCATTATGACATCTCTGCTTGAGAGGCATTAAGGAATCCATTTTAAGTCAGTAAAGAACCTTTGTTATCATTGTTCTGCAGTATGATTAATAATTTTGAGGTTTCTTCTCCCCCCTACTCTTTCCCATAAGTTATGTTAGTACAAAACTTTGACCTTGCAGTGAAAGATAATAACAGAACATATCTGTGGTATCCATGTGATTAATACAGCAGTCTGGGAGTCACAAGGAGACTTATGGAATACGACTAAGGTGCTTGAATACACCAATAATCTCTTCGTGTTGTTCACCTTCTTACTAAATAATTTATCAGCTTAATGATAATGACATTCAAATATCATAATTACAGCCAACTCTTTAAAAAACATCAGTTCAAAAGCTGAAAATGTAACAGTTCTTTCTTTCTCCCTCCCTCTGCACTTTCCACCATTAGCTATTAATGCCAAAATACGGTCTTTATTCATTCTACTGACATAATATAAAACCAACGTAGATTTCCCATTTTTCATAAAATTTCCATCCGCACTATTAGTTTCACTGATAGCAGGCTGGGAAATGTTGTTAGGCTACAAGATGGACGACACTGCAAAACCTCAGCATGTTAAGAAGCCATAAAATTTTATTCAGTTCATTTACTGCTACAGTCCAGTAACCCTATAGTAACACTGTGCTATTTTTATTGTGTATTTATTTAAAGGCTGAATATTCCCTCTACTGGGCCATCTAACCAAATTACTCTAGTTTCCTAACAAACTCTTTTGTAGGAAGGCAGGGGTGTGCATTTGAACCATGGGTCCACTTTCTTTCAGATATTCTTGGGAGAGTAGTGCGTTGTTTCATAAAACAAGAGTTAAATGAAAAAAAAAGTACAAAGCGACAAGTCACGAATGAAAAAAGTTCTCCTTGAGGAAGAATGGAGGGATAGAATCACTGTGTCTGCAAAAGAAAAATTAAGACTTTTACTGAGATGTGTAGAGGCACCATTCTCACAGGGAGAGTATGTCCACCATTTTATAGCGGTATCTTGAACCCATTTTAGGAAGTATGAAGACCCCACTCATCTCACCAGACGCAGGCTTCTGTCCTACAAACAAATCAGTTCAAATCCTGCACTACTGAAAACTAAGTATTAACTACAAAATTTGTTTATATTTAGTAGCTCAGGAAAATGGGCCAAATAAGGAAAAAAAACCCCAAAACCCAAAGCCCAACCCACTAAATCCTACTATTTTCCAACCAGCCTGTGTGCAAATCACTCCTTTTTGTTTGTTTGTTCATTTTAATGTATCTATTTATTTATTTATTTTCATTAGGTTCTCTGTAAAGCTTTTGTCAATAAATAATGTTGAATAACATTTCAACATTTGGTTCAGGATTAGAAAGCACATTCACACACACACGCACACACACACACAAAAAAAGTTCCTGCTCTTTAAATCTTGCAAACTAGGTATAAAGGTTAAGGCAGGTGACAAGAGGTAAATGTAAATAGCTGGAAGGAGCAGAAGGCAAGAGTGCAATCATTAGAAACATGGTGAGCAGTGGTCACAAGATGAAAGCTACCTAACATTGATGACTTTCTTGTAAAGATCACAGCAGGCAGGAGCTCCAGAGCTTTCTCCAGTACACTAATGAATTCCAAAAACATAGTGTAATTTTACAGAAAAGGTTATTCACCCAACAGGCCCATGTCAGAGAGACCTGGATACATGTGATACCGGTTAATTAACTAGGCCAAGGCTCAGACCCCCCCAAAAATGTCCCACAATCTCCCATGCTATTAAATTGTCGGGAGAGGTAGAGCCTACTTTACCTGCTGCTCCGTCAGATTTCATTCTGACACAGTCTGGGGTTGGTATAGTTTTGGGCTAGTGGGTAGTCTGGATGCAGCTGCTTTCTTTTCAGAGATAAATTAATGTCTGTGGATGCAAGCTAGGCTGGACCAGAAAGTGGTTCACTTCTGATTTAATCTACTAGCATACCTGCAGTCTCTATCTGCTGTTGCATTAAGAGGACAGCAGGGGTGCCTGCTGACTTGGGCCACCGACACGTTGGTGAAGTGAGAAGAGTTGCACAACAGAAGCTGCTCTTGTCAATGAAGGTGACCAAAAAGAGACACATCTAGAGAGAAATTAATTCCAACAATCAGTCGTTTCTCTTGCAACAGGCTAAATTGTCCTCTGGAAGTGCCTCACGTCTCTTTCTGCTGACTGCAGAAAGAATCTAGATGACTATTTGAAACTGGATGCTTAGCTTCCAGATGGCTATATTTACATGAGATGATCTTAATGCATGACTAGAAGGTGCCAACTACACCTAAGCAATGAGGAAGAATATGTTTAATATAGAATAAAATAGGTGTTCATAAATCAGTTATGAGAGCCTCATAAGGACCAGGCACAGCTGTGCCTACCAAGGCAAATCCTGAGCTGAAGAAGGTGGCAAGTTGCCTTTTGAAAATTCCTGCCCGTAAGAGTGAGCAGGACCTGATCTAAGATGTTGTTAGTAACATGCTGTATACAATTTGCAGTTCAGGAGGTCCCAATACCACTGACTACTGGAAACCGACAATATAGCAGGGGACAAGTAACTTCTTACGTTCAACATCTTCCAAATTCTTTCCATAGGCACCTATAGCCTAGGTCAGAAGCTGGATGAAGGGTCAGATGATTTGTATGGACATTCTTATACACACATGCCAATACATAAAAAAAAGCAACACAAGAACAACCCCCAAAACACCCCAAAAATGTCTTCATAGTTCTCCAGCTTGAGAATTTTCTCTTCCATGTCACACAAGCCATAAATTCCTCCCACGAGCTGCAATGAAGTGTAATTTTGTACAGATGTCTGATTTTGTTCTAACAATTTCCAGCAACCATCAGACCACTACCTTTCCTTGTGAGCTGTTCTACATTTTGAGTTGTTTAGAAAATAACGTCTATTTTACAGAAAGTTGTGGCATTTGACCGTAGATTTTTATTTCAAATCAAGAGACAAAGAAGAAAGAGAAGCTGACATTTGAAATTCTGTCTCTGAACAGCAGCAATTCTTTTTAAGAAATAAAGGATCAAAATATTGAGGTTTCACACTGATTAAATGCTTGGATTTTATGCTGAAACATCATAGGAGCATAATAAAAAATAGTTTTAAAATATTAGTGTATATAATAATTAATTTAGAATATTATAATTATTATTTTAATTTACGCAATTTTCACAGAAAATTCTAAACAAAAGTATTTTTAAAAGTTATGTAAAAAGGAATATTTTTACTTTTTCAAAATGAGACAGCTAAAGATTAGGAAACCAACATAACTCAAAATGATTCAATGAGAGCTTTTCTCCCTGGAAAAAAATTGGTTGAAATGACACATTCTTGAAAAAAACATGTAAGTTTGACTGTTTCAGCATTTTCTTATGTAGAACTATTATGTCTTTTTTGTTAGTTCTGTTGATTTTCCTCATATTTTGAATAGTGTAATGAACATTTTTAATGACATACCGTATACCGAAAACCCTCTCAACGCTTTCTTCTGAGCATGAGATTTTGTGGTGAGCTTTTTGGGATAAAGGGGGCAAGGCTGTACAAAGAGGAGGAAACACAAAATACAGAAGCAAATATTGGTAATAGTAATAATAGAAATAAAATATAAAACTAACAGCAACATTTCTTTTTCTTAAACCCTAAATGCATTAGAAACAAAATCTGGAAACTCACTTCTGCTACAGCTGGGAAGATGATGATTTCAGCTAGTATTATGAAGATGTTGCTTTCTACTAGAAATGGAATGAATTGGAATGATAAAAGCATATAGAGCTTGTTTCCCCCTACCCCCAGGACAAAACAGAAAGGGAGCAAGATGTGTCCATTTACATTAGGGTAAAAGGTTTAGAATGTATTTATTCCAAAGATCCGTGTTAAAGACTGAGAGGTCACGAGGAATATGCCAGAGACATCTCCCAAGGGACAGGGAACATACATTAAAATGAAAAGAGAAGCATGTACAAATTAATCAAACAGTGACTATGGGTGCTTTCAGCGTCTTTAACACTGGTTGGGGAACATGTGAGAATCGATAAGTGTGGTAAACAATAGCTTCTTATAGCAAAATGTCACACACGCTTCCCAGAATGGCTAATATCAAGATCCAAACTACTCTACTGACCAAAGCAAAATGAAGCAAATTCAAATAAGTAAACCATGTGATTAACTGTGATTGAATACAGCATTTTTGAAAGGGATAATTTTGCCAGTCAAGAAGCAGGGCCCTGCTTTTCGCAAGAAATGAATACCAGACACCTTTTAATGCAGCCTTTTCAGACACAAAGAACTTCATGCGACTGAGAAGAATGAATATGTTGCTCCTGAAGACTGAAATGTTATACTACAGTGAAACAGCAGTACCAGTGTGAAATAAGAAAACCCCAGATTTCCCTTTTGAATAGTAATTTAAGAGATAAATAAGGAATACAAGGATTAGAACACAGACCTCCTTTCTTTCAGTGCAGTATCAGAGGCATTAGGCTTCCAAATTATGTTTTCTTTCTCATGCTCTCTCTCTATGAATATTGATGAGCCAGTGTGTAGCCAGGAATGCCTCAACAGGAGTCATGAATTTACGTATATTTTGGGGATAGGGCTTGTCCTTGGGTAACAGAAGATGCAAAATTAAACACATCCAGGCTCAGGAAGGCTGATTCTTAAGTGCGTGCTTTAAGCATGAGGTTATACAGAAGGAAACACGAAAACTAGGGATAAATCAAAAACATTGCAGAAAATTTTACCTCTTGTCTCTTAACAAAATTCCCAGACCTACATGGTATTCATCTTTCTAAGTGCTGGTTTAAACAATGAAATGTGGCATGTAATGTCCCAGTAAAAATCCTTTATGTATGAAAACTAAATGCACCATGATATTCAATACTTGTTCTCACTAAATATCTAGGAAGACAGGTGGCAAATGTTTACTCTGATCTTACATCAGTTTAAGAAAAGTAAAACACAGAATCGAAGTATACATCTATCAAAGCCACCATAATAGAAAAAACATGATGGGCTTTCTTGGGGGGGGTGGGGGTGGTGGTGTAATAAAAAATATGTATATATAAACATTCTGTAAACTTACACACAGTAAGGGAAAAATAAAAAAGTTAGAAAAATATAAAGAAAAGAGGAAAAGTGCAAACCTCAGAAGAGCCTTTTACAAATCAACATATCCAAGACACATTTCAGGGAAAAATAAAATAAAACAAAACAAAGCCATAAGACTATTATTCAAAAAGAAGATTCTTTGCCCCAAGGCTGTAGCTGAGGCTGGGGCTCATCAACCCTTGCTCCCTGCTGACTTAAAGAGAAGAATTTCAAATAAGAGTTCGAAGAACAAAAGATGTGAATCTCAAAGCAACTAATGAAAGAAAAGCAAGAGCAAGCTCCACCTCCCACCCTGAACTAACTCAAGAAATAGCAAAAATATATGAGCACAGCAGAGCTTTTTTTTATTTTTTTTTTTATTATTATTTTTGCAAACCTGAGGAAAAAAAAGAAGAGCCAGAACATTCCTGGATAGAAACTTCAAACATGTAAAGTCAAAAATAAAGCTTCAATAGGCTGAGAAAGTCTTCCTGAATATATCCTTCTATGCATGCTTGTGTGCAAGCTCTTATCTTTTTTTCTCTAAAGATATTTCAGGAAATATTTTCTGAAAAAAAATTAAAGAAACTTAACTCATGCTTTTGATTCTGTACCTCTTTCTTTCACCAAATGTTCCTTATACAAAACTCAGCATTACTTAATTTTTTCAGACTGTCCCCTAGTGAAGTCTTTTTAGGTTATATGTGATTCCCATAGCTCTTCTTCAATATCAGGCTGTTTGGATATTTTTTCCAACTGCTAACTTTTACTTTAAGAAATATTGCTTTCATGAGTAGACTTTTATCTAAGTTAGCCAGGAATATATGGTGCAGCATTCAGCGCGATGATGAATTATAGTGTGGAGTGATGAGGAAAATCAAATGTTTTCAGACACTGTCAAAGCTGCTTTTTTGATCCAAGTGAACGTTAACGACAGCGTTTCATGGGAAAATCTATTGTTCAGAAAGTTACTGGGGAAAAGCAGCACATTTTTTACGTTGAGAAACAGAAAAACATTAAGTCATGATAAAGCAGAAATGTCACTTTGCTTGCTGTACATTTTTATGTTTTCTTTTTTGTTTCACAAGTTTCTTTTTTAAATGCACTTCAAAAAAATAAATTTAAATTTGAAAACAGTTTTTTTTCCTGCATGCAAATTCCTTAATTAATACCGAAATGCTTGAAGAGCTAACACTTGAACCAGTGAAGTCTAATACCCTTTTGAGAGGTTGCAGAGATGCGACCCTCATACCTCACACCATGCCCAGTGATATAATGTACCTATGACAGCTCAGACAGTAGTAATGAACAAACACAACCATTGCTAACTCTGGTCTGACTTTAAATCAGCTGAGGAGCTGGCAGGAAGATATTTGATAAAGGGCTTTAGTACTCTGACATTCTTAGGTATGTCCATGCTGTACAACCCAATGCCAGGCCGTTTATCCTTATGTCTTCAGCAATATCCTGATGGTGTGCTAGCATGAAGGATGCTCATCTGCCTTTCCTACATCCCTATTCCCCCAAATGCCCTCATCTCCCTTGAATGAAAAGTTGTCTGCATAACTAGCCAGGTGTAAAACATTTGTTTTCTTCTTAATAATCAGAGGATGAAAACTTCAGAGAATATTTCCCTTATGACACAGTCAGGTAACATGACACAAAGTCAGCTAAACCTTTGATGTCTACAGGAGACAGTTACTGCTCTTTCTTCGCTTTCTAACAGGCTCCTCTCTTTCAAAGGGTCTCAAGCCCATCTTTTCATTCCAGCCCTTGAGGTGATTAAAAGTCAAGTGAAAGGTAGGCCTTACACAATACCAAAATTGGAAGAAAAGTTATTTTTGCCTTTTGTCAGGTTAGCAGTTTAGTTCACCAAGCATTCTTGATGAGTTCAGCTGAAAGCTGGGAGGGGAAGGCAGACCAGACAGCTGTGGGAGAATTGGAGAGACAGAATTTCATCACTGTGGCATTACCACTTGCAATTATGTGTTCCCAGGCTGTACCTCATTTCTTCACAAACCCAGAAAACAATGCATTGTTTCCGAAAAAACTGTTACAAGATTCTCTGTGTTGCCCTTCTTTATGACTTACTTTCTGTCCCAGACCAGACTGCATTTTCAGAGTTATCATGTCTTCATTTATCTATGCATAATCAATGAATCTTAGAAAGAGCCCTAAGTGTTCAGATTCTATGGTGATGGTATGGCAATTCTGTGCATGCACTTGTCAAGGCAATTATTGCCTTAAAGAATGAAAACACAGCAAACATTGATTTGAAATGCTTCTCCATCCAAACCACAGAGACAACTGCATGCAAAACTTAAAAGAGAATCAGGGTCAAATCAACCCTTGTCAGTATTGTGCCTACTTTTGTAAAACAATAGCACTGGAGACCATGATAACCCCATCACTTTGATTTCAGAAGGAGAATATGGAAAGGGAAAAAAAAGCTTTTCTGAATTCCCTGTAGCTCATATTTGATCGAAGAACTCCAGATAAAAGATTGAAAATTTGTTTAAAATATATAATAAAAATCCTCTGTATTTCAACTATCATAGAAGTTGCTACTAAGATGACAACAATCTTCTTCACTATAAGTTTTCCAAAACTACAAAGAGTTTCTTATCTGACTTACCTCTTTAAGAGAAAGCTGGGTATATTTTTGTTTTGTTTTGTTTTCTGCTTTATTGTCAGCGAAAGTATCACAGGAAATCTGTGAATGCATGACAAAACCTGAGATGTATTCAGTGATTCAACCAATGAATTATTTAAGTCTAGGGAAGAAACTATTTTTTTCCCAATCCCACTTTTGCTGAGGATAGTTGCAGGCATCATAGTGTTATCTATACCTTTTCTATACAATATGCAGAAACTTGGGTATGTAACTTATTTTCACATCGCTTTTGTCAAGGATCAAAAAAGACCCTTTCTTCCTCATGGCTCTTGGCATGGCTGCTGGGAAACGAAAGTTGAAAATTCTTGAATAAATAGAATATAGAATCTTTATTCAACAATTGAATTATTTAAATCTACATAAGGAATGAGACCTGTAAGGCATAACTTCTGTTTGCAATTCTCCAGGCTTTCTGGAACTTATTTGATATATAATTTCCTTAACTGCTTACTGTGGTGTTTGAATCTTATTTTTTATTTTTCTTGAAATTACTACAGCAAGATGACTGCTGGAGAAAAATCTACATTGAGACAGGTTTTGCTGATCAATTAAAGCCCCATTTTCTCTCAGTTTCATAAGTGTAAATCAGGAATAACTATTGACTACAGCAGTTGCAGTGAAGTTTCTCTAGATTTACTGACATAAGTGAAAGGAGAATGGAGTCCCTGAGGTTCTTTTTGCTCAGGTAGTAATATTAGATCTATTGAAGTGCCAAATGGATATTTGCCAGTGTTCGAATTCTATTGTTTCATTTCATCCTCCACAGTAATTTTGAAATTTGTGAACGTTGTTCTGCTTAAGCAGGGCAAAAGGGATGGTAAAAGAACTTTAAATAAAAATGAATTGACTGGTTCTATGCCTCAATTATTCCTCCTTAATTTGTTGCATAATTTTATATCTGCAGATGAAAGTTGCAAGAAGAAAGGAGAAATCATGAGTCAGATGACTTGAAGTTAAAAGGCTTATAACTGTGGGATAGCTCTGGCTGTGACTCACCATGTTTCACCTAATTTCACCTTGTTTACCTCTTCCTTCATTTCTCCATCTACAAAACTGGTGTAATAATAACGCTGAAAAGAGCAAACAATTTCTAGAATTTATGTTGATGATTCTTTACGGCTGCATTGTGCAGACACTGGCCTTGCAAGATGCTCAAAATATACGGTGTTCTGGGAGGTATAGTTTTCTGTATTTTTCAGAGGACTACGTGAGTTCCAATGACTTGGGTTGCTACTGTTGTTCTTTTAAGAAGAAACAATGGATTAATATTTGTCATGACTCAAATAACAAGTCAGTCTGAAAATAAGGAGGATTCAGCAGAAGGTATCCTGATCTGGGAGCTATTTCACAGCAATTCCACGGACAATTTTTTAGTTTCCTTCTGAGATAGTGAATGCTACCTGTTCCCTAGAGCAGTCTCCTATAGTCACATCATTCTTATACAAGGGATTTAGGCATTTGTCAATATCCTTGTAAGGAAGAGTTAAGGAATTCTAGAGACCCTATTCTTTTTCTTCTTTCTTCTTCTTTTTTATTTTTTTTAATGGTGGTACTAATTTTAAAATATTTAAATATCTAACACAGTAACAAATGCATATACTTACCTATATAATTATGGAAGATGGTGTTTGGCAGATAGCAATGTGAGTTGGAGAGATATCTTGAAACAGGACCCTGGTTCAGCTGTGTGATAAATTTGAATGTCTAAGTTAATATTAGCATATACTTATTTCTAATATCATGTGCAGACAAAATGACACAGCATTCCATTTGATGCTACCATTTGTAAAGTCAGCTAAACCTAATAGGAAAGATGGAGAACAGTACAAAGGCTTAAAGGAAGATAGTTGATGTCAGACTGAGGTAGGTAGTTTGCGCAGAACAGGCTTGCTCAGTTTGTTTTGTATCATGCCTCACAGGAATGCTAACAAAGACAACAGGTGTCATTACAAGAGTATACAATTGCTTTAATTTGTTTTCTTTTTTTTTTTAGAAAAACTGATGTAGTTTTCTGTAGCTTGGATAGCATTATGGATAGGGTAACCAGCCTCAAAAACTCATCCCATAAACTCATCCCATTCCATGCTTATAGTAAAAGCTAAACTACACCAAGTCTATTTGGAAATGTTTCAATAATTTCTAGGGCATTCCATCATTATTACTTTTTTTTTTCTTTCTTTTTTTTTTCTTTTTTTTTGGGGGGGGCAGGGAAGGCGGGGAGGTGGATTACAGGAAAAAACAATGTTAATTCCTTGTGTGCTACTTTTGTCTTGACTGGAAAGTAAAAATGTCAACCAGCTTTTGAGAGAAATCTAAAAATGTACCTAGTTGTGTTCTTGTGTACCAGAGTTTTTGTGCACCTTTAAATCTCAGTAAAAACATTTACAGGAACATAAGCCCTAGACAACCTTTTTGACCATGGTTTCAGAGTCTGCCGTGACTGACACAAATTAGCCATTTGTGATCTATCTTCAGCAAAAACCCCACACAGACACAGACCCTGAGTTCTGTATAAGAGCAAATACATCCTGCTGGGATTCATCCTAAGATGTATAGCCTTGCTTATTATAGAGCTCTGCAGATTGAGCTAAATAGCTAGACAGAAATTTAAGAGATATTCATGCATATTTAACAAAACTGGGCTTTTGTATGTGTGTGAAAACAATTATTTTGACAAAAGTGATGAACTTTTCCTGAGTCCAGAATTACATTCTGGTCTGAGAGTCATACTGACTTAGATAATAGCTGAGATGTCAGGCTATGCACAGGGAAGGTAGAAAAACAGTTATAAATCATTGATCTCAATGGGTTTTTTTTCCAGCTAGATACTAAGAAATCAAACAGATCATATTTCAATTCTGCATCAGAACAAAAACTAATTTTGAAACAATCTTTTTTCATAAAATGAAAATGTTGTTTTCCAGACAACCCTAATGAGCTGTCTTAATAAGAAGAAAACATATGCACATGAGATTTCCTGCACAGCATTGTAACATAAAGAGGTTTATATCAGATTGAAAAAAGCATCTTAATTTGGGACATATTACCAAATGGCCTGACTTCACACTTACTTCAGTTAAGTTTCTCAAAATGCACATGATATAAATGAAGGAAGAGTAAGACAGGATTTTTCCTATGTCATCTGTCCGAAGCAGGCTTAGATTAAACGATCTGTTTCAGTATACGCTGCAACATAAGGACTGCAGTAGAATTAGTCAGGGCAATTGGCTGCCTGTAGTAGGGGTGTATCTAATGCATGTAACACTAAACAACAGTTGATACCAAAACCAAGTGTATTTACCTACAGCTGTTTCCTAAAAATAAAAAGACTGAGCACTGTGTTAAGTTAAATGGCAAAAATATGTTTTCTTTTTAGAAATATATTCTATTCAGCTACTCTTCACCCTCCACTCAGCAAGTTTCACTTTAGACTACTTCTGATTTCAACAAACTGGTTAGTGGTGTTTGCTTTCATTACATTGATGGCATAATGTGAGAAGACTCAGTCTTTCTAACTGCATAACAATTTTCTATCATTGAAAATAGGGAATCTGTTAAAAGCCAAGAGGAGAGGAACTTAGAATGAAGGATCTGACTGGTACAAGAAGGAGTAAATTGTACGTCAGTGGAACAAGAACAAAACCAAAAGGGAATAAAAAAATAATGTGGGCTAAATGAAATAAATAGCAATGAATAGGAAGAAAAAAAGCCACCCTCAAAATATGCATGCATAGGGGAAAATAATTTGTGACAGGCTTAGACCTTCAAAAATCTTGAAATTACTTTTTAATCTTTTTCCATCAGTTTTGAGAAACTTAGATAAAAATAGTCTTATAACTAAGTTACTGAGGTAGCACTCAGGAAACTGCAGTTTATTTATTGCCTCTGTCAGATTTTCTATGCAATTAGAGAAATTCCCTTAGATATTGGGATTTAAAGGCCCTGATGGCAAGATAAAGACAACAATATTTTTCTCTCCATCCCTTACTTCCAATGCTGTTCCTTTAGATTATGTTCATTGGGTGCCAAAAGCAAGTATGAAAAGATGATTCCGTACCTCCATGACCTAACATGGGAATATGGGCAAACCAAGTTCTGGCTTCTGTATTAATGAATATTATATATATAAAAGGAAACCATTTTACTGGAGAAAATTAAAACTATCTCATGCATATGTGAAGACTGTCATGCTTATCTTAAAAAATTGGCAAGACCTGCAGCTTGCCAGCCTAGTTGTATCCCTTGGTGTAGCCCAGTATATATGATTTCTGGTGTGACTACTAAGAGGCAATAAGCTTTGTGCTGCCCTGGCTGTGCAGGGTGTCAGGACTATTCCAGGCTCATATTGACCTGACATGATCTCAGCTTGCTTTGGCTGTTAACAAAGGTCTTTTGGTCAAGTGGCTATTGCCTAAATTGCTTCAGATTAGCTCTGATATTACTATATGTATTGAAGATCTGACAAGCTCTGTAATCACTGAGTAACAAACATTAACCCTTTATGCTAATTGGGACTAATAAAGTTAATTAATAACTTAAGCTAATAGTTAATTTAAGGCGATTTAAGTTTGGCAGGAATCAGTGAAGAAAGAGAAGGAGGGAAACCATTAGAAAGCTTCTAAAAACATCCCCAAGAAAACCCAAAATGAAGGGGGTTGAATTAAGTCATCATTATATTCCTCTGGTTTAATAGTTCATTAGGAACTTGATTATCTGGCAACCCCCTAAACTCCCATTATTCAGGAAAACTAAAACTGGTTGATTTTACAAGAATATCTGAAGGTAAACTAAGCAAAGGGTTAGAAACTGTAAAGTTTGTGTCAGTTTTAACTGCAGTATTAAACGGAAATGTTAACTGTCAATCCCATTGGAATATTTAACCATTGTATTTTGATAAGACTGGGCTTGATTTAAACTAACAATAAATACGTAGATGCACTTACTACGTGTGTTCCATTTTAGCCATAACAAGATTTTTAGTGTAACACTAGGAAAGGAGTGAAGCAAATCTTCCTTGAGTCATGTCCAGGTATGGAAAGGATAAGAATGTGAAGTGGCCAGCCTGGATTTACCATGGGAAAATTGTGCCTAATGAACTAGATTACCTTTATGATGAGATGACTGAGTTGGTAGATAGTGGAGGACAGTGGAAATTGTTTCCCTTATCTTTAACAAGGCTTTTGGGATGGTTTCCTATAGTGTCCTTGCAGTAAAATTAGAAAAAATATATTAACTGATATTCAAAAGCTGCCTAAGCTCTAACTTTGAAGTTGACTCCCCCCCACACCTCTGAGCGAGTGTCACAACAGATGACCTCCAGAGGTCACTTTCAACCTAATTTATTGCACAGTTTTAAGAATATGCTATCCTCAGTACATTCAACAGAATGGTTGCTGAAGCACTCCTTGAAGAAATATGAGTCCCAAATGCCTTTGAGTCTAGCAAAAATTTGGAGATCATTCCAATGAACTAATTGATTTGCACAGCAAGAAATTCATTTTCAGTTCATCTTTACAGCACAATCATAGATCTACATCCCTAAGTAATTATACAAAGCTTATTTCCCTTCTCTCTTCAGGAAATGAATGTATGACTCCTAACTGTCCAACAATTAAAGCAGTTTCTATGTGAACACAGATTCTTACTTGTTTGGGAACTCAGGCACCTTCAACAGAGTCCAGCTGTCTCAAATTCAAGAACAGAGTTTTGTTTTGTCTTGTTTTCCCGGCTGCAATAAAATTCAAATTTGGCAGAAATAATAAGATTCAATTGCTCATAAGTAAATGGCAGCTTAAACAAAGACAGTTGGGCAGTAATTGTTTCTGTGTTTTCAGTTGTTTCTGTTTCAAGCTTTGTCATTGACTTTATCAGTACATGTTCTTTGTTGGCTAAGATTTTGGTTAGACAAGCCAAGAAAAACAATTTAGGATTTTGCAATCAAAGCAGTTCACAACACTGTTACCTGCATAATTTTCCAAGTAGTTTCTTATGTCCTTATTCACTGAATAGGGAACCTGAATTCTACACCCATGCTGAATGTTTCCTTCCTGAATACTGTGAAGAAAGGCTTTTTAATATTGATATTGACCAAAAGGTGAGAAAAGACCAAGAATACCTGAAAAAAACCCTGGAACATGTAAGACAAAATTTATTCCTGACACTGGGATTTGCCCAGAACACCCTGTATCTACAGTTTTGTAAGAGCTGTGAATTCTTTAATAATGTAATGAATTGAAAAATCTTAGTGACTCTAGTGGGCCAGGTCCTCGATGTAGAGGAGTTTGGTGGGAAGGATGCCACACAAAGGCCAGCCTAGTCACCAACAAATCCTTATCTGCAGCTGAACATAATCGTTGTGAATTATGGAGGCATACATCGTATAGTGATGTGGGTGGGGTGGGACTCACCTCTGTGTTTAGCTGTCTTGAAGTTAAGTGTCTGATTGAAGCTATTGCCTTAGAGTCTCCATAGTTAATAGAGAGATATAACTAAGATGAATCACTTTCTGTAGATCTCCCTCTGAAATACCCATCATAAAATGGGATGAATTGCCCTCCAGAGGCACTAATCTCCCACTGTTGGCTATAGAGGCAGCCCAGTTGTCTAACTCAGACTAAACACCTGATCTGTCCTGAGGTGCTATTGTACCTTCCTCTGAGAGAATTCGCTATCAAAAGAAGAGAAGCCACCATTGTTTTCAGATAAGCAAAACCACCCCAGTTCTGAAAACCATATGCCAGGACTGTTCTGTAATTTAGGCTTGACTAGAGGCTCGTTGGTTGCTTTCTCTTTGCTTCCCTTTTGCTTTCAGTGATAAAAATGTTTTAAGGAAATTAAAATGTAGTGTGAATATCCACTGAGAGCAATCCCATGAGAATTCCAAAGCCAGGTTTTTGAGCACCTTGAAATTGCCCTTTCCTTCTCCTGTATCGTTGCATTACTTACCCTGTGTCGGCTTCATGCTGTTCTGCACAAATCAAAGAAACATCTTTAACAATCAGCTAGGAAACCTGTTTTCCTATCAATCTGTCTGGTTTCTTGCCTTGCCAAGAGGAGAATGCAAATTATTTTGTGCATATAGATGCAAAAGCAGTGTGGTTCAGAAATCTTCTGCAGGTTATATTTCTCTTCAACATAATAGGCAGATAAAACTCCTTTCCAAATTCAGTATAATTAAAAAAACTTCCATTAAAATCTTCCTTTAAAATCAATGATCTTTCAAAGTAATCAAAGAAACAGGAGGTGAGATATTGCTTAAATCCGTGCCTGGTGCCGGGGTTAGAAATCCAGGCTTCCTCCATTGAGGAAAAGACTGGAACAGACTCAAACTGTCTTATAGAAATGTTACTGCCTGACCTCATATTTTAAGAGGTTATACAGACTGGGCACAAATTGCTATTTGGAAAGGGTCTTAAAACAACAACTAATATGGCTTTATCATTCTCTTGCTGTGAATTTTGCAGTCAGATGAGAAAAATATAGTGTATATTAGTCCTGACTGCCATATTTTCTGAAGTTTCATATGGCAATATGTGTTAAACTGGAGTGATTCAGACTCATTTTAAAGCGATTAAATTTCTGAAATGAGAGAAGATATCCCTGCCCACACCTTTCAGGTGTGTCAAAGGAGACTAAGAAGTTAGCTAAGAATAAATTACTGAGCTTGTATGGACTTCCCCCAAACAGTTTTAATAATCTAAACGACAGCCAGAAAAGGCTATCGGACCTAAATCCTTTTGAAGTCTAGCAGCAACATGTCCATCCTAATGATCCCACTTTCTTCACTTTCCCTAACCTTTCCGGAATGCTGTCATTGCTAATTGTGTGAAATACATATAAATTCTGACATCTCTGAGAAATTCATACTCCATTTGTTTGCGGATAATATTAAGTGCTCATATTAAGTTATACAGATTTAGTGTTGAGTGAAGATTGTTGAAAGAATATTGTATCCTACCTTTAGCCCAGGAAAAAGCCATAGATGCTGTAAGGACCAGGCAGTGCAGGACCTCAGACCTTGTCCAGGCTTGTACTGACTTGAGATGGTCTTAGCTTGCTTTAGCTCCGATAGTATCTGTCTTTTCGTGAAGTGTCTATTATGCCGATTGTTTTAGCTTAGGTTTGCAAGTGCTGTATGCAGTAAAAGTCTAACAAACCTCTGTAGTCGCTGAGTAACAAATGATAACTCTTTGTGCTAATGGGCTGGAGAAGATTAGTGTACAACATTCAACTATTAGCTGGGTACAAATTAAAAGGAAGTAAACTGTGTGTGAGGAAATTTATACAAACACGTTTGTGTCGAGTGGATCCAAGCAGATCAAAGACCAGAATGGAGAACACCCACCACCAGCAGCATGTTCCTCCCTGTGGAAGACACAGAACATGGAGGACTCATTGTAAACCCTCTTGTCCTTGCTGGCCCTTCTTGGGGAAGACTCATCTTGTTGACTTCAGGACTCAGAGGAACACAGAAATGTTAAGCAGACCAGAGAAATGGGCTAGATAAACTAGGTAAACAACAGTTCTAAACTTTAACTTAAAAAAAAAAAATAAATTAAAAAATCCCCACAAACCTACAAAACACTTTCAAGTGCTTTTACTGAAATCTACTTGAAATTTAAATTTTTTTTATTTGAGAAATGCAGAGCACAAGTTGTAATTCACAGGCTTTATGCCTCCATGCAGCATCAGGAACTCATTACATCAGTAATTCCATTTCTCCTGTGTCACACCTCAGCTGGATGTATTCCATACTGTCTTCATGGCATCACAAAATGAGAAGGGTTAGACATATATAATGGTAAATAAACATAGTCAGAAAGCTAAAAGAGAAAATGAAGTCCCAAAATATACAAATTCCTCTGAGGCACTACAGTTGTACTTTCTGGGGTTTGGGTGGTTGGTTGTTTTTTTTGGATTTTCTTTTTTAATTTTTATTTTTATTATTATTATCTAAAATGGAAAATTCCATTTTCTCTAAGGATTTCCACTATCCACCATACCGTATAAGTTTATTGTACTCACCAGCACCCCACCATATCCAGTTTTATGGAAACAATGGGATTTCTTCTGTTTCCTCCTACAGAATCTTTCACAATCTGACAGATCTCTCCATAATGAAATATTTTCTGATGTCCAGTCTACACATTTCTCTGCTTCATTTCTTCGCATTAATTGTGAATCAGTTCCTTTGGAATGACTTAAATAAAACTTGTCCTTTCATGTTGTTTACTTCCTTGAATGAATCACAAACAATGATCATATCTTCTGAAACCTATCATTTGGTCAATATATATTTAGTTTTTAGGCTACACAGAGGAAGCCCTTGTGGATACAGGGTTGATCATCTGAGGGTTATCCTCTATTTGTTCTTTTTAGTGAGTAGCACTGCAGAAATGCATTCCAGATTTGATCAAAGGTATCTAGTATCTTATTCTGTTCAAAGGCTGCTCATTCATATTTTACACTTTCAAGAACAGCATTGACCCAGCAATCAATATGAGATGTTAAGACTTCTTTTTTTCTGTCTTTACCTATAGTTGCTTGAAGGGAACATTTATGTTTATAAGCTGTCACCACAGATGATTCTATTTTTTTTTTATAATTAGGCCAGCAATTATCATGATTCAAACCTAAAGAAAAAGAATTTTAAACTTACTTAATATTGTTGCTTTAGACTATGGAAGATGACTTTAGATACATACCAGCTGTGCAAACTATAGCAAGGAAAGACAAAAGCACTTACAATACCTAAGCCCTGGAAAAATAAATGCAGAAGTAAAAAACTCAGCTACAAATTTCAGGAACATATTCAGCACTATTCAATGTATCCCATGGCATTTAAACCTCTGAACTATTTACCATTTCTCATCATAAGCATCTGAGCTTTGTCGAAAACTAGGGTAATAGTTGGTTTTTTACACCTAGAAAATTACCCATCTCACAGGATCACAATAGTTTGTCGCCTAAGTAAATACTAGTACAGAGTATTTTAAATTAAAAAAACACAAACAAACAAACAAAAAAACCCCACACCCCCACACCCCCAACAAAAAAAACCCAACCAACCAACCAAACAAACAAAAAAACCAGAATGTAATCTATCCATCAAAATGTTGAATGTTTTCTTTTGTTCATTTTAGGCTTTGCTTTTCCCTGAGAGACACACAATTTTTGCTCCAAAGATCTACTATTCCATTTCTTGTGATAAGCATAAAGGGCAGAAATCTTACAGGCACGAGACCCTGAATGCCTGGAGATATTTTTAGGGAATATAGAAGGTATAAATCTGAGGTTCTCATTTTATGCTGCAGCAGGTCAGTTGTACCATGTGGGGAGCCTCCCATTGCTTCTCACCTGTGTCTAAGGTGCATGATGCCCTCCCTGCATTCAACCTCTGTGTATAAGCAATGAAATATTCACTGGACCAGATGGAATACACAACTGTATATTCATAGCCCTGGGGCTAGAGCACTGACTGGAGGGGAAGCAAACGTCATTTGCCACGCTGAATTAAGTAGAGGAATTTGAAACCGAGTTTCTCACACCTAAAAAGAGTAGGATCACCAAGGTCTAGACTTCAGTTTTATGATTCACTTCTAAGTCTCTTTGGAAACACACCTCTCTTCTTGTCTCCTCCTCCTTCAAAAATAAAGACCCAGATACAGCGTTCCAGGGTTGCTGAAGGGACCATTTCAGTATTTCTGGTACTTTAAAAATAGTCAACTGAAATATGTACATTTGAATCAATTCAATGTTTTCTTGTGTGGTCCAAAACAGCCACGTTATGAAGGACACATAAATCCTTGAGATTCCTTTTTTTCCTTCCAAAACCTGCACTTTACTGATATCTTCCTGAGGAGAGTCATGATGTTGATGAAAAACCTTTTGGGCCATGCCACGGGACACCTTATGGGGAAAAATATATCTGCATGTACAGCTAGATAGTTAATGGTAATAAATGTTTACTGGTACATAAAAATAAAGGAGCATTGACCAATAAGGAATGTTTTTGGCTCACTTTTTTTTTTAAAAAAAAAACAACAAAATTGTACACGTGGGAATCGAGTCGCTATTGAAGCTGGAGATGATGTTTAACATCTGACTGGTAGGTGCTCAGGTGTTACAATAGTTGTAGTATGGGAAAAGAGCAGCTTTATTTTACAAGCAGCATTTGGAGTCCAGCTTTTAGCGTGTATCTGTACTGCTGCCATCTACTGAAGAAAACAGGTCATTCCTGTTCAGGAGCACCAGTAATCCAGCACGCAAACTACCACTGCCTGTGCATTTGGTTGTTTGAATTACAAATCTTATCTCAGATGCAGCATGTGTGAAGTTAACCGAGTGTGTGCTAGTAGCCACTCACATCTTATAAAGCAAACCCAGCAAGTACTTTCTTGAAGATACTGTTATGCTGTCACCAAGTGAAGCTCAACAGGTGATAGCCTCGGCATCTGCCTCTGGGAGAATCTGAAATTATAGAAGTTTATTGCATTTCATTTATCATGTCGTGCTTGTTAGCATGCTGTTTTATAGGCACATTGCTCCACAGTGTAACTATTTTAGTGTGCAAACTCTATGTTTTTAGTTTAATTTGCAACAGATATGATATAAATATAAACGAGATTGTGTTTCTTACCCACCAACTGGAATTGTCCCCAGCAGTTTGCTAGCCATCAATCACAACAGGGATGGGAGACCTTCTGCAACACACATTAAGAACTCCTTATTTGCAAAGACAAAAATGAAGTAAAGAGAAATCACTACATATAATCTCACTCAGCTCTATATATTATGGATTGCAACTATTCACAGATTTCATATCCCAGAAAATGCCTATGGAGACAAAAACTGATTCAGTGAACAGCATACGTGTCTGCATTATCTCTCTTAAAAGTCCATGTGTTGGTTTCTAATCATGATTTATTGATATGGTTTGGCCAAGGCCCAGATTAATTTTACCTAAATTTTGAAAATTAGATGACATGCTTAAGCATTTTCCTTCTTTCAGGAAAAAGATATGGTCTCCCCTAGCAGTATCTAATAACTGAAACACAATGTAGAGCTTTATATGTACAGACATCTACAGCAACTATCCTCTTCTCTCAGGTGCTTCACTGAGGTATCTAAAATTGCAGAAATTAAAATGTCTGTGACACCAACAGGTGACGCAGAAGAAGATAGTTGGGAAACATGATGGAAACTCAGAGAACTGCATCCAGAAGTGTGCTATGTTTCTTTTTGCCAACATGTCACTTTCTCACCTCTGTATGAAAAGTGATACTTTCTTGGACTACCAGTCATAGAATATCATAGAACAGTTTGGGCTGGAAGGGACCTTTAAAGGTCATCTAGCCTAAACCCCCCTGCAATGAGCAGGGGCATCTTCAACTAGATCAGGTTGCTGAGAGCCCC
>JAVJGI010000055.1:197458-235527 GCA_035590275.1 Ibycter americanus | reverse complement strand
AGGTTCCCACAGGCCCACTTCTTGAGATTTTCCAAGTCCCTCTGGATGGCATCCCATCCCACAGGCTTGTCAACTGCTTGATGTCATCTACAAACTTGTGGAGGGTGCACTCTATCCCACTGTCTATGTCACTGATGAAGATATTAAACAGTACTGGTCCCAGTACAGACACCTGAGGGACACCACTTGGCACTGATCTCCATCTGGACGTTGAGCCATTGACCACTACTTTCTGGATGTGACCATCCACCCAATTCCTCATCCACTGGACAGTCTATCCATCAAATCCACATCTCTTCAATTTAGAGAGAAGGATGTCGGGGGAGACTGTCATGAAAGACTGGTTTAGGTTAAAACTCACTTAAAGAACCATTATCAAAGGTATGAGCAAAGAAGTTTTACCTAGAATTTGTAGGAGTGCGGCTTCTCAAAGTTCGATGGCAAGGTTCACTCTATTACTTACTACATAGACAAACCACACAAAAAAGAATCAAATTCAAATTGGACTGCAACGATTTACACAGAGACTACAAATATAAAAGAATAAGGGAGATACTCCTGTTGAGTCACAAGGTTCAGAATGGACCCCCTTGCTTTCTAAACTCTTAATGGTGTGGCTAGATCCAATCAGTCTCAGACTTGGTCAACAGTTTGTGTCTAAAGGATATAAAAAATATTCAGTTTAATGTTGATATTAGGATTTTAGCAGCACGTAAATCATCAACTATTTTATCATTTACAAAGTGAATCAAATAGAATTTACTTAACTTTTAAAAATGGTTTAAGTATGGATTCAAAACATGTTAATATGTATCCTATACTAACTATAAAGTTACTAAATCAATTCACACATACATGCACGCAGACACAAAGGAATAGAAGTATAGAGATATATGTACAAAGGTGCATCTATTAAAAGTTCCTCTTGAGTTCAGTGAAATACTCACATCAAATGCCTCTGCATTTCTCAATGATCAAAGGGTTGAGCCTCAACAAGCAGTAAAATCAGCCCAGGTCCCATCATCAGCCTTTGGTGGTGGTCCCCTTAGTATCTCAAACTTGGGAGTCTGTGAGCTCTGAGAGGTGTCCTGCTCAGAGGGAGATGCTCTTCATAGTCCACTGCAGTCCAGGAGAGCTCTAAGGTCCTCACTTAAGATCTTCATTTACAGGTTTGGAACTGATTGACTTCAGTCATCAGTAATTTTCCGTACTGACTGCAATCCAAGTTGCTAATTAATGGAATTTTCCTCAAAATTCCAGTGATAGTGGTACTGTACCACTTGGAGTCATAATAAAGAGTGGTTTTAGGCTTGTTAGGGATGTTATATTCCAGGTAAGGAATCCCTCAAGGCTAGCAGGTGGTGCTGTTGTGGAGATAAGGGATATTTCTTCTACAGCCAGCGCAGTTTCCTACCTCAGCTGTGCAAGAGTTGCTAGTATGGTCAAGGGATGCTTAACCACCCAACTCATTACACAGAGGCTAAGGACTAACGGGGTTTCCCGAGATCTTAAAGTGGCCCAGGGAAGGGGGCGAGATGCACCACCAGATAGACCAAGCCAAAGACCTTACAGAATTCCAGGTAGATGACGTCCGTAACTCTTCCCTTGTCCACTGACGTAGTCACTCCATCATAGAAGGCCACTAGCTTGGTTAGTCATTCCTGATTCAAATGAGGTCTTCAAAGAAAACGCTATGTCCTTTTGCAAACAGGCAAGGATCATGCCCAAAGTAATGTAAGACATACTTTGATTTTGTACCCTGTGCTCACACCATGTATCATTGCAAGAATTACTTTAGTTCTAAACAGAACTTTTCCAGGCATTGAAAAAAAAGTATTTTTATGACATAAACAAGAACAGCAAATCTCATTCTTTTTCAGTTAATGGACCATAATGGATATTCAGTTTAATTCATTGATAAACTTCAGATAAGAAAGAATATAATTTTTAAATGGAAAATACTCGATAATTACTTTTTAAAGTTAGATTTTATATTAAGATAAATCTTTATAAAATCATAAGTGCATTGTGGTAGAGAACATATTTTACTTGCAGGTTAACTGTTTAGTCTTTTAAGAATTTTGAAGTAATAATTTTTGAATAAAGTTGAATAAAGCTGAATTGTTGAATAAAATTCTCAATGCATTAAATACTGTTATTATTTCTGGGTTTCTTTTTGTTGCTGAAATACTGTTTTTTCTTTCCCACAAGTATTTCAGACTATTCCCCACTTCAAAAAGGGCAAGTAGGATCTGATGGGTAAATCAAAATTAAAATCAACTCGGATCTATCAGTGTGTTTATTTTGCTTTTGTTTCCTTCATCTAACTTAAATTCCTCATTGGGGTTAAATCTTAAAAATAAAAAAATGTTATTTTTAAAAACAGAACATTTCTTCCTTTCATAGTAAGTTGGAAAGCAGCTTTCCAAAGGCTTTCACATTCAAGATTAAAAAGAGAACAACAAAAACAACAACAACAACAAAAACCAACACAGCAATATTTTTCTATGGAGTAGGAGTGGGTGGGAAATGAGAGTTAAAAAAGAGAATGAAAAAGCTTTTTGGTTTAAAAATGTGGTTTAGAAAATAAATCTGGCAAGTGTGAATAGGACAGTGAAGCTCAAAGAATCTTAGTTGGCTTTCCTGTCTTTTTCCCCCATAAAGCCACTGACACTCGGCAGTGTGGGTCATTTGGTCCAAATCAGAGCTTCACTGGCACCTGCTACTTCCATATTAGCATTGATGATTTTTTTACTTCCCTCAAATATTAAACAACTCCCTGTTGAATGCGAAAAGTTACAATATGAATCAAAGGTGAGAATAAACCAATTGATTTGCACTACCTATGATGAATGACACACATGGAATTAAGAGTCGGCAGTGTACCCTCAGAGTCTAACAACACCATCAGTTTTAATAATCTAATTGTTATTAGTAATAGTGCAAGAGGTTTTTACACAACCACAAATGAGTTCCCCTAGAGGATATATAATTTTATTGCTTTTGGGCCAGCTTCTAGATTGCATGCACTCTTGGTTATTGGAACTGAACAAACTGTATGACTATGGGTACTGATTTTCTAATTCCAGTCCAATTTTCCTAACTTCAGACAGCACAAGACATAGATTTATAAAAATGGCAAAAACCATCGCCATGCCCTGCTGCCTGTTCTATGGCTGATTCTGGGAATACTTTCCTCTTTGGTCACCATATGCAGCTTTTTAGGTCTTTCTATTTCCCCGAAAGGCTCATACTCCAGTTCTGCTACCGGTTTTTTTTAGAGTATTAAAATAACTTTCTTTTTATAAAAGTCTGGTTGTCTTCTTTTCAGTACATCTTCTGTTTCCCCCCATTGCTCATCTATAATGTTCTGCTTGATGATGTTTGTCAATGTTAGCTAATATGATATATCTCAAACTATACCCCACGGGATTAAACAAGGGTTTGCAAAAAAACAGTTGAAGTTGAAAAATGCCTTGTTACCACAAGACCTCACTGATTTGGAAGTGTCTGGAGCAGAGAAGGGTATCAGGCAAGACTGGTCAAAACCATGAGTTCTTAGAGTGGGTTGGCCAGAAAAAGCCAAACCAGTCAATTCACACTAGTAGGAAACACAAGCGACTGGGTAGACCTACTCTCCTGGGAAACTTTGGTCTAAGCAGGAGAACTTACAGCTTAAAAAGTATAAATTGTCCTGCAGTGATATTTATTTGTTAACATCTCTTGCAGTCCTAGTCCAATGTGGAAACAACATAAGCAACAGTAAGGATGCAGTATGATTTAATGAAGGAGATGGGGAAATAAAATTAAGAAAAATGAAAGAAAAGTGGGAGAAAAAAAAGTTTAGTGACATGTGGCTATAGACAATGCTGTTCGCCTTTTCTGTCCTTTTACCCTTGCAGACTTTATAACACCGTATCAGTACACACATGCATAGACATGTAAATGGTCAATGCATATGTAACCAACAAGAAAAGAGAAAATTGCCAAAGATTCAGAGCAGAACTAGGTCTTAGAGGGATCCTGCTATAGCCATTACATTTTACCTGAAATGCATTCAAACACCTTGAAGACAAACTATAAAGTACTAGAAAAAGGCTAAATGTTTTACTGTACTTTTCACCAGGTTTTATGCTGTGAAATCACTGGAGAGGGAGACTTTTTCCAAGTAGATAACATGAAAAGGGACAAATCCTGATATGGCTCTCTCAGCATAACCATTCAAAAAGCAGCAATAATTTATATGTACAGTATTTGATGCACCATTTTTGGTTTCCACATGCTCACTTTAAAATTCAGCCAGGAGAAAGACAAAGTCCGTGGAATACAGCTGCGATGATCTGTACAAAATAAAGTTAGTTCTACCTAAGTATCCACCTGGATGCTCTGAAAATGGGAGTATTCAAACCAAAACCAGGGAAGAAAAGGAAAACAACCCCCAAAATGAAACCGCTAAAGTTGACACATATAGAGAAGGTTCTCTACTTGCTTAATTTGACCGTTTTAATGGAGCATGTTGTGTTTATGTTCTGGCTGTTTATATGAGGAACTAATGAAGCTGTTTTTCCCTTTAAGAGGCCGGAGGGATCTGGGGAGTCGTTGCGAGGTTAGCGCTCAGGCTAGTGGTCTGTTCAGCCAGAGAAGCTGTCGGGCGATGCCCACGACTCGTGCTGTGCAGCAAGGCTCTGCCCAACTGCATTTCCAAAGGGACATGTGTGTGTTTTATGTATGCAACAGCTGTTCCATTACCTCCCTTAAAATGACTTCATAAAGCAGAGAACCTTTTCCCAATTTATTTTAGTTGCTCTCACTGAACAGCTTATCTGGGGCTTCATCCAAAGCCCATGGAATTCAATGGAGAGACTTTTCATTAACTTTTTAGAGCAGGATCAGATTCATTAGAGAAAAAGACTTTGGATTATTTCTTGTTTCCTTTGACGAAAGTCCCCATTGTCCTTAGCACTGACCATACTATATCCTCTGTTTTAGATAGAATTAAATATCAAAAGGGAAATTTCCAAAGGTTCAGAGCTTTTGCTCTATTCATGTATATGTTGTGATTCTTATCCAAAGTTTAGTCCAATACTTCTGTGTGCTGATTGGTGTTACAAATCTTGAAACAGTGCTGAACTTTATAGCTATTTTTTCTAACTGTTAATGTTTACAGACTCCACTTGAGATAAGAACTTAAATAGATGAGAGAAACAAACTTTACTTTTGGAGTGGGTCAGGAAAAAAATCATTTTGCTGTAGATCCCACTAATTGGTTTTACTATGTAAATCACAGAGTTTTGAAAAATGATATTAAAAAAATAAATAAAAGGTTTTAATAAGATGAAAATACTTTATCCTAGTAGTTCTGCAACAAAATTTATAACTTCTTCATTTCATGACATATTTCCCTTAATAAAACAGTCTATATCACATTTTTTCTTTTCTTTGAGTTTTGGAACAGAAGTAAATTGAAATAATAATAATAATAAAAATAATCATGAAATAACAAACCTAATTCTCACCTCAACTGCAAATTGTAAATTTTTTTTTCTATACCATGGGAGTAGATGGCTGCTGGAAAGGTCAGGAATTGAAATCAAATTTCTTACTGCACTTCTCACAGTACTTGTGCCATGATGTCAGACTAGCCAAATTGTGGCTGACTGCCAGGATACTTAAAAATCCTTTGAAAAGTTGATTTCCAGAGGTTGGAAGACCAGATTTTTGTTTGTTTTATTGGTAAGGGAGAGGAAGGCTAAACAGCTGCTACTTAGGGTGTTCATGAGCAAACAAACAAAAGATAGCATGCAAATAAAACTAGGCAGCTCTGGCTAGTGTAGGATATTCCTACCTTGTCTCATTGAGGCCAATGCAGAAAAGTTTTGCTTGTGCCCCAGAAGCAATGCAGCCACTTTATCGTTGAGTTAAACCTAAATGACCATATGTATATACATCTTTAAGCAGGATTACTATCTTGCACTTGATATTAAAATCCAAAAAAGAAAATAAAGGCTACAAAGAGCTGGGGCACATGTTGAGCTAAACCAGTAGGGCTTTTTTACTGGACCTGAGGATAAGTACAAAAACAGAGTAAGAAAATCACGAGTCTTCCTTAACAACTTATTTGAACCCAAGCTCAAGGGCTTCCTAAACCAAGGGCAGTACCTGCCTGGGCCACATGCTGACAAAAGTTGTGTCAGTTTCAGCTCTGTGGCTTCCTAATTAGAGCTGGTTAATAGCTGGGCAGCTGAGACAGCATAAGCACTGTCTATGAAACTTCCTTTCAGGTCAATCACAGAATGGTCAGGATTGGAAGGGACCTGTGGAGATCATCTAGTCCAACCCCATGCTAAAGCAGGTTCTCCTACAGCAGATTGCACAGGATCACATCCAGGCAGGTTTTGAATGTCTCATGAGAAGAAGAGTCCACAGCCTCTCTGGGCAGCCTGTCCCAGGGTTTTGTCACCCTCAAGGTAATGAAGTTCTTCCTCATATTCAGATGGAACTGCCTGTGCTGCAGTTTGTGCCCGTTGCCTCTTGTCCTGTCACTGGGCACCACTGAAAAGAGCCTCATACTATGCTGTTGACACCCGACCTTAAGATATTTGTACACATTGATGAGATCCCCTCTCAGTCTTCTCTTCCCCAAGTGAAACAGGCCCAGCTCTCTCAGCCTTTCCTCACGAGGGAGATGTTCCAGTCCTCTCATCATCTTGGTAGTCCTCTGCTTGATCTTCTCCAGTAGCTCCCTGTCTCCCTTGAACGGGTGAGCCCAGGACTGGACACAGCACTCCAGATGTACCTCACCAGGGCAGAGTAGAGAGGGAGAATAATTTCCCTCGACCTGCTGGCCACACTCCTCCTAATGCACCCCAGATCTGAATTTCCATTGAATTTTGTAAGATTTGTCCAAAGTTCAGGGCTTTAAATAAAAGTTGAGCTAAGACTAATCCTCTGCTGAGACAGTGGTAATTTGGCAAGTTTTTGCCCCCTCACTCCCCTGGAGCTTCATCCCCATGCACAAATATTTTCTGCAGAGCTTGAGCAAAGGAGATGCCTCCAGAGACTGAAATGCAGAATCTGAGAGAAGGTGTAGCGGCAGAATGGTGTGGTTGTGCTTTGGAAAGCACCAGGATTTGAAAATCTGACAGAGGCTTTTGTGTCAGGAAGAGTTTGAGAACAAAACCAGGATTTGCTGGAGGGACAATAAAAGAGAGGGAATGCAGGAGAACAGAAGGTGCCACGATGTATAGATGTACATTAGAGCATGCTATCATTCAAAGGGGCATTTTCATTTACGTTGGTTCAACTATTCCGTTGAGCACAATAATCCATTTGCCCACTGTGCTGTTTTACCCTCTTCACTTCTCTTTGCCTTTTAATCTTTCTTTCCCCTCTCTGCTGTCAGAATATTATCCTTTTTCAGGTTCATTAGGATACAGTTACGAGAGAGCTTCTAGCCCCATTTTGTGGCTGAATCCTGCAAGCCTTGCCTGGACAAAACTGCTGTTGCAGCCTAGAGTGACTTGTGCTGAAATCAGACATCAGGATCAGCTTCTGTCAGTGTAATAAGCATGTTCCTACTAGGGTCACACCAGTAGAAGAAGGGCTAGAGTGAGGACCCTGCCGTGCTG
Source organism: Ibycter americanus (assembly GCA_035590275.1). Classification (NCBI taxonomy): domain Eukaryota; kingdom Metazoa; phylum Chordata; class Aves; order Falconiformes; family Falconidae; genus Ibycter; species Ibycter americanus. Next base: position 227,899 of record JAVJGI010000055.1, on the reverse strand, counting down.
GATGCTGTACATGTCTACCAAACTGTTTTGTTACAGTTTGTTAGCCATCTAAATACTGCTGATTTCCTCTGAAGGTGGGAATTCAAGATGTAGTAAACTGGATGAATGCCATGAAAGGTGGAAGTGGAGATGTTACTGACACCTTCACAGGACAAATCATCTGCCCTTCCTCACTCCTATCTCAAGATCAAATGAATCTCCACCTGAACATGCCCACAAGAAGGGCAGTCTGATGTGGTCTTATTTAGACATGTAATTGTTTGATTCTAAGACAGGGCAGACACATCCCTTTGTGAGTGTGGGAAGAAACCGCAACCTCTAGTTTCTACTGAATGAGCCAATATTGAGGCAGGGGCATGAAAGTCTGAGCACCTAGGAAAACCAATTATAACCACACATAATTTGTATCCTGTAAAAGCTAGTATGTTATGAAGACCTATGAAGAAATAAAACAATAGACTAAAACATTAAGGAGCTTTATGAGAAAAAGATGGGCATAACTGAATTGTCATGGGCATAAGCTGAGTGTTTGAAATTATTTCAGTCACCTACACTAAAAATTGTCTTTTTCAAAATATGGTTATATGTCATATAGATTAAATAGATAATCATCCATTTTCTTTGTGAGCAGATCTTCCCTTGGAACAGGGTGTAGGAGGAAATAGGAAGGGAATAAGAAAGAGAAAGTAGTTATGAACCAGTGGGACAGATTCAGAAAGTTGCTCCTGAGGCTTCACAGTTAATTTGGATGATCTCTAGAGAGAGTGGCACAAAAAAAAGATGTGAAGAAATAGGGTCAGACAAAACCAGCTACTGAAAACAGTTCACACCCTCTGCAACAAGAACATCAAACCCTTTGTGAATAGCACCTTGCACCCTGAGCTGTTCTTTGTTTCCCAAGCATACTACAGATATGCAAGAGACTTCTGATGTGCATTACACTGCAGGACTCTGGTCAAAGCTGTCAGCCTAGTGCTGATCCCATTATAAGCCCAATTTAAATATCACTGAAATAAAGGAAAACTTTTTATAAAATAACCTTTATTTTATAATTCTTATTTTCTTGTATCTTCAATTACTATTGATATCGCTGAAATAGAGGTGCACTGTTCTAAACTGCCTGCACAGCAAGCATCAGTTGCCCTGAGATTTCTGTTAACGCAGGAGGTTGTAGATGTGGCTCATGCTAAGAAGTTTCTATGCCTCTCCAAAGTGAATTCATAGATAAGATCTTCAACCACCGCAGAGTCTGGGCAAGCAAAAACGGTTCTAAAAGTGTAAAATGAATATCTGATCAGGTAGTTGGTTCAGTGTGAGTGAAAAATCTTTAAATTATTTATAGGATTTGCTATTCTTCTTCTGAAGATGAACATTATTCCAGAGGTAATTTTGCATTATAATGTTGTTAATGACATGGGAAGAAATATAGAAAGATCTATTAATTTCCCCCTCCTAAATTCTGATGTAGGTATATCCCCTGAGCCATGTGTATTTCAGTTTTATTCTTTGATATGCCAGTTATTATTTTAAAAAATCACATTAGAAAAGGTATAAGAATGATTTCTTAGTTTAAATATAAGGCTTTGCTAATATTTACCATTTATTCAACACTTCTCACTCCTTTTATCTATTAGGCATGCATGTTAAGGTAAGAAAAAGGACATTGGTTTTTTTTGCTATATTATGTCATGCTTTATCAGAACAGGTAATTCAGTTGTGGGACTTATTGCCACAAAATGTAGTGTGGGCCAAAACTACAAATGAGTTAAATTGTTTTTATGCAAATTAATTTGCTGAACCCAGGAAAAGTCCATTATGAAATGTTAAGCAAAACAGTATAGATGCAAAGTTTGGCTTTGGAAATCCTTAGGATTTTGTTTTCCGTGTTGACAGAACTTGAGGAAGGGTAGCAAATGAAAATATTACTGGTTATCTTGTTCTTCTCATCTATCCAAACCTGCTACTGGCCACTGTCAGAGATGAGACACTGAAACAACTGAACCTGTGTGTGACCTCTTCAGCTGTGTCTTTACAATGGAAGTGCAGAAGTATCATTATTCCTGCTTTACAGGAGAGAAAGCCCAAGCACAGAAAATTATTCAACCAAGGTCATGTAATATGTCACCCGTGTCAGATGGACAAGTCAATTTGGTCCGCATTATATTCCGTGACCAACCATTTGCATGACCTGACTTTGCTCTCAGGATTCAGTCTGGAGCAAAAATTCAATTCTGCAGAGAGGAAATCTAGGTGCAGGACAGAGAAGACTGCTTTCTCTAAGCAACATGAATAGCAGCACAGAAGCACCATTTGGCTCAGACACCAGACTCAAGTGTGAAGTAGTTCCCGTGTCCTAAAAATCCAGGCACGTTTACATCCCATGCAGGAATTAACAGAGAGAGTGACTTTAGAGGTCAAAATATAGAAGTTTGGAATTGATACGGTGGAGGAATAGGCCTAACACTGTAAGACTTGTAGCCTCCAGTTCTTGGACCTGAGTGCCTAAAACTTTGTCAAAGATCAAGTTTAAGTTCTGAATTTCAAAACCTCAATTCCAGTCCACTTTTTTGTATGAAAAATGGAATTTTAATCTGAAGTAGAAGAAATTAATTTTTATAATTATTTTTTAACAATGTTGTAGCACAAAATAAAAAGTTAAACTATAAAACAGATATCAAAGTCCCATAGGTAGCTGTTGTACATTTTTTCATTTTGGGGGTTTTATTAAGAAAGTAATTTTCAAGATATTTTTGGAGGTGGGTTGTTGTTTGGAAGGAGATAGAAGTCACTGGAGAGATTGTAGTAGGAAGCAATTTGTGTACACACATTGCAATATGTATGTTAAATTTATTGTTCCCCTTAAACCTTCATATTCAAAGAACTTAATGACTTTTATATTATACCAAATGCCCTTGCCTTGTAAGGCATGATAAGGGACATTTTAATATTATTTTTTCTCCTGATTCATATGATTCTGATTTTTTATTTTGATTCATACGAAGATTAAATATGTTAAAGTCAATTAGTTAACTGTTTTAAAGGAGGAAAATAAAAACTGCGGTGATTGGGGTTTTTTCTAAAAATGTATTTCTTTACTGTTCCTGAGAAAACACTTGATGTATTTCTGAATTTTTGAAAGGAGCAAAGGTTATGTTACTTTACTTGTACATGTACTTTCTGATATCCCAGTCCCAAGCAAGCACTACACTGCCAGTGCACTTCACAGGTTTAAATTATTCACTCAGCTTACAAAAGCAACAGCAACGGACCCAAATAAAAAAATCCCAAACTTTGGAAATTAACATTGCAATTATAAAAAACTTAAAAAACATGGCACCCTACGTGGGAATGTTACTCTACCACAAAAATATGAACTGTGAAATTGAAATGAGCAAAATAAAAAACAACTATCACTGAACTGAGATTATGAGTGTCTTCTTGTCTTCTCTTGCATTGACTATGAACCATTTAGTTTTGAATATTGTGATGCTTATGTCTGTTTGTCTCCTAAGAAACATGATTGTAACTGTGTTACTTTCTAGGGGGTGGAAGTTGAGGTTGAAACTGTTTGCTTCGTAGTGTTAACAAGTACTGAAGTGTTTCTGCTAGTGAAAAGTGTGTGTGTGAAAGGGCAGAGAGTCATGAATTATATTTTCCATGCTGCATGTCTTCACATTAATAGCTATCTGCTGTGTCTGTGTATATGAATGCAGCCAAAGATCATTACTGAACAGTCCTGGAGCATAAAATTTCCACCTGTCCTGCCAGAAGGAAGTGTCTTTCTATTTTATGGTATTCAATTCAACTGACCGTCTAGGAGAAGAAATTCCTCCAAACCAAGGGAAACAGAATGTAATTGCTCAAGGATCGAAAGTCTTCTCAAACATCAAAACACCAGTTTCCATAATATCAACATTTGGGGGAAGATTTAAACCCACAAAAGTTAGGAAATTTGGCATAAAATGCCCCAGACACTCTGTAACTCATTTTTCTGTGTCAAAAAGAAGAGGGCATGATGTTATTTGCCATATGTGTTGCTATATCATAGCCTGTCGAGCTGAGGTTAGACTTGCAGTGGGAACCTCCTTAATTCTGTGGATTTAAATCAGACCTGTAATGCTGGTATAACAGTCAGCAGTGTCCTCAATGTACAATTTGGTTTGATGTGAGATTCTTTATCTGTGAGTTGTTGCTATGGGAGACTATAACAACTTCTACGGAGAGAGTAAAAAGGATTCTGTTTGCATATTTAAAAATATACACAGATGGAATATGTACATATACAAGCACACAGAAATACACATGCATTTGTGCATGCATATATAGACATTTATGTCTATTTTTATATTTACATTTATGTAAATTGTCCGTAAGAAAAATGATGCCTAACTGGGACATTGTTACTGGGACACTCTTATAAACCAGAAAGAAACGAGAGTGTTGGGTTTTTATTCTGTTCAAAGACTGAATCCTAGTGGACAGTGCATTGTCTGGAGGGGAGCTCATTAAAAGTGTACTGTAATTGAGGCAGTAAAATACTCTCTGTACTATTTTTTCCCCCTTTTCTGCAACAGGAAAAGCTTTACAAAGAACTCAGAATATTGGCTGCTGAGGGCTTTTGACAATCAAGGTCCATCTGCTCAGTATTGTGCAAGATGAAAAATACATATAGTCCGAGCCTTAGAGAGTGTATTATATGATCTGATCTAGGTAGGTACTTCACTGACTATCCATTTGACACATGCGGTGACCAGATCTGGGCACAGAAATGCAGTATTTGCATGAATTTTCTGGCATATGCTACGATAAGGGTTCAGAACCTCCCGAGCGTACCACTACTAAATTTTTTCATTGATTGCTGGACCAGACAAGCCTCTCTTAGTACCAGAGAAGCAGGTAGTGTGTAACAGATAAATACTTCTAAAGAGCACACTACGTTTATGAGTAGCTAATTACAATTGAAATTGGTAGAAACCGGGATCTTGTGCAACTTTAGGGCTTAAGGTTTGTTTTTAATTTAAATCTCCTGTTGAAATAAATGCATATAAATATGTATTTTTAAAACTCTTCTGTGTCCATCACTTTAGAAATGAGACTAAAGTTTTTCCTGTCCTTCATCTGTGTCTTTTCAGAGAAGGGTCTAATGACTTTACTTTCCAATGTCTTAATTTGAGTAGAAATAACCTGGCTACCCTTCAACTGCAGAGTTGTAACCACTACTTCAGATAGAATGTGTTCTCCTGTTGATCCAGTGGCTGTGTTTTAAAAGGGCTCCATTACCTATCTGTGGTAAGCATGTGGAAAAATATACGTGCAACAGAGGGTCTTACAAACACAGTGATGAGAATCTCACAAGTTGGTTTTCAATATGTTTTCTAGCAAGGCTGAGAGATACGATGTTAGCTTTGTGGTTACTGTAATAACATGATGCCCGGTACCTCTGGTGTCATTAAATAACACCAAGACTCACTGTATGGTTTTACTACCCATCATAAATCTGAGCACTATGAAATGGAAATCTAATATCAAAAACTTTCTGCCACTGAAAATAAACTGTCAAAGTCTAGTAGTCTTCCTCACTCTACAAATAGAAAGAGGGCTGTCCCAACACACCTGCTGGTAGCATGCACTGAAAGTCAGCTTACTTTATGGTAAATAAATATGTAAAATATGTAAACGCAACAATGCCTTTCCTGAAGGGCCACTATCCTTCCAAGTTTCAGTGCAAGAAAAAGCTAGTAACTCACATGAGTTCAGAAAAAGCATCTTGTGAAATTAGAGTTGAATTTTCACAGAATCACAGAATGGTTGAGGTTGGAAGGAACCTCTTGAGGTCGTGTCCTGGATCATGTCCAGGCAGTTACAACAGACTGTTTTTCTGCAGTGAACTAATTTTCTTCCAATGAAACAATTACCAGTAACATAAAAACTATGTTGAATCTGCCTGGGATCTGGTCTAAATGTGGAAAACAAGGAAATTTCCAGTGATGTGTATAAAATCCTGACATTATACATCATTTATATGGCCAAAATCCTAAGCAATCTTAAACTGCAGCCAGTGTGGTCTGTTGTTCTGCTTTAATCTTAGAAAATGTATCAACCCCGTATATGTAGGGGGTACTGGGGAGGGTGGGCTAACGTGTAGGTCTTGCTCTAAATGATGTGCCTTCTTAACTAATTTAAGGATGTATGTGGGATGTAGATAGAATGGAAGTTTGCACAGTGTTGTACTCCTTCCATTGACTAGCTGCATATGTCACTGCCTGTTTTAAACATTATAGTTTTGTTCTCTATTTGTCTGCCCTCTCTTCCTCTTCCCTATTCCCTAGAAAAGAATTCATAACAATAATTTCAGCACTGTTTCCAAATTACCATGAAAAATTTTGTCCTTCGTTAATTAAGCTAAGTGATTAGAGATACTTGGAAAGTAAAGGAGCATTTACCCTTTCTTTTCTGATCACTCTTAACCTTGTACTAGCAATAGGCTGATTAGAAATTAAAGTCTAATGTCACACATACTTACACATAATATACTAACTTTGGTTTATTTTTTACTTTATTTTTTCCCCCTCTGGGATGTAAACCCATGTTTGCTTCCCAGTGTCCAAAAATGGGCTAGATTCAAGGAAAAATGTAAAAGTTTTTCTTAAGTGTTTATTTTTAATCCTAATTTTAAATTTGGTAAGAAATGCAGCAGACTTTGACCAGATATTCAATGACAATACTATGTCTATGTAAGTAGGAGTGTTATGTAGATAACTACACAGCTAGACACACAGACAGACTTTTTTTCATTTAATAGATCAATGAAAACGTTAATTCAATGGCAAGACTTGATCTTCAGATAATGATAATTGGAGTAGATTAATTACAGTTAATGGGAATATGTCAGTTTATGACAGCTAAGAATCAGTCCCACTTTTTTTTTTTCCTTTTGAAAGAATGGGATTTATTTTATGCGTAAAAGATGAGTAGCTTTTTTGAAATTCATTAGTGAAGAATGAAGGAACGTGCTGCTAATGACAACTTTAAAAGAAAGTGGATAGGTGGACAAATCAGCAAAATATTTTTTTTCCAATTAGATCCTTCTTTCCAGAATATTTTTGATCTTACCGATTACCTGTTTGTTTCCTCATTAGTTTTAAGGAAATTCACATCATTTATACCAATTTAGATTTTCATTGAATACCCCAATCTTGTATCTTGCATAGAAAACATCCAAATATTACCCTTCTGCCAGCATCCCTCAGCAATCTGGTTTCTCCTTGTAACAGTCTTCCTTCATGAACTCATGAACCTGTTTCTTCCCAAACTGTGAAACTGGGAAGTCTTGCTCTAAAGTAATACCAATCAATTTATCGCCAAAGTAGAAAAAGGTTTTGTCAGAATAGGAAGTACTTTTAAGGATTGTTTCCACCTCTCAGTATTACAGCCCTGTTTCTGAATCATTCCTATTGCCAGGAAATCTCACAAATCCAGACCAACATTCAGAAAAGTATGAAGAGGTATACTTCACTATAAATATATTCCTGATCTAATTGAAATGTACTTCCATTTCAAGTATTTTTCAAGATCTCTTTTGGAATTGAATATCAAAGTCTACTTAGCTTTCAGAAAGAAAACAGCATAAAAAAAACCCCATAAAACTTACGATGAAGTAATGCAATATAATGTAATGTAACATAACGTAATGTAACGCAACATAACATGAGATATAATAATGTAAGGCAAACCCTGGCCCTTCCAGCAGGCAATAGTATTTTCATGAGTTAAAAATTCTCTGCACTCCAAATGAAAGAACCATTTTATACCAATCATTATAAAGCAAAGACACACAGTGAATAGCAGCCCAGAAGAATAGCTAACTTTCCCTCTAACGATGGCCTTTGAGTCATCTACTCAGCTCCTTTTTGTGACCTGAAGTTATTAAAGTTTTTTTATCAGTCTCTTAAAGTTTTAAAAGGTTCAGGCACTCAGAGGCTTTCTAATAGAGGCCATATGTGTACTTCGATTAAAGTTCCATACTCTTAAAAACAAATAGAAAATCCTTAACATATTTAATTTATTTTTGGTTAAGAATCTTCATCATAAATATCAAGTGTTTCTTTTATCCCCATTGCCATTGTCTGCAACTAACATGCATAATGGTCAAGTGTCATGAGCATAATCCCTGAAGTTAAAAGATCCATTTCACTCTACCTCCTCGTCCTTTACTAGTAATTCAGGCTAGCCACCACAACAGTGACTGAATTCTCCAAAGTGATTTCTAATTTTGGAAATCCCTATTTTGATTGTGCTCAGCAATGCCTACCTCTTCCCTAATTTCAGGGGATCTGAACAATAACTCATACAGAAAACTGGGAGTTGTGGGTGCTCAGCATCTATGGTACAGGTCACAAATCAAACTTGGTGACAGCTAACGTTGTGGCCATTGCCTTCACTGCATCTCATGTGTGTCAGTAATTAAATGCATGTATTACCACGCTTTAAGATAGTGGGATAAAAAAAAAAAAAAGCCGCAAACTGATACTAAATAAGTAGTAAATACTGTGGCAATACATCTATGTCCAACAATATACTCAACTTGTATTTATTAAGCAGAAATATAGGGCAAAGAATCCCTTGCAAAGAGATCCAACAAAGAAAAAACTCACAAACAAAACTTAATAATGAATATTTAGGTTATAGATGACAGAAGACTTAGCACAAATGGTAAATATCAGTTAGGATAATAATTGCAATAAATGTTTCTGTTCAGACATTAGCACAAGGTGTAACACGTAATGGTTTTATGCTGTTGGGAGGAGGAGGTTGTTATCTCCTTATAAATACTTTCAGGTAAGAGTGTGGATGTGGACGGTAGGAGAGCAGCTGATGTGCTGATCTAATAACCTATGTCTATTTTACTAGGTATTTACGTAATGTCACGTTGTATAAACCCCCTTTGTTTCATTGACTCAGGTCAATGTGGGTTTTGAATAAATTAAAGTGATTTTTACTTTACACTCTGATTGCTTTTTACCTTATACTTTATGTTGTCATATGTAACATGGAAAAGTCAGTAGGTGTAATGTCAGAGATTATCCAAGGGAACAAGAAAGCCTGTGGTCTGTAATTAATGATACTGTCTTTATTTTTATACCAGCAGATCTCAAAACCCTTTAAAATATATGGCTAAATGCAACAAATCTGTTTCACAAGCTAGAAAACAAAGGCACAAAGAGGAACGTGGGGGTAGATTCACTTCTTCCAAGTAGCAAGGAATATGCTGTCACTGCAGCCACACTGTCTCTCAGTGAAGTCCCGTTTGGTTTGGTTAGAGGAAATCACAGAGCAGGAATTATGAACATATTTAAAATATTTCTCAGATGAGGGTATGAGTGTATTCACTTGCTTTCATAGTGTCTGTTTCAAACTCCAGAGGCCAGACTCACTGGGATGTTTTACAGTACATCCATTAACCTTGTTTGCCTGATAAGATTCTTTGTCCCGTGTTTTTGTTACATTTTTAATTGAATTTGGCATTGTTGTGGCAATAGCTCAGGTTCATCAATTTTTAGTCTGTCTGCTGTATAATACTTAAGTTTTTTAATTAATATAACCACCCGAGTTTTGAGGCTTTCATTTTTTTTTTTGGTAAAAGGTTATGTTCTAGAAGCAAAACAAATCATTTTTTTCCTGGACAAGGAAGGAGAGGCACTGGGGTAGCTCTGTATGTCAGGGGCTGCATTGACTGCCTAGAGCTGAATGATGGTGAGAGTAGGGTTGAGTGTTTATGGGTAAGAATCAGGAGGAGAGCCAACAGGGCAGATATGCTGGTGGGAGTCTGTTATAGACCACCCAACCAGGATGAAGAGACAGATGAAACATTCTACAAGCAGCTGGGAGAAGCATCAAAATTGCTAGCCCTTGTTCTCATGGGGGACTTCAACCTACTGGATGTCTGCTGGAAACACAACACAGCAGAGAGGGAACAGTCTGAGAGGTTGCTGGAGTGTGTGGAAGAAAACTTCCTGACACAGCTGGTCACTGAGCACACCAGGGGAGATGCCCTGCTGGACCTGCTGGTTACAAGCAGGGAAGGACTGGTGGGTGATATAGTTGTCAGAGGATATCTTGGGCATGGCAATCATAAGATGCTAGAGTTGTCAGTTCTCAGGGAAGTAAGGAGGGGGCTCAGCAGGACCGCTACCTTGGACTTCTGGAGGGCTGACTTTGGCCTGTTTAGGAGCCTCGTTGAGAAAGACCCTTGGGAGATAGTTCTGAAGGGCCAAAGGGTTCGGGAGGGCTGGCCAGTCTTCAACAAGGTAGTATTAAATGAGCAGGAGCAGGCCGTCCCCATGTGCCGGAAGATGAGCCAGCGGGGGATAAGACTGGCCTGGCTGAACAGAGAGCTTTGGCTGGGACTCAGGGGAAAAAGGAGAGTTTACCGCCTTTGGAAGAAGGGCCAGGCAACTCTGGAGGACTATAAGCGTCTCACAAGGTTATGCAGGGTGAAGATAAGAGAGGCAAAAGCCCAGCTAGAGCTCAGGCTGGCCCCTGCTGTAAAAAATAACAAAACATGTTTTTACAAGTACATTAGAAACAAAAGGAGAGCCAAGGATCATCTGCATCCTTTATTGGATGTGGCAGGGAACATTGCCACAAATGAGGAGGAAAAGGCTGAGGTACTTAATGCTTTCTTTTCCTCAGTCTTTACTAACAAGACCAGCTTCCTTATGGGTACTCAGCCCCCTGAGCTGGAAGGCAGGGATGAGGAGGAGCAGGATGAAGTCCCCACAGTCCAAAAGGAAGCGGTTAGTGACCTGCTGCTCCACCTAGATACGCACAAGTCTATGGGGCCAGATGGGATCCACCAGAAGGTTCTGAGGGAGCTGGTGGAGGAGCTTACCAAGCCACTCCCATCATTTATCAACAGTCCTGGCTAACTAGAGAGGTCCCAGTTGACTGGAGGTTAGCCAAGGTGACACCCATCTATAAGACAGGCAGCAAGGAGGATCCAGGGAACTACAGGCCTGTCAGCCTGACCTCGGTGCTGGGGAAGGTGATGGAACAGATCACCCTGAGTGCCATCACACAGCAAGTGCAGGACAACCAGGGGATCAGGCCCAGCCAGCATAAGCTTAACAAACTTGATCTCCTTCTATGAGAAGATGACCCACCTAGTGGATGAGGGAAAGGCTGTGGATGTTGTCCACCTGGACATTAGTAAAGCCTTTGACACCATCTCCCTCAGCATTCTCTTGGAGAAACTGGCTGCTCATGGCTTGAAGGGGCGTAGTCTTTGTTGGGTAAAAGCTGGCTGGGTGGCCGAGCCCAGAGAGTGGAGGGGAATGGAGTTACATCCAGCTGGCGGCTGGTCACAAGTGGTGTTCCCCAGGGCTCAGTGGTGGGGCCAGGTCTGTTTAATGTCTTTATTGATGATTTGGACAAGGGTATCGAGTGCACCCTCAGTAAGTTTGTACATGACACCAGCCTGGGGAGAGTGTTGATCTGCTGGAGGGCAGGAGGCTCTGCAGAGGGATCTGGACAGGCTGGACTGATGGGCTGAGGCCAACTGTATGAGGTTCAACAAGGCTCAGTGCTGGGTCCTGCCCTTGGGTCATAACAACCTCAGACAACAATGCTATAGGCTTGGGGCAGAGTGGCTGGAAAGCTGCCTGATGGGAAAGGACCTGGAGGTGCTGATTCAACAGCTGGCTGAATATGAGCCAGCAGTATGACCAGGTGGCCCGGAAGGCCGACAGTATCTTGGCTTGTATCCAAGGCAGTGTGGCCAGCAGGACCAGGGCAGTGATGGTCCCCCTGTACTGGGCACTGGTGAGGGTGCTCCTCAGATACTGTGTTCATTTTTGGGTCCCTCACCACGAGAATGACCTTGAGGTGCTGGAGCATGTCCAGAGAAGGTCAACAAAGCTAGTGAAGGGTCTGGAGTACAAGTCTGATGAGGAGCGGCTGAGGGAACTGGGGTTGTTTAATCTGGAGAGGGGGAGGCTGAGGGGGGACCTTTTTACTCTCTACAGCTACCTGAAAGGAGGTTGTAAGCATGTGGGTGTCCATCTCTTCTCCCAGATAACAAGTGACAGGACAAGAGGAAACAGTCACATGTTATGCCAGGGGAAGTTTAGGTCTGATATTAGGAAAAACCTTCACTGAAAGGGTGGTGAAGCATTGGAACAGGCTGCCCAAGGAGGTGGTGGAATCCCCATCCCTGGAGGTGTTTCAAAATTGCATGGATGTGGTGCTTTAGGAATGTGGTTTAGTGATGGACTTGGTAGTCCTGGGTTAACTGTTGGACTTGATGATCTCAAAGGTCTTTCCCAACCTAAATAATTCTATGATTTCACAAGGCAACAACATGATGTGTTGGGTTTCTTTAAGCATCTCATGTGGCTTTTAATAAATTTAAAGGAAATACTGAAATCTTTTACAAAATTAAAGCCAAAATGAAGCTTTCTGGATTCAGCCTAAGTAACACAGAATCAGAAGAGCAAAAAGCTTTGTGCAGAAATCTCCCTGTGCTTTTCTGAAGCATATGGAGAAAAATAAGGGTCCTGTCTCAGAAAATGTCTAACAAAGATTTTAAAGCATTGGGTAACTGGCTGATGGATTACACAGAAGAAGAAAAAGACTGTTTGCCTGTTTTATGCATGCCATCCAACAGTATAGGTATTAAAATACCTTAACATTTCTATGTTGCTGAGGAATAAATAGTGAGCAACTGTAATTAATAACTATTAAAGCTGTTTGACTGATCATATCTTCTGGCTTGCAAAATCTTTCATGTGCAGGTGTGTGCATTAATGGAATCCATTAAATTCATATATTTCAACAGATAGTAATTTACAATCTTTTATAAGATCTGTCATGAAACACAGTCAGAGATATAGGATTGTCTCAGTGCATTACATAGCAAATTGTACTCCCCTTTCCTCCGAAATGACTTGACTTTAGAGACTAAATATGAATGTCAATGCATTGGACAGCCACATTAGGTATACTTTTTGCTCTACGATCGGCTGGGAATATGTGGAATAAACCTTTTATCACTGGCAAAGCTGAGAACAAGAGTGAACAATATTCAAAGTGGCTGGAGGAAAAAATGTGTGGGAGTTCTATCTATTTCACTTTATACATAAAAAGAGAAAGAGATTGAGTAACCCTCATTTATGAATTGTAATGTCTCTCCTATGAGTTGTTAACTATTCTTTTCAACTTGTATTTGCTACTTTTTTTTCCTCTTGGTTCTTTCATAGAACCTAAAGAGATGAAGTGACAAGCTATTTTTGTAGCCACTCCACATCAAATTCAGAGGCCTATTCAGCCCTGGATAAGTATAAAAATCACTCATTGACATCAATAATAAATGTTCTTTCTTTTGTCCCAGAGAAACACAGGCTGTAAGTATGTAAAGTAAAAAAGGGAAATAAGGGCTGATTAGAACAGAAAACAGAGGAAAAAAGTAGTCTTATGCCCTGACTTTAATGAGTTAGTGGAGGATTATAGGTAAACTATATCGGGTCTTAAAATACTACTGAGAACTCTTTCAGGGAGGCTTGTTCTTGATTGTCTATTTAACAGCACATCGAGATTATTCTAAGTATAGATGGTCAACATATTAAATGGATTAGTATCTGCTGTATATACAATATTCATATACTTATCTAATTATATATTTATTAGAGAGGAGCTATAATTCTATCACATGAAGCTTGAACTTTCACTTCTTTTTTAGTAAATTCACAATTTAAAAACTCTGCTGTACTTTGACTGTTAAATATGACAGGCCATTACCCCGGGGAAAATCCCATCTCACTGGCATTTGTCCCTATCATGCTAAATGTAGACCAACAAGCTAAAACCCTAAAGAAAACAGACAAAACAACTTCTTGGTCACTGTCGTCTCCTGCTGATTGCTATCTGCCTGGGACACGTTTTGTCTATAGGATGTTTGTCTGCAGTTGAATGTCACATAATCATTGGTAGTAGATGACCCTGTTACTTTGTTTCTGAAGGAAAGTGAAGGGATATGATTGAACAGAAGGGGAAATGGCATTGAAATGGATCAGAGTGATGGAAAGGACATAAGAACAAGACAAAACGGCTCAAAAGTAGTGTACAAGAAGGTAAAAGTGTTGTCCTTCCTTTTTGTGGATTGTCCTGGAGAACAGAAAGAAAGCGCTATATGAAATGTCCAAAATTTTGTATATTTCAGAGCAAAGTAAACAACATTGTCAAGGAGTTGTAGGCAATGAGTCATGAGGAAAGATTAAAAAGACTACATCTGCATTGCTTAGCTAATGCTGACTAACAGGCAATTTGTAAACTTTGAGAATACAGAAAGGGGTTCTTTAATGTATCTGTCTAGATTTGTAAGGACATACTATGAAAGGGAACTTTTGAGATGCCTTCAGGATAAGTTACAAAAACAAGAATTTAACTGAAACTTAACTGAGCACAGAAGAAAAGGATATTTTAGAAGAGTGTAGTGTTATGCAACAAACAGTTATGGGACAGAAAGAAGGTCTCCTTAACACAGAGCACAGCTGGACTGTGAAAAAATCTGGGGAAGTGATGAAAGCTCCCAGACTGGCTAGCAAATGTATACAAAAGTAGAGACTCCCATGCTGGCAGTAATGATCGAGAAGACCCAAAGCCATATCCTCAGGTAGTGGATGTCACTCAAATTATTTTTGTGCAACTAGAGCAGGTGATGATTTCACCTTTTTTTTTTTTTTTTTAATACAGATATTGTAAAGGAGATGACAGGCTAAAGTAGCATGATCATTTGAATATAATGCATTTTATCAATCCTGCTATAGCTCTTACATCTCTGTGTTTATGCCCATACATACACATTTATAAATATCAAAGAAATGGGGTGATGTTTTTCAATTCAAGAAATCTTTTTGGAAATAGCCTTTCATCCACAGTTTCTGTTGCAAGAAAAGCTGTTACTAAAGCTAGAACAAAGAAAGGGCTTGAAAATTTTTTCAAACAAAAAGGCACAAGGGAAGGTGTATGCATGCCTTAAATTGCTCTCCCTCTGAGATTCACAAGTCCATATTTTGAGGGAAATAGCTGCTGGTGTGCTTGCGTTTAGGTCAGTGACAAAAGAAGGAAACCAAGAGTAATGTCTGAGAGAGAGAAGCACTGATTTTCCCATGTATTTCCATCATTCCTCTTCCTTCTGTACCACAAGTGCCTAGGATTTTGAAGAGATGCCTTAGGTAAGTGACTCGGTCTGCAGGGTTAACAACGAGGAGTTCAGAAGGGCTGTAATTGTGAAAATAAGAATGAAGGGCAGTTGTAACTTTGGACTGATGTTGAGAGCTGCCTTAAAAGAAGCTTGATAAGGTCAAACTAATAAACTTGGGAGTTGCTCAAGGGGAAACCAAATTCTGGAGCTGTGAGACACTTTGACAGATAATTAGCATAAAACAGGGCAAGTACCCCACCACAGAGAAAGTAAAACCACAATCCCAAAGAACTGAACCTAAATTGGTCAAAATAATGAACCAAATGTTTGCCCTTGAATTAGGACAAAATTAGGCCCATAATTCTTTAATGAATGGAGATTCACTCAGCACTGTATGAGTCAATGACAATGAAACACATGCATCTGGTGATAGCTGCTGTATTTTGGCTGCTTTGTAAGGACTGAGGGATATTGCTAAGTGTGACATGTGATAGACCTGTACAAATTGAAATCTTTTGTTTTGTGTGGTACATTGTGGGTTTGCTTACCCAGCCATACGTGTTTCTGATAATTTCATTCCCATTGTGTAGACTTGTCCACTGCATGCTTGACTGATAGCAGTTCATTTCCTACAAGGTGCCGTTCAACAGATGATAATGACTTACTGCTTATATCCAAATACTTCTTGCAGTGTCCTGCTGACAGGCCCAGCCTTTTCTTTCTCTCTTTTTTTTAGTTTCCTGGGTATATTTCTCAGCTGTCAGGGCTCATATCTTTACCTCCTCTAGACTCTCCAAGGCCCCTTACTCTTGAATTAAGCTCTATTCAGTCTTGTCTTCAACAAAAATGGAGGTTTAGAAGGCACAAGAGAAACTGCAAGAGCAGTTATAGCAATTTGTACCACCTCTTTCTAGTCCACTTCACTTTGAAGATGGCCTGTGTCATCAAAGATTTCAATTTTCCACCCTTTCTAATTAATGCATATGTATTCAGTGGTGACTATGATATAAAGTTTTGCCTGTATAGTCATTTGTAGAGTATATGTAATCTAAATTTACCTCTGTCGAAATTTCTTTTGGAAATTAAAGGATATCCAAATCCTGAATGGGACACAGAGAAGCTCCTTCTTCACCTTGTCAAAAATCTCATGTATCTTTGTCTTAAGATATCAGTAATAGCCAGTGTGCTTGCCTGAATGGTGAATCAAGACTCCAGCCTTGCTATTCCTGAAATAAGTGTCACTTTCAGGAAGAAATCTTACATCTCTTTGAAAACTTGACAATAGATAACACTGACTCTTTTCGTTCCCTCCCACCTCTCCACAACGATATGTTCATTATGTTACTGCTGGAGCAGCATGAACAATGCAGGCCTTGATTCTTACAAGGAGGCTTGTTAATTGAGCCCCTCAGGTTTCTTAGCCAGAAATGGGACCTAGTTTCCTCCTGTATTCATTTTCAGGCTGTTGAATTTCACTTGTTTTCTAATCCTCATCCTGAAAGTTTTGGTACATTTCTAAACTCTGCTCAGCCTCTGGAAACTTATCATGAAGCCAAATAAAACAAGGTCACAGTAGAGAGGTTTTGTGGAGGACAAGTGTTGAGTTCATGTCTTATTCATCAAGATTCCTGAAGCACACTCATTAGTTTCAAATTGTTTGTGAAAATACTAGAGCGGCTATGCCATGTTAGACCAAAACTCTACTTAACCCAATATCTAATCCAATAACGTTAACCCTGATGAGAGTACAAGAACCAGATCTGTATGTATTAATACTTCCCTGGCATATCCTCACCTTTCATCACCCTGCAGATCAAGTTTTTCCTGAGATGGAGGTGGTGTCTTTAATTTTTTCGTCTGAGATTTGTAACAAGTCCTCATTGCCCATCATCCTGTGCAAAGTGGAAGTAAAATGCTGTCATTCTGATCAGGCTGCATTTTACACCCATTTTCCACTGATGCAAATGACAACATCAGAGGTAAGGAAATGGCAAAAGAGGCACTTAGCCTGAATATGCTTCTCCCTTTGATTACACTTCTGACAAACGTTTCCTACAAGCAGTTTTGTGTTAGAGAAAATTTTGAAAGGGGAGGGGATGTATAGCAGAGGGGTTGGATTTTTTTTTTTTTAACCTTTCAATGCAAAGTGCAGCGTAAGATCTTTGCAAAACTCTAGCAAGAATTTTCTGTGTGCCAGCTAGAGACAATATTTGTAATACTTGTGTTTATCTGTGTATCTCCCAGCAGACCTGTTTGTAAGTCTGCTTCTGTGCACATTTCTTTGTGTGTATCAGTCCGTTTTTCTTCCTGCTGCCTCTGCCTCTTTCTTTTGTTATGTATGTACTGTCTCCTTCCCAAATCCCTTATGCTTATTTTCCAGACGCATTTATTTATGTTCCTCGCTAATTGAAAATCTCATATTTGAAGTTATTATTCTGATTGATGTCTGTCATTTTGATCAAGCAGTTGCTCACAGATGCTTTGTTAGAACAATTTTGCTTGCTAGTTTATCACCATCCATCTCCCTGCTGACCTTCTGTGATGTTAGGTAGCAGAACTATTAAATATCTCCCACAAACAGAGACAATTGGCCATCCTCTCACGTGCACATGGCTGCAGCTACAATTGCAAAACCCTAGACATTCAGCTGTGTGGGCAGGTTCCATCTCAGACTGTGATGGAGATTTCTTCCTAGACAGTGGAACAGGGAAAATTGCTTGTCATAATACAGTAATGTTATTGTTCTTCCAGTTACTTGCTTTGGACACTTTAGAAGTAGGAATACACAGTAGCAGCTGTGTATTCTACCGGGTTTTTGCTCAATAGCTGACAGTTCAGCTCCTCAATCAAATACAGACTTTATGTCTTCTGAGAAAATAAAATTAATAAAAATAACAGAAAATGAAAACAACACTTAGGATTAAGTCTACTAAGATCTCAGATTTTCATTTTTAAAGCTCAGATTTTCAAAGCTGCTGCACTGCAAACTCATGAGTATTTCTGACAGAGAGGTTCCCTTGGTATCTAAAGTTCTGCTCTGAGCATGCCAAGAACTCTGGTCTTGACAGTGAGATATCTATTTTATGCCTAAATCCTCCTGAGAGTCACAAAACAGGCATGTCTCTGCCTGTCTTGTGTGAAGGACTTGCTCCCAGAGTTATACACTGATATGTATTAAGTATTTATTGGAGCAGGGACCAGAACCCATGTGTTCTTCTCCCACATGACTACCCAACCCAATAGACAAAGGAATCTTGCTTATTCATTCTTTCTGGCTGGCTTGATGAATATTTCATTTTATCTTGCAAAGTGGCATAACTTCAAGGAAGAAATTCAAAGAATATGTACCCACGAATATCCAATAACACAATAGTTAGAATTATATTCCAGGAAAGAGAGCATGTGAATTCAAGCCCCTGAGCCAGAGGTAAACCCACCCTTCTCCCTTTGCTGTGTTATAAAAGAAAACAATGCTTCCTACTGCATATTAGTTGGAGGTCAGCCTTATAGGTACGTTTCAAGAACACCCTGAGACTCTACCAGGAGTTTGTGGGCTGAGTATTTTATAGGAATGTTCTTTTAAAGACATGAAGTTCATTTATATAGTAACCACCAGAATTTCACATGAAATGGCCTTTGGACAAAATGGCTAAGATCATGAAGTGGTGACTGAAAACCAGGTCTTTGTCTTACTATATTTAAAGCCCCGTTTTCTGAGTGAGTTCTTTCCCTCTCAAAGCAGTCCACAGCCCTGGTGTTTGGGTTTACTTGCTCTTAATGAGGCTACCTGGTACTTGTTCTTAATAATCCTTGAATCCTTACAGTAGGAAGGAAGAAAGTTTGAGTCTCCCATATCCTGTTCAGTCCTTCAAGCTCCTTACCTAGACTATTCACTAAAATGTACAGCTCTTCTGCAGGCCATATATTTAATTTACCCACCTTTCATTTCTGAAGAGCATAATTTCAGGAGAGGGTGGGGGATCTAAATCCTGAGTGAAGGGTAGAAGTCACCTGTAGCCGTAAGGAATGTGCTTTTGCCCTGCAGAAACACATGTCATCTGTCTCCCTATTTTGAGTGGTCATTTTTGGTCAGAAATATGTGTAACTTCAGGGGAGTTCTCTTCATCTTACAGCTGTTGTGGATCAGATCTGCTTTTGCAAGGTTATGTACTTCACAATCACAGTGGAAGAGCAAAGAGAAACACTGAGAGAGGAAAATGCAGGAGAAAGGCTAATGGAAATAACAAACAAGAACTTAAAGGGAAAAGTGAAGAAATTAAGAATGAAAGATCCTTCTGGGAACACTGTTCAAAATACTTCTTCACTGGTTTATGACAGTTAGTTGAATGCTAATAAAGACACCAGATGTAATGTACTTGTAGTAAAAAATTTAAGGATCTTGGTTTAATTAAGTACGATAAGGGTGGAAACATATCTTCTAGTTGGTTTTCTTAAAATGTTTTCTCCAAAATGAAAGCTTCCTGTAAGTGATGAAAGAGAAACACTCCTTGTATGGTTTTTTTTTTTTTACAACAAAACATGAAGTTTAAGTTGTCTTTCCTGATATTTTATTTATCCTTATTGACTACTTAACATTTTCTGAGGACCCGAAATCCAATACTAGAGCCAAATTTTCCTTGAAATATTCCCATCCCCGTGCACCACAAGTTCATGACAACAAGCTTGTACTTTTCTTGATCCAGACTGTCCATCTCTTTTAAGAAGCAATCGTGGTTTCTTGCATTAAACAGAATACAAAAGTACATGATGCTGTAATCAGTCTCTTTTTTTGTAGCTGCCATGGCTACATGTATTTCCTAACACAGCAACTGAAAAAACCCTCTGTAATATCCTGTACTTATGCTGCTAATTTTGTCAACAACGGTTATACTACTCTTGGCCACACAAACTCTGCTATTCTGTGCATTATACATGTCTAGCCAGATTTGTAGAAATACCTACTTGTAATATGAACAATTTTTGCTGGGCTCTGGGCACAAACTCTACACCAACGATGCACTGTCTGTCTCATGTTTAGTATATGTCATTTGAATAACCTGTTCCTGTGTCATTCTAATTAAACCCTCAGCTTCTCTTTTTAACTCCCCTTTGACAAGTTACTCAGAATTTTCCACCTCCTTCTGTTGAGGTTTTTGATCCCTTCAAAAAATCACATATAATTCTTTTTCCATCCTTTTCTGATTACATGTCTTTTTTTCCAGCTAATGACTATTTCTCAGTAAGAGCGTATTCTTCATTCAGATTTGAAATTTGATCCATGAACCAGTCAACCCAACTTTTTTCCCCTCATGCAGTTTATTATATTATACGTTCTTATTCCATGATATGCCTGACTGCTCTCAAGCTCTTTAAATCTATTCTCATCTACATTGCACTTAGTAACATACAAAGGAATTTTCAACTGTGTATGGCATGCAGGATCCATGCATTCACTGTCTATGCAGGAAGCAACAAGATGGTGCACATATCACCAGAATCTCAAATTCAGCGTGTATAGGTATTGAAAGAGAATCTATGTCTCTCAAATTGTGACTCTAGAAGTTCAAAACTTTCTATTGCAGAACTGGTGTGGCACAGTAGTGTGTGTGCATTGAGTCCCTGGGTTTGGTCCAAAAAGTACTCATGTCTATTACAGTAACTGTAAGATCATCTTGGCTCTCAAGCTTATGCTGACTTACCTTGGTTCATTTTGACTCATGCTTTTCTTTTCGAATTTTTATTTTTAAAAGAAGAAAAATAAAGACAGGACGAACCTCAAGCAGGTAACACATGGATACATAATTCAGGACACTCTTTTTGTTTGGTTTTGTGCTTGGTTTTTTGGTTTGGGTTTTCTTTTTTTGGTCAAGATTCAGTCTGAGGTGTATTTCAAGATGATGTAGAGCTCCAGGGCTGCTTGTCTTGGAGCACATTTTGATGCCGTGTCTTTTTAGTCCCAGAATGGGCACTCTGATTTCGTAGGAGGTATTTTTACAGTTGCATATTCCTAAAGGCATCAAAAGTATATAAAGGTATTGTGATGTGGTTATCTTTGAGATAATTTTTGATAGTTGTAACCTCAGTATCAAATATACAGTTAGTCTTCACAATTGGGGGAGAAGAATTTTGTGGCCCTAAAAACCTTGCAAGATGAAATTCTGGGTTGGATTTACCCCTTGTACCCAATAAACTCTACTTGTCTTTGGAACGTATGAGTCTTTGACATTGGAAATAGAAAACATACACAGTGACAGATAATTCTACTAGGGAAATAAATCTATAGCACTTTTCTTCTACAACCTTGTATTTGCAGTTGTGACATGATTTATCCTTTCCAAGCACATGACTAAATGAGAAACAAATAATATGCTATCCATAAATTACTATAGAATCAAATAAGTATTGATAATATTTGCAGTTGTTTTTA
Organism: Ibycter americanus; assembly: GCA_035590275.1. Classification (NCBI taxonomy): domain Eukaryota; kingdom Metazoa; phylum Chordata; class Aves; order Falconiformes; family Falconidae; genus Ibycter; species Ibycter americanus. Next base: position 206,273 of record JAVJGI010000055.1, on the reverse strand, counting down.
ACTAGAATCCAACCCTTTGAGTGATTAACTCCAAATCTCCTTCTTCTTTCTTTTTATTATTTTTCATGGTAGTTACAGACAGAGCTTTTAAGCCAGTCGGGGGAAAGTATATTATTTCCATCCCCCTTTTAAATACTCTATAAAGAACTCTATCGTTCATAATAGCTTTGTTTACTGCGTAGTACAGCATGTTCTAATTATCACCTCTGCCTCACTAACCATACGGTTTATATTCTCATACTCATCAGTTATTTTTATGCCCCCTGCAGAAACGAAGAGAACATTAATAAGAATAATTTTTTCAGGATATCATTTTGGGTGAAATTATGAGAAATAATGTACTAAAGCACAGAAATTCAGCTTTGCTTTAGTGTCTCTCAGGATAAATTTGTCTTTCTTTCTCTCTCTTTCTTTCTTTCTCTTTTTCTCTCTTTCTCTCCTTCTCTTTTTATTCAATTTTCCTCCAACCCTCCCTCCCCTCCTTCCTTCCTTCTCTTGTCTCCCTTCTTTCCATTTTATTTAAGTAGTTAGAAACACAGAATAAATTAAGATTCATGTTCAGATGTATTTCCTATCAATGACCTGTCTACAAATACACAACAAAACCAATTCTCTTCAATGTTGTTACTCTTGTAAGGTATTCTTGACCTTCACTACAGACCAGTGGTGCAGCTATTGCACGTGCCAATGTTCAGATGTAAAAACACTGCCCAGGGCACGGTTATTTAGTAACCTGGCTCCAAAGGTGGCAGAAGATGGAGGTAAGTACTAATAACTAATTGGGAAAAAAAATCTATTTTGGCTTTTTTGTTAGTACCCATATCCACCTTGCATTTCACTTAGGAAATGTAATGAACAATATTTATTGGCTTATCTGTAAAACTCTTGTTATCACAAAACGGACAATTAGGTCACGTACTTTAAGCAGTGGTCAGACCCATCTAGACTTCTTGGAAATAGCTGCAAATATTTAGTGATCAAAGAAGAACCGTGGGTTTTTTTGGTTGTTAGTAATAGAAAAGGAGAGAAAAGCTATCAACATCCAGTGTACCCATATGTATGTCTATATAGTACACGTAAACATGCAAGTACATCCATGGTATTTGTTTTACACACTTCCCTTGCAACAGGGGTTGCCTGCTTTATATTTCCTCATAAGAAAGGCATATCACCAATAAGAATTAATTCAGTGCCTTTTGTCTGTTAGGCTTGTTGTTATACCTACCCGATACCTCTGGATTGAGAATTCACTAGATTTGAAAAATACATACCACAATAAAAAATATATATTTGGAAGTAAACTGGACAAACTGATTCCAAATCTATATGATATTCATTTATATTTTAATAGAAATGTGAAAGACTGAAAATTTAACACAATAAACATACCAAAAAAAGAAAGGGGGGGAAAAAAAAACCAAACAAAAAACCAAACCACCAAAATTGCTATTGATATGCTCATTCATAGCAAAAGGAATGGTTCCCAAATGGTTCCCAGGTTAGCAGACTCCAGGTTGTTTTAAGTAATTGTCCTGATTTTCACAGAAGGAAACCAATTAATTTTACCACTACTTCCTACTTTAAGACCATTTTGAGATATAGATTTAGCTTAAATTTTGATGTCTTTAAATGCTGGAGAAACCAGGACTCTGGATAAATTGATCCAATAGCTAATTATTCCCAGAGTTTAAATGAATGCAAACATTATTTTGGTTTAGCTTAAGTTTTTTTTGGTTCAGCATACAGTTTTAAGAATGTTGATGTAGTTTACCACCTTTATTAAAGGGATGTCTCCTGTTGCAATCCTTTCCATGGGTCAGTTTATGAGGTATCATCAAAAAAATTTGTATGTTCCTTCTTTTGAAGTTAATAATGTGATTATTAAATAATTACCATAAACTTGTTTTAAAACCCTTTTCCATTATTGACTCCCTCCCCCCACAACCAACTTTATGGGACTAAGCACAGGAATGAGATCAGTATTACTGCTTCACTGTGTCTTCTAAATATCCCCAGAATTATGACACACTCTCTTAACCTTCACTACCTGAGCAACCCTGTCATTTCTTTAAAAAAACCCACTTCCATTGCTGAATTTTTGTGGGGAGAGGAAAGTGGGGTACTGGGGTGAGTCCTTTGGTTATTTCATCTGCAGGGATAAAAATTATTTATGCATGCACCTGTGTAGAAAACTACAAATACTTTCCAGACTGACCTGGCTGTATGTATGGCAGATCTGATTCAAAGGCCCTACAGATGTATTATGGTAGTGTGGTACCCAAGCCAGCAAACACTGTATTTAGGGGCATGCCAAAAAGCTTAAGGAACAGACAGAACAGTTCTTTGTCTGTGTGACTTTTCTTTATAGAGTGTGATTTTTTGGAGAGTTGCAGTCTGTTTTCCAAATGAGAATAAATTTCAAGTAAATAGCCACTCTGTCATCCCCCGCAGTGTTAAGCAGCTTGACCACACATTGACTTCATTGTTCAACCACATATTCTGCAGGACAGACCAGATTCTGTCATTTCCCTGCTACATGGAAATTAACTAAGAGATACACAGTCTCTTCTTTGCCTTTTTTTAAAAAAACACTTCTGTGCTGAAAAATCCTGCAGGATTTTTCCACATTGTAAATGTCGAGGGCAGAAAGTAATAAATGCCCTCATTGCATAAACAATCACACATGAAGCTTGGGCACAAGAAATCTAATTCTCTGACTGAGAGACACAACGTCGTAATACAGAGCCAATTATCATAGCTGTTGCTCACGTAAAATAAAGTCTACTGTCCTCTTGTCCCACTGATTTCAACGGGCCAATAACGGGACTAAATTGATGCACAAGGACAAATGCAAAAATCACCTTTGATATTAACAGCTTCCTTTCATCTACTCTGCAAACTGACTGCCCACCAACAATATAGTGCATTAGTCCTGAAAATAAAAGTATCACTACAAATTCCCCATTTTCTCCAAATGCAAAAGAAAAATAGCATTCTCTCATTAAATTTTACAAATAAATTCAAATCATTGGCTTGAGCAAAAATGATGACATAGCTAACCAAAAAATCTCCAAAGCCAGTACTGAAATCGTAATGACAAGTGAAAATGAGTAAATAAATGCAGCTATATTTAAAGGGAAAAAGCAGGCAAAGCATTTATTTGCTATATAAAAATTCTGCAGAACATCCTTCTGATCACTCTGTCTGTATGCGAAACCAGTCATATATAAAGAGGTTTATTTTCTTCTGTAGAAAAGAATTTAGTTGCTGAGGACTTTTTTCTTCCTAACTAGCTGTCAGCTGTTACTGTCAGCAGTGATTAAACATAAGCAGGAGTTGTGATTCATCAACGGCAGATAGAATCATCACGGATGTAAAGTATTCTTTGTTCCAAGGTCAGATCTTGTATGAAGCTAGGACAACTTTATGCACCAATCCCTGTGTCTGGTTTATTTATGGTAATTAATTTACTGTCATATCATTACAGAACAAGGATAAAATTTATATGCAATTGGAGAAATATGTTCAGAAAACATGGGGAGGATGAAGTATGTCTATATGTATGTGTATGTGTTTTATGAACAATACAATATGCGGGTTCTATGGCTGTGCACATACATTCCAGTGTGCATATTAATGCTTTGTATCTAGAGATCTCAGAACAGCTTAAAAGCATTACAGCATCCCTCCCCTGGGAATTGCTTTGGCATGTTTCTTAACCAGTAAACTCCTCAAGAAGTGTCACTTACCAAATCTTTGCACGCTACCTAAAACAACAGGACTTTTATCAGGATCAGCAGCTCTGGACATTTTTAATACCTACTTAATAATAATAATTACAGATGGCTAAACTGAGGTAAAAAGAGATTAAGGGATTTGTTAGACTATGCACAGCAAGAAAATAATGAAGGGGGGGATATGACCCAGGATGCAGTGTTCCTAATCCTATGTCTCAGCCACCAAATTTGTAATTCCAGAAGTGGAGAATTGTGCTTGACAAACCTGATCACCTTCTATGACAAGGTAACCTGCTTGGTTGATGGGTGAGGGGTGGACATTTTCTACCTGGATTTCTCCAAGGCTTTTGATACGGCTTCCCACAGCCTCCTCCAAGAGATGTGTTATGGTCCAGACAAGTGGTCTGTGTGGTGGGTGGGGAACTGGCTGACAGGTGGCATCCAGAGGGTGGTGGTAAATAGCTCCTTTTCGAACTGGCAACCTGTCACAAGCGGGGTCCCTCAGGAATTGATATTGGGCCCAACATCTTCCTAAGTGATCTGGGTGATGGGATCAAATGTACCCTGACAAAGTTTGCTGATGATACCAAACTGAGTGGGGAAGTGGACACTTCAGAAGGGAAAGCTATCCTGCAGGAATACCTGGATAGGCTGGAAGAGTGGGCTAACAAAAACCTGATTAAATTCAACAAGAATAAGTGTAAGCTCTTGCACCTGGGAAAACATAATCCAGGAGTGCAGCACTGGCTGGAATCTACTTGTCTGGGGAACGGCTCTGTGGAAAGGGACTTGGGTGTCCTGGGGGACAGCAGGCTTGAATATGAGTGAACAGTGCGCTGCTGCAGCAAAGTAAGCCAACAGAATGCTGGATTGCATCAACAAGAGCATCAACAGCAGAGATAAATAAGTCTTTATGCCACTCTACTCAGCATTTGTCAGGCCACACCTGGAATACTGTTTTCAGCTTTCATCCCTGCTATGAAAACAAGATGTGGACAGGCTACAGAGGGTCCAGAGAAGGGACACAGGGATGATCAAAGGACTGGGAAGCCTGCCATAGAAAAGGCTGACACAACTGGGTTTGTTCAGCCTTGAGAAAGGAAGGCTCAGGGGAGACCTTATCACCACGTTCCAGTATTTAAAGGGTGGCTACAAAGAAGGTGGAGACTCCCTTTTTACAAGGAGTCACATGGCAAAAACGAGTACAAGTTACTCCTGGGGAGATTCCAATTGTACACAAGAGGAAAATTTTTCATGAGAACAATCAGCCATTGGAATAACCTCTCTAGCAAAATGGTGGATTTCCCAACACTGGACAAAGGATTCAAACAGGCAGGGTGCTGGGCCATCTTGTCTAGACTGTCATTTGCCAACAAAGGTTGGACCACATGATCCCTGAGGTCCCTTCCAACCTGGTATTCTATGATTCTACGATAGTAATTCCTACAGAAATTATTCCTGACGCTTCAGTCAGCCATCACTACCACAGACATCAGCTGGAATTGAACTGTAATTAAATAGCATTATCAATTATTTTTTTTTTTTAGGGAAAAAAAAAGACATAAAGAACTACAACTGACACTTACAGACATATAATCATATGGGGAACAATCAGTGACTTTGAATATTCATATGTTTTAAGAACAGACAGTGAAAAAGCAAAAAGAATTGGACAGTGTTAGCCACTGTTTTCTCTTCCAAAGAGCCAAAGTTTGCTCATCTGATATATACATCAGGTAGTTAGATACAAAAGTTTGCAGCAGTGAGGATCATTTTATGCATAATTCATGTAAAGAAAAAAGGGCTACAACTTCAGAGAATATTTTGTTCATCAAAGTCGATAATCTCTAATCAAGAGTCAGGAGAGGAAATATAAATGACCCTCGTACGTTTGTTTAAAAACAAACCCCCAAAAATACCCCAAAACCCCCACAGAAGTCAGAAAAATGCTGTCAGAGGAGGATAAAAGGTGCAAAATAGCTGAAAGTGGATGATGATATGTTGGACCGAGACAGCATATTACATTCCAGGATCTCAAAACGCTTTCCAGGTTTCAATTCACAAGACTTCTTAAAGAAGCTTAGTATCACTACAAGTATTTTGGGGATAATCAAACTTATAAGCAGTGTCAGGACTCATTTTAAATTATGCAGCAACTCTCAGGAGAGCCAAACACAGAATTCAGAACTTGGGGTCTTCAGTAACATTTGCAGCTATTATAAATGGAGTCAAGGGTCAAAAAAATCACTCTTTCCCTAACAAACTTGTAATACAGGGATTTGCTCAATTTCATCTTGTTTTGTTTCACTTCTTTCAAAGTCCCTCGAGGAAACTGTCCTTTTCAGGCACTCTCTGGGTGGTTGTGGTGGGACCTTATCTGAGGAGTTTTTACCTGTTCCAGATAGACAGCTATGGAAGTTTCCTTTCCTTTACCAGAGCAAAGGACATAGATTGTCACAAGGCATTCCTGGAAATGATACCAAACCTTCTTATTGACCCAGGTGACCAGTATTATACCTGTCATGCCATTATTCTCTGTACATGAAGTACAAGCTTTTCCAGAGCTCCACTTGCACGGTCAAGTTATCTCTCTCAGACCTTCCTTCACATTCCTAAGCATCCTTTTCCCCTGCATTCTTGCCCTCAAACTTACTGAGTTTCTAACTCTTATCACTAAAATAGGAATTCTCTGTTATATTACTTGTAAATTTTCTACTCCTCAGATTTCAACCACTTTAGACAAATTTGGCTGGATTCCTTTTCCTAAGTGTCACTCTCAGAGCATTTGCACTTAAACAGGACCGAGAAAAGTTGAGTAACCCTTTATAGTCATTCAGGTCTCTGCTCCCAACACAAAGCACAAGGAAGCGGTTCACGCCCACCCCTGAAGTCAATCTACAAAGCAAACAGGATTAATAGGTAGAACAAGTCACCCATAATATTTCATTAACACCATTTGGAAATCAACAGTGTTTTACATGCTATTGCTCAGTCATCCTGAGCTTGCCGTAGGCTCATGATCCTGGCTGCCTGTAGAACACATTTCATTTTTCAAAGTTATCATTGCTCTTCTTCTGCATGTCATCTGACTCCAATGGAGACCGAAAGACATATATCAGATCTTCAGCAGTATCCCATTGAGAGTTCTCATGGCACTTCAGTCACTTAGGCATGATCTATGCTCTCAACAGTTAAAGATAATGACTTCAGGAATAATCTTTCATAGGTTTTATATTAAATGAGACTAAAGTGCAAGCAGGGTATTAAAGTACCTTGTTATTTGCAGAGTGCTTAGAGTAACCTTAAATATGGAGATGATCAAATTTCATGACCTTTATTTTTAATTTTTTTTTTTCCCCCTCTTGTGTGTGAAAGTCTGGCATGTATGCATGCTTCATCCAGACAGGTACACAGGCATCCATACCTAGGGTGTATGTGCCTGTATATACAAGATGCACCTTGGGTAGCATAAGTAGCTCTGTCCTTTAAACACTGCATAGAGAATATTGCAGCCTATGCATTCGGCTGGGTCCATTTTCTTAGCTTCACTTGATATCTGACCTGTATTATGGTGATCTGTGCTTTCAGCTCATGCAGGTACAACATTTTTGGCAAAGAGAGAACACAGGCCTAGGTAGCGTCTTTATGGGCCTCTGTGATCACAGGATTGGGCCTTTCATCTTTCAGTTAGATACAGAATTATTCTCCACTCCTTCTCCTAAAAGCAGCGATCTGCACTGTTAAATAGTCACTGTATCGCATGCCACCGCTGACTGCATTTCAATTGTGCCAGGGCAACTTATCTACAGAAACAATGCACTGTGTATAAATGCATATGCATACACGCACGTGCACACACACGCAGAGACATATCACAGAGGTGATAATGATATCCCTGTGATGAATTGTGCAGTCAGGTAGCATTTAGGTTGTTGATTTTAATGTTCAGAATAAGCTTCAAGAAAGTTGAAGTCCCATTCATAGTTTTTTTCTAGAACAATACACTAATTTGATCTTGCTTCCCCCACTTACTATTAAATGACCTGCAGAGCCAACTGATATAATTTCATGGGCAAAGAAAAGATGTATTTTGTGGTACATTGCAAAATATTTGTGTTTGATTCATTTTAAATAGACGTTTCTGTGAAGCTGCGTGACTATTTCACATATTAGAAAGACTCCTGGCAATATAAAGGTGATTCAGTCAGAAAAAGGCAATTTACCCTGTGATTTTTCACATGGAGCTCAATAACAAAATGAATATTCCAAGTATAATGGAATATTCAGTGCAATGCCAGCACTGTCAACCTTTGCTGCTCTGCTGCTCGAATTTTCCCACACCGTATTTACAATTTCCTCCCTCTGTGCATAGGGAACATCTTCATGAATACCTACAAAGCCATGTCACCACTTCTTTCGAATTCTTCCTTCGCTCTACACAGCAATGGCTTGTTAGAAATACGTCTAAAGCACTTACGCAGCCAGTTGCATGTGCTTGTAGAAAGGGTAGTCTCTTCTTTATGTAACTAACTCATGTCACGTAGAATTATCTCACCTGCTACTTCTCCACCTCCTCCCTTTGCCATCCTCAGTTCTTGTCTCTCATTTTACACTTAAATGATAAGCCCCTTTGGGGAAACACCATCTGGTAAGATTTAGGTCTGCCGAATGTACAGTGCTGAAGGACCCAGACCTCAAAGAATTGTGTGCAACTAAATAATAATATCAGTAACAGCAAACTCTTATGTACTCTGGCTCCTTAAGGCTGATACTCTCGCCAGTTCAGGCTTCGGAAAACTACTAATATGGGCTGACATAACAAATTAACAACAAGGGAAGTTCACGGAAGGGCAATCCAGCCAAAGCCTGCCAAAGATATTAGCATTCATTTTGCAACCTTGTCTCCAGTTTGTGCAAAGTTGATGGTTGGAGGTTACACTTTCATTAAAAATTGACAACATTTTAAATGCTAATCAAAACCACTTGTCCTTTCTACCTCTATTTATCTTGGGGTGGGGGGAGGAGAATTTAAAAACAAAAACAAAACAAAAAAAAAAAAGCAAGCAGGGGAGGGGGGA